>OZ059894.1:14495475-14905475 GCA_964057225.1 Auanema rhodensis
TCATTCGAAGTTCCAAAGTTATATCTGTGTGTTGAATTGAATGAACTCATTCCTTCCCATGTTAAGCGTTGAATCCAGAGATTGGTTCCTAGAAAATAGAAAACAATATTATATGTAGATATAGTCATATAGAAGTGTCATTACTGGTATATAAATGAGCAAACAAACCTAAAGTATCACAGATAAGATCCTCATTTCCATTGTAAACGATGACGTTAACTCCTTGTTTCAGGAGAGTATCAACGGTGGAATAGACGGGTTTCATGAAGTCACCAGATTGACTATTGAAAACAGCGCCAGCTTGAGCTGTAAGATTTCATGTAGGACATGAAACAGATTGTTATGATTTACCTCCAAACTTAACAGTTGGAGGAATAACTCCAAGCTTTTGTCTGACAACAGTATCCATATAGTCTGATAAAGTATCGAGTTGAAGTGGCTTAACAAAGGCACGGAAAAGATTTTCTAAATATGTTTTTCTTGTTTTGACTTATTTGATTTCTAACCAATTCCATAGTTTCTGGCTCCTCTTTTTCTTCTCTTAGACCAATCATCCTGGTTGCTTCTCTTCAGGATATTGTACCATGAAACGTCACCAGTTTCCTTTAAAATAAAAAAAAAACAATTAAAAACAAGAAAATAACTAGAAATACATACAACCATTATCAAATCTTCCAATGTGCTCCAGCAGTTGGTTGCTTCTTTCCATTTGCCAGCGTCAACATCCTTTTGACATTTAGCAGCCTGAGCTTGAACTTGAGACAAACTATGTTCATCCAAATAAGACTGAATAACATAATAAAATAAATAAAACGTGAAATGATAGACTAGATACATTGGCATAAAGGTATGGTCCCCATGAGTTTACATAATCCATGGGAGAAATCCATGAATCTCCTAAAGCTACACCAGCAAAATTCATTTTAAGCTTGTTGGTAGCAATTTCCTAGAAAATTCTCAGTTTTGTCTGAAAACTGCGTTGATGACGACATACACTAGTGATCACACGTGCAAATTCAGCACTCATTTTCCCTCCATAACTTTCGCAGAAAATATAAAATGGACGAGTCTTATATACTGGATGAAGGCTAAGGAAACGCTTAAGCCAGACAAGCAAATCCTATAAAAAGGTTTTAAAGTTTCTAATCAGAATTAACAACTTTTTCTTCAAAAAAAAAGAAAAACTTACCGCTCCAATTTGAGCTACATTTGTGGTAAGAGCTGATTCAGAATCAACATAAGAGAATCCAGCTCCAACTGGATTATCAACATAAACCAGATCAGCTACTTGAAGCTATAATAAATCGATAATTTGGTAATTTATATATATAATTTATAAGAAATACCCAAGTAGCTTTGTTATCTGAACCATTAATCTGTTTGGGGCCAGTTTCTTCAAAGTTTCCGAATCCAGCAGATGAAGCACCAGGACCTCCCTGAATAACTTGTCTCAAAAGAATGTTGTTGTTAAACATGTGCAACCTGAAGCCAGAGAATGAGTGGCCGTTGATTAGCTGGCTGGACGGCATAGAGCCACCAGAAAGTATGAGCTCCAGTTCGGACATCAACATATCCCCAATCTTCAGTATACTAAAATTATAAATAAATAAATATATTATATAAAAATCAATAATATATTTTCATTTATAACCAAAATATTTTAGAAAATTAAAAAGAATAATGTCAAAACCCATAAATATCATAAAAGTATAGTAATTTTAAATTTTGTTGTTTTCGTATCTTGATATGGTGACTGCATATACGAATAAATTTCCAATATATATATATCTATATTAATAAAAAAAGTTTAAATTTATAAAATACTAACTTTAATAGTACCAGAATACGTATTAACAGTGCTCAAATCTCCAATAGCAGCTGCAACAAGAGCTGCTAGAAGTAATGATGTTTTGATCATCATTACCTTAAATAAAAATATTATAATATGTATAGTTATTATATTATTATACTATATATATATAGTATAATATAATAATAATAATATAATAAAATATAATAATATAGAAATCAATGTATAGAAAGGTTAAATGAAATGTAATAAAAACTGTTCTGTATGTTACATATAGTTAAATAACTTATATATTTATAAGAAAAAAACTTAAATATATAAAAATAAAATCTATCACTGACACTATCTTTTCACTTTTAAATAAAAAAAAAAGAATTTTTTTCGGAAAAAAGGATAGACAAAGAAAACTAATCAATAAATGGGATCAAGGAACAGATAGAGGTTTCTCAGAAAAAATAAATGTTTTTGTTTAAAAGTTTAGGAATATCTAAGTAATGTATAAGAAAATTTTTTAAATAAAATATTTTGAAAAATTTTTTTTGTTGGAAAAGTTCAAATTTAATATTTTAAAATTAATTTATAAAGGTTCATACACTTGTAATTTAAATCGGATTAAATGTATCTCATATACGTGGCTGATAACATAATAATCTGTCTTATCATATTAAGTTTATTAATAATTTTAAATCTTTTTTGCATGATTTTCATATTTTATACTTAATCCTATATATGAATATAGCCATTTATTATATTCTTTTAGTATTATGTATTTGAAATAGAGTGTATATATGTGTGTTTAAATGTATCTTCTTAGTACAATGTATTGTAATAGATAACTTGAAAGACAACTGATGATTGCATGAGAGGATTACATCATTCATTTAGATTCCATACTTCAAATTCAAATAAGAATTATGGAAATGATCAAGAAAAGAACAATTAAAAGCATTTTTATTTGTTTTTTTTGTTATTATTGTTATTATTGTTGGTTATAGCAATACATACATATAATATATTCAATATAATTATACATATTGAATATTGAATTACTCACCAATCACATTAATTTCAAAATCTGAAAGATAAATATAAATAAAAATTTCTATTTTTAAGTCAAATACCAAAGTTTTCTTCTTCCTTTGTTGGAGGTAAAACTATTTGTTTCCATAACGGGGAAGAATCAGTCGGAGTTGAAACAACGGGTGGTGATGGTGTTGTAGTTGTTGTTTTGATTTGAGTTGGTCTTGGGGGGGTGGTAGACTAAAACGGAAAATATGAAATGAATATCTATCGTAGTAAACATACTTTGACTAATATACGGAAGAATTGGCCTGGAACTTCTTCTTCGTAATCATCATCATTCTTTGATCCATCAATTTCAATAATTTCTTCCATAGTAAGTGATGGTTTAGTGGTTATATGGTCTACCAGAGGTCTAAAATATTGAAAAATTGAAGAAATAGAATCAACATCATCATCTAAATCTAACCTGTAGTGTTCAATAGGTCTTTGGGTTGTTGAATAAGGTGATGGATAACGATTATCTCTTGGAATAGCTGTAGTGTATCTTGGGTATGATGGATACGTTGGAGGTGGTATATATGGACGAAGAGTAGGAGTTGGAAGAGTTTTTGGAACTGAAACTACAGGTCTTGGAGTAGTTGATGTTGTGGATGGTGGCGTCGTCGTTGTAGTTGTAGTAGTAGAAGTTGATGTACTGGTGCTAAATGTGGTTGTTGGTACTATTCTCGGAACAAATGGCGTGGTTATGATATAAGGAATTGGTGCAAAAGTTGGACGAGGTGTTGAAGGACGAGCATAAGATTGAGAAGGTTGTTGATTATGATGAGGTTGACGGTAACGTGATGCTTCTTCTGGAGTTATAGCCGGAGTCCACTGATGTCGCGACTGTTGAGGTACAGGTCGTACAGGCTGTTGTGGCTGTGAAACTTGTGGAAGACGTGGTCGAGAAGTATGAATTGAAGAGCGCCGATCAACTTGATTATAAGAGTCAAGAACCTGACGATGATATTGAACTGGTAAACCAATTAAAGGATTGTTCTTTAATCCTGTCCATGATAACTTTTCATAATGGTATCCACGACCTTCAGGATTAACATCATATCGTATAAAGAAATATTTCTGAAAATGAATTTAATGATTAATTACAGAATCATATAGTATTACTAACCTCTTTAGGACCCATTTGTTGTGTTTGATGAACAGGTTGATAATAATATTGTTGTTGTTGTTGTGTTTGAGTATTTTGATTATAACCATTATTATTATTATTATTTTGATTATAATGATTATTAGGATTAGTTTTCTGAAGAAGAAAGTAGAAAATGCAATTTTCATGATAGATACTGTATAAGATGTGAGATTTACCTGCTGATTAACATCAGGATTAGATGTTGGATAAATTTTTCTTGGAGGAATTTTTTGTTTTTTCTTCATTTTTTCTTTTTTTCTCATTAAAGGATCTGATTGAATTCTTTGATTTTGATAATTATTATAATCAGTTGGATTAATTCTTGGCATTGAAACCTATAATATCAAAAACAAAATCCAAAATCCTATGATGAGATGTTGAACTTGCATATTGTGTTTGTTGATTTGAACTTGGATGTAATATCACAAGAACACTTCTATTCGTTGTTGTGCGACCATTATCAGATACAGTAACCTGAGGCTTTGAGCTGAATCTGAATAATGACTCATGATTTATTCAATTCTATCTATTATAACTATATTACTGATAAATTTGATTTCCATTCTCATCAGTAATATTTTGCCAATCTCCTGGCTGAAAAACAATTTCTTCGGGACTATTTCTCATTTCAGCATATGTAATAGCTTCGTTATTTGAATGGTACCCAGCATACGGTACTGCTGGATGAACTTCCACATTTTGAACTGCTTCCCGTTGATTAGCAACTGTTGAATCCTAGACAAAGAGATTTGTTTCTATCAATCTATTCTCAGAGTTTTTTATTTTTTTAAAAAAAGTTTCGTGGGTGTTATAGGCAAACGCATGTTAAACAAATTTTTCTCAAAATGATCTATGACATACCGAGCTGGTGATGCCTTCAGACTGATACTGAGCTTGATGATGTTGCTGAGCTGATCCAACTACTAACTGTTGTTGATTTGAATATTGCGAAGCAGACTGCTGGTTCTGTGGTTGTTGATGGTACTGTTGTTGGTGCTGTATGACAGGCTGTCGACCAGAACTTCTCATATCATCCACAGAAGATTGTGTCAATCCAAATTGTTGTAGTACTTCCGGCGATAATGACGGTCCCTAATACAACTTCAATATCTATATTGTATTTAACATTAAAATTTCAAAAAAATGATACATTTTGACGTCCCCAATATTCCCAATCAATTCCTGGACCAATTCCTGGTTCAGCTAAACTACCACATATTTCCATACAATGATTATAAGAGTAATAACGATTCTCATTTCCACCACATCCAGACCACCAACTAAGAAAAGAGATCAAATAAGTTTTTACTTTTTAATTATATTATTATAATATTTTCTAATTATATATAATCGATAATATTAGGGCTGAAAACTTATGATATGAGATTTAACTAAGAAAATACAGTAAAAGCAAGTGTTCCCTTTCCCCAATTCCCTTTTTCTATTTTGAATTTTAAAAAAATGAATTTAAGAATCTTACCTACAAACACATTGTTTCTTGTTAATATCAAAATGCCATCGTTCAATATCACTTTGGCAATGTCCTGGATCATGTGGTAATCGACATCTATCAGTACGCTCTGGCTCACGGAAGAAACACGATGAAGAACATTCTGAATACATAACGTCTTCAGAAAAGACCGTTAAGATTCAGAATATACCTTCAAGACTATTAAAGTTATTGCTGTTTCCTCCACATCCACTGTAATAAAACTCACGACATCGATGATCATACCGGTCATAATACCTTAAAAATTATAAAATTATATATAAATATATAAATATAAATTATTTACCATTTAACAGTAAAATTATTACATTCACCTGGATCTAGCCATTCATTACATCTGGGATTAGCTAATGCTTCTTGTGCTGAAGACGGTTTTAAAAATATTAACAGTAACCATAAAATCATCTGAAAAATAAGAAAAAATAATTAAAAGCAGTTGAAAGAAAGATATAATAAATTAAAAATTTATATTATTGAAAGGATAAAAAATTAAAAATGATTGTGTTTAAGACATTGAATAATTTGTGAAAATTTAGAAATTCTCAAAGCTTTTAAAGTCAGATAGCTTATGAATGTGAATAGATCCATCAAAATTTGCAACAGAGCAGCTGGCTGGAAGTTAAAAAAACGAACGGATAAGCCTAGAATGGTTGATAACAAAATTTTGAAATTTTTGAGGATAATGGATTAAGACAGTGATGAAGACATATGAACGATTCCTTCTACAAGAAAAAAAACTCTCTGTTGGCCAAAAAAAAAGTTTTTTTGAAGATCTAACGAAGCACATCAAGCAGATAATCGTCGAATAAGTTGACACAAACATATTGCAAAGAGTTGTTGAAAAATATTCAGAAATAACAAAAGTTGGTGTGATGTTCTCAGAAATGTTCTGGCATCTTCGATCAGACTCGTCAAGAAAAGGTTTTTTCTAGTTTCATTTGACGTTTGGAAACAAAAATTCTGAGAATGGAGCATCAAAAGCGAACCGACAGCATAACGATCAGCGATCGGTTTAGGATTTAATTTGAAATTTCAAAATTGCAAGAACAGATCTGAGTCAGTTTGATAGCAAAATGTGAGAAGTGTAAATAGAATTTCACATAAATCGGAGAAGAGAGAAAAAAAGTTGTAACTGAGCTTGTGCAGTTGTTAAAACTCTAAAGAAAAGGGTACGACATTCTGTAAATGAGGCAGCTACGCCTGAGGCCAAAAAGAAATTTGGAAAATGGGTATCTAAGTTTCTCAAAAAGTGTAACAGTTGGCTAGTTGGAGTCGACTTTAATACGAATAAAAGTTCAGTTATTTCGAGAACTTCAACCACACTTGTAAATCAAAACACTGTAGATTCACATAGTATATATACTATTTACAAATAAAATCATAGATGTAATATAGAAAAAGATAAATAGTTATGATTTGATAAATAGATTCGAAAAAATTCAAATAGCTAAGTCTTTTTTCGCTTTTAGCTTTTTTCATAAAAAAAATTAATTTAATTTGATAATTTTAATATAAAATACAGTACTTTGGAATAAGTTCAAGTTAAAAACAAGGGAAAGAATAAAAGAATACGAAAAAGAAAAAAGAAAAGAAATATGTGAAAAGAAGGTAAAAATAGAGAAAAGGGGAAATGAAGAAACAGCTGAATTGACCTCTGTCCAATTGCTTGAGGGTAATGTTACAGCTGTCTCACCCACCAAATACTTAGTGAAGCCATGAACATATGCTTGTTCTCCAAAAATTAAATATTTTCCTTATTTATATGAAATAAGGGGCTTTGGATTGTTTCTTCCCTTTCAATGTAATTTCAGAATTTAAGAACATCATGTTAATATTATAGAATATACATGATATCAATCAATAAATATTTTATATTTGAACTGTAATACCAATAGAAGTAACACATGAAAACCTCTATATCTCAGCTTATCTATTGTATCTCTGAAGATGAAGAAAAATCTTTTTCTAATTTAAAAGTCCGTAAGAGGTGTTTCAAAGATTAATTTTGAATTCGGAAAAAACTAATTTTATGAAACTTTTGATGTAAAAATCAATGTCACAATAGGAAAAATAACAATCGAACCAGATAGTATAGAGAAGCTTATTCTATGTGATAAAGTGTCTAAGATTTGATCTTAGTTCTAAAGATCTGGATGATAATGTCTTCATAATATTTAAATTAAATTATTTTTCAATTTAAACCTTTTTATTATAATTTATTTGTTTATAACAACACAAAATTCATAGTACAGTTTGTTTAAACAAAATAAGTTTTTAATAATAAAATAAATTAAAATTATTGAAGAAGCCAATACGTATGCATAACTCCTTTTCCCTAAAAAAAGTTATATTTTTCTTCAAAAACATCCAAAATAATCTATAGAGATAGTCATTGTTACCTTAACTTCAATCTCTCCACGGCTAATTGTTTGGAATTGTGGATATGTTTGCTTCAATAGTTGTTGAGCATTGGGTGATAAATGAATTTTTGAGGCTAAAATAATATAAAATCTTTAAAACATACTGATTGTCATTATCTAACCTTCTCCAGTACTTTCCATTCGACTAGCTGTATTCACAGTATCTCCAAATAAACAGAATCTTGGCATGATCAAGCCTACAACACCAGCAACAACAGGCCCTATAGAAGTAAACAAATATTTTAATTTGCAAATATATATATAAATCAATAATACCTGTATGTATACCTACACGTAATTCTAAAAATTTAGAGCTATCATGTGGCAATCTGATATTAGATGTTGCTTGAACAAGTCTCAAAGCAGATTCACAAATGTTTTTAATATGCTCAGTTCCATTACGTTCTGGAACTCCAGATACAAGCATATAACAATCTCCAATAGTTTCAACCTTATTATAGTAATTATTTAATTATAATATATAATTAGATTACCTTATAGACATCAAAACCATTTACAACTGAATCCATTTTTGTATATAAATCATTTAATAAAGATACAACCTAAAACAAATCTTCTTTTTCATCATAATTTCATAAGATGATTCAACCTGCCATGGTGAACATGAAGATGAAATAGTTGTAAATGATACAATATCTGAGAATAAGATTGAAACTGATTCATATGCTTCTGGAACAACTCCTTTTCCCGATTTTAAGCATTCAGCAACACTTCTAAATGAAACATAAATATTTTTTTGAAAACAAAATATATTAAACTTAGGTAACATTCGATACAATAGCTTATCACTATTATTTTTTTCTTTTAATAATTCATCTGTTCTTCGTTTAAGTTGTTTTTCAAGTTGTTTACATTCATGTCGAACATCTTCAACTATATGATCTATTAAACTTCCATTTCTATAAGAAATTATTCATATAATTTCAAAAAAGTATAATCTACCTTCCAGGACATAATGATTCACAAACGTCTTTCAATTCTTTAATTGTTGGTCTCGCTCTTGGGACAAAACTCCAACCTTTTTTTATTAATGGAATCTAAAATGAGCATGTATATAACTATAAATATAATATTTAATTATACTAACTATTCGTTGATCCATCATTGTTGATGCTTTTTCATCAATTTCTGGTCGTCTACTTCTACCAGTTTTCACATCCTCAAGAATATCTACCAATAAAATATTTAAAAAATGAAATAGGAGAATCAAATAAAAACCTTGAGGACTCAATTCATTTGTAGAAATATTCCAGCAATCCGTCACATTGATGATTTCCGAACATATTATAGATAAACTATACATATCTGCTTCAGGACTTCCAGTACATTCTCCATTCAATATCTCAGGTGATAGATATAGCTTTTGATATTCATCAGGAGGTGATGATATTCCCAGATTATATAATCCATATTGTGATATTTGAATTCTCCAACGATCACTAACAAGACAACATTTAGAGTTCAATCTTCCATGAAATTTCAATGTTGAATTATGAAGATAATTTAATCCCTATAATAACTATATATTAACTATACGTATAGTTATAAACTTACATTAACTGTATCATGAATAAAAGACATTTTAATGAATTCATCAAATTTTAAATTATTTTGATTTATAACATCATGTATACTTCCACGACAACAATATTTCCAAATTGACATAATTGTTGATGGATCTTGAACTGTAAGACCCATGAAACAATTTAAATTTGGAAATTTTAATTTAACCATCTAAATTATTTTGTTTTATTATATATTTATAATAATTAATATTACTGTATGAAGTAGAACAGAAGAAGAAATATCATCACGAGGTCTACGTGGATGTTTTAAACCAACGACAGCTATCTTTAAATATAAAATATAATAATAATAATAATAAATAAATTTACATTACGGTACATATAATATCCAAATCGTCCAGATTCTTTTTTACTTTCAATTGGTATACGAAAAGGTGTTTCTTTTAAAAACTATAAAAACGTTAACTATATGAAATAATAATTGAAAATAAAAAATATCTTTCATACAAAAGGAGATATAGGCTCAATTTTTTGTAATGATAATAAAGGAATTGTCCAACAAACAACATGTTCAACATCATGATTTTGACGTCCTTTTAATAATCTTAAATAATAATAATATATATAATATAGTTTTATATAATTATATTTAACTTTAAAAGATAAAATATAATTACTGCTACAAGTATAAGACCTATAAGTAGGAATACTTCAACAAGTACTAATGTTTCCCAAGCATATTCAAAGATCTAAAAAAGAAAATATTAATAAACAAATGTATATTATGTTATAATTACGTGAAACATGGATCAATTTTACTTGAAACTTGTTATAAATGACGCTACGTCAACCAAATTTCTTTTTCACGTCTTCACGTGAAGCATTAATGACATGTTTAATAAAACTTAGATGATATTCTCAACATTATAAGTTTGAAATTAAACTTAAATTTTCAAATAAAATTATAAAAATTTTATTTTTTTCTTAGTTTTTCTTATTAGATTAGTCATGCAATATATTATATAATTCCGTATATGAATGATATTATTATTCATATTTGAAATGATTTTTACCTGATTATTCAAATTTCACGTCAAGTTCTATGTAGTGATCATGCTATAACTTACAATTTCACGTGGAAATTTGAATTCATTTTGAAATTAAAATACTTTTTATGCTCGTAAGAAATGTTTTTTGATTAAATTTATTAATATATTTATTTATTTATTTATTTATAATATTATATCATATAATTAACATGTAATAAATGAACTAAGAGGCTTTGTTTGTCGAACCGTTTTACTGCGAGCATCATATTGATAAACTGTATTGCTAGTGAAAGCTGTGATAACAGACCCAGAAGCTGAAGAAAAAAAATTTTTTGCTTAACAAATGAAAAATGAAAATTCTTACGAGATTCTATTCCTTTAACGCCATGTGGTAAATTAGGGAAATAACTTGAAACTCTGTTAGAAAGTGTTTGCTGATTCCAGAATTCATCATAAACAGCAAAATCATCACCGTCCTTTAATAAATTATTTTTAATTTCTTTCATAAATCATATTCTAACTGAGAGTAAAATTTGGTGACCATTAATCCATCGTAATGCTCCAACAGGCTCAAACTTGATTTCAGAGGTTAATCGCTTTGGATATCCAGAGTCAAGTTGATATATTCCACGGATTCTTGAGAAATAGTATCCATAAACCTGAATCATTTATATAAACAAAGAAAAATTAACATTACTAACTTGTCCATTTCCAAATATGAGCATTGTACCAGCAACAGGATTAAATACAGCAGCTCGAACACGTGAAGGGGCAGATGGAAACATGTCACGAATAGCAAGCTTCTAAACAATATTTGAGATTAAGAATCATCTAATCAGAATCCGATTTTACTTTATGAACTTTTGTTCCACTTATTTGATATACATCTGAACCCGAAAATAGATATGAGAAATCATCACCTAAATATATCATATAGTTAGATAAACAATTAGCTATTGAGACTCACTTGGAGTATAAGCATCAACACTTCGAGGACAACTACCCGAACTTCCTCCAAATGATCCAGATGATCCACCAAAATCATCATTATCACCAAATATTGATCTACGTGTCGTTGTTGTAGGTCTCATCGTTGTAAAACGAGTTGTTGTTGTCGTTGGAGCACGAGTAGTATCTGAGTCATACAAATGTCTTCAATAAAGAACATGAATAATAGAACAAACCTCGTCCTAAGAAACGATCCAACCAGCTGGACTTTGATGTTGTGGTAGCTGGACGTTGAGTTGTGGTGAATGATCCTCCAGAACTTCCACCACCTCGTTTTGGAGTCGTTCTAGGCCCTTAAAGCGGAAATGTCATCAAATCATTATGCATAACCACATCAATTCTACCATAGATATCTTGAATGCTTTGAACATCATCAGGTTGTAATTTTGGACGAATGTATCTTCCACTAGAATCCACAGTTTTTTGATAAAATGGAGCCATAATAGCACTTTCAATACGAGAATGATCTAATCCTAATGTGTGTCCTCCTTCATGAATAGCAACAGCAAGGAAATCAGTTGCCTGATCACTAAATAATATATAAATTAGATAATATAATTATATAATTATATAATATAAATTATATTTAAATTTAAATTCATATACTAACTTTCCAATACGCTTAGTATCTTCATAAGCCCAATTCTCATCATCATCAAAATGCAAAGCACCATTTTCAGGCATTGTAGCATGAGCTAATACACCTCCTATAAGTCAAGTTTTAAACCTTTCTTGCTTGAACTATACTCTGTCCAAACCTTTTCCATCGAAAGGCCATGGATCATTATGATTATTCGTTCCAAAACGAATCTTAATATCTGCAGATCCACCAGCAGCAACTTCAGAAAATTCTAATGGAGTAACTTCTGACCATAGATCATAAGCTTCTCGTATGGCACGTCTAAAAGTTATTCAAACACGGATGTATTTGAAATTTCAAATTAACTACCTAACGTCATCTTTTGGCAAATCAGGTGAGAAGTTTTCAATAGAATATGTTAAAGAGGTTTTCCTCCATTTGAAAGCAGCTCCTGAATATTGCAGTTCAGGAAGATATTTTGAACTTTTGCATTGTTCTACCTCCACTGGTCACAGCAGCTACATCAATGACTCCACAACGTGGCTCAGCCATTTTTGTTTTAGTGTCTTCATCAAGTTCTCCAGTATTTTTCAGTCCAGCAAACTCTTGGAATTTTCTGGAAACAAGCTTAATACATGATTTGCTCTTCTTGCAACACCCAAAAGATCAATCATAATTAATATTCTTACGAGACAGCCTTCTTCAGCCAACTAGTGGATGAACCAAAATCAGCAGTCATGCCATTTGGGGATGAACCCAGACTATTACTAGGACCTATATATCCGAAATCTTGTAAATATTTCTAAAAATTAAATAAAATAATTTTTTAAACATCGTTTTTATTTTATTTTCTTTGTTAAATTCTTTGTTAAAACATGAAAACTTCCTTTTTAGATTTTTGTCGTGTTTTAAACTTTTCTTACAAATGAATCTTCTCTTGATAAAGACTAATATAAAGAAAAAAAAAGAAAAAAAAGTTGAAATGATCAGTCATTACGATTGATGAGCCGATTTCTCAAAAAATATTTTAGTTTCTTAAAGTATAACTTACTTTAGCTTTATCATCTGATACTGGCCGAAATTTTGATTTTATTTTATGAGCTGTAGATGATGCTCCATCAGCTATTTTACTAATAAAATCAAAAAATCCAGCTTCAACTGTGATTATAAAAATTCCAAATAATATCAAATATTTAATTCTCATAATTATCTGAAAGATTATTATCAGTATTTTTCATAAAATATATTTAAATTTTTGAATAACAAAAATAAAAATTCGTTGAAAATGTTTCAAAAGATGTAATGAAATAACATTTTTCATAAAGGAATATATAACTTTATGAATTATTTCTTTCAAGATTTTTAGAAGATAATTTAAACCGGTTTAGTATATAAGCATTAAATATATATATATATAAATATCTTTATTTATATATAAAATTTAAAATAAAAATAAAAATAAATAATAATATTTAAAGAAAACAGCCTGCCAGATAGATTGTAGAATGAATGTTCTCTTAATAATTTTATTGAATCAAGAAAAATTTTGACAACAAAAAAAGAACAATGGCTTTGAAATCGATTGACCTATCTGTTACAACAACGTTCCAATCGGTAAAAGGTGGAGAAAAAGACATTGCCTTTTGAATTTAATGGCTTTTCATACACATATTACTGTATATTTTCTCTAATTTCTCTTTTATTTTCATAATGTATTTGAAGAATATTTGGCCAATCCACACAGGAAGTTGTCTCATCAGCTAGACCATGTGAGAGAAAGAGAATTGAAAGAGTAAAAGTGTGAGAAGAAGAATGATAGAACCTTGAAGATCATCAACATATCTAGTAGTATTAGTCATTAAAATATATAAATTATTCTAAAAATAGTTAAAATCGTGTAAAAACTTTATATACTATATGCATGTTAATATAAAAGTTTTTATAAAATTGTACTTGTATTTCATTTAATAAAGAAAATTTTATTATAATAAACATTTATTATATAACATTTACAGCAGTTTTTTACTTGATGTGTAAGGAAGAGATCACACTATTAACCAAAATAATGCCCGCATATAGTTTAAAAAAAAACTGTATTTATGTATATATATATAGTATATATAGTATATACTATATATATATATAATTATAAATTATAAGAAAAGAATTGATGAATAGATGAAAACATATTTCAATTTGAGATTGATATACATGTAATATAGTATCAGATATATTAAGTATGTAATAATACTCGTAATTATCACTGGTAATCCAAAAAAAAACTTCGAGAATGAAGTTGGATGGACAAAAAAAAAAACATTTTTTTCTAAAAGAAAATGATAAATTTAGTTTATAAAAGGTACTCGTATTGATATGTTGTACAAAATTATAAGATTTAATATCATATAATATTGGAAACAACAGTCCTGATATATTCTGAAGATGGATTTCTCTCTCTCTCTCTCTCTCTCTCTCTCTCTCTCTCTCTCTCTCTCTCGCCTTTTTCTTACTATTTTAGTCTCTTTTCATTCTATTAATATATACAAAATGAATTTTCCTATTAAAAATTTTAAATCATTCGATTCAAATTTGAGGATATTGTTGCATCTTTGTTCAAACGAACAAGAGAGCTTTTCTGTTCCTGACTACTTGAACGTAATTCATAATCATAAACTGCCGAAAATGAGAATCGTTTACGGAGATCAGTCATAACACCTTTACGTATGACACTACTGAAATAAATTAAAATAAATTAAAATTTTAATTATATATTATGATATTAATATAAAACTTACCTAAAGAAAAGATATAAAAGTGGATTAACAAATGAATTTGCAGCAAATACTACCATAACTGCCCAATTCCACCATTTTCCTTGTTTAGCTAATTGAGTAATGAATATCTTCAATATTTAATATATTATTAAAAATATAATTAAAATAATAAATACAAACCTGGCCAACAACAAATAGTATTGTATTGATAATACATGGTACTAATAAACGTGTTTCAATACTCATTTGACGTTGAGCAGCAAATAATGATGATGACATTGAAGCTCGTGAATATCGTGAACGTAATTCTAAAAAAAATAAATTATTTTAATTATAATAAAATATATAATAAACCTAATGTTCGTTGTCTTTGTCGTTTAAACAGCATTATTAGAGCAGCTACATAAAATGGAAATGGTAGTATCATCAAAACAACATTACAAGACATGTAATAAGTACTTGTTCCTCGTGTTTCATATTCATACCAATTAGCTTCCATTCCATAATTTTGTGGGCTATACCATAATGGTTCAAACCATACAAACTAAACATATACAATTAAAATTAGAACAACAACAACAAATATTTGTAACGAACCTGATGTTCAACCATTGACTGTATTAATCCCATAAACCATGGTAAAATACAAATCAGTACACATGTTCCATAAGGTAATGTTCTTAAAAATGAAAATGTTTCGAAATTCTCAAACAAAAACAAAATTTTATTTTTTTTTATAAAAAAAATGAAAAACAAAAGAAAATTACCTGAACCAGTTTGGCCATTGAACTGCTGCTAGTCGTGACCAAGCTATGATAGTGTAATGATAAACCATTGCCCACCTGTAAAAAAATATATTTCAAAGATACTTATTAGAAAAAAAAATCAGATACAACCGCTTATTGTCATGAAAAGTTTAAAAAATGAATTATATAGTTCACGTGAATTTCACATGTTCATCTTCTTAGTTATTCAATTTTTTTTTGTGAAAACTTGCATAGTAAATGAAGTTTTAGATTACTATGAAACTTTATTCCAAGTTGCAAACCTACCACGTGAAATCCAAGTAAATATGAGCATGCCATCGGACTGATATGGGTAAAAGTTCATCTTGTGTTAATATAACTATGCCTGGCCACAAAGCAAACTAAAAGAAAAACAAAGAATTATTGATATATCAAAGCTTGAAATTCAAATATATTTATTTCAAGTTTAATTATCTTATAATTATAAACTTAAATTCTTGTGTACGGGGTTCCATATTTAAAATAAACAAAATAAATGTTTTAAATACATTTTTCATTTTTAAAAGAAAAAAATTATTTTAATTTCCTTATTTTGGAAGACATTGCGGATAAATTAGCTTATAATTAAGTTTTTTCTTCAATGTTTAATCATTTTAATTATTCCATCACAATCTAATCAAGTTTATTGGTTTTCATGACAATTTAAACATTAATGATGCAAGTTGGAAAATAAAGAAATTTGTAATTCATAATTACTGAAATTAAAAAAATGTTTCCCTTCTAGATAACAAAAATGAAGAGAATCATAAAACTAATTCATGTTTTCACTGTAATATGAAACCTTCTCATCGCGCAGTTGTATCCCCTTCTAGTCCCAATCGCCTAAAAGTGGTTTATAGGACACGTGCCTTTCACTCTTGGCTTCTTTCGTCTTTTCTGATCTCAAATCTCGTCATTCCAGGAAAAGCCTGTTGTATCAACTTGATGAAAACATCCACAACGGCTTTGGCCATCCGTAACCGTATATGCGTTTCAAATTTCTTTCAATGGGGCTTGCGCAAAATTCGAAACCCTGTGACAAGAAAGGAAACAGATGCCCTCAGGCGATCAGCCCGATCACGTGAGCAAATAGTTTTGCTAGAGGTCCTTACCATTATGGATTTTCAAGAGCTTCTCCCTCTGTTTCCTTTTGAAAGTCTTTCTCTGTTTCTCTTTTCCCTTGGTATTCAGCGCTCCTTCACCTTATAATCTCGTCTACTTTATGTGTTCTCTGTCGTCCCCCCCTCTCTTTCCCTTCCTATACCTATACCGACTATGTATCTGCTGAATTTTCATAGTAAAAAACCAAAATTTCAATTAGAATAGTTAAGTTGATTACTAAGTCAATGGAATTCAATTAACTATATGGCATTATAAAGATTTTTTTGAATCAAAGATTAAAAGTAAAATTAGTCATTTATCAATCTTCCTAAAACTTTTTTAACATTCACCAAAAATTTAAAAATAATTTAAAAAAAACAAATGTATATATAGATAAATAAATTTACCTGAATCATAAGCAAAATATCTGTTAATGCCTGACTAATGAGAAAACGAAATCCTACTATCTCACTAGCCATACGTATCATTGACGTTGTTATGAGGAAATATAAGGCAATTCCTAAAACAAATACAATAATTTGTTTGTTATAAACATAAAAAGTTATAAAATAACATCAAAATATAAATTATATCTGACAACTTACCAGCAATTCCAAAAAATAGAAGAAAAAAGCCAGCGGCTGCATCTGACGGGCTCATGCTGGACTCTTCTCTGAAAAAAAAGTGATGATGATGAGATGAAATGATATGAATTCAAGTTTATAATATATGAGAGTACGCTGGAATATGTGAGGAAGTTGATGAGGCTGTTGACTGACAAGAAAATCTCGATGATAAGGTATGATTGTGTATGATGGGTGGAGAAAATATTAAAAGAAAAAAAAGTTCTACAATGAGCTAATAATTTGAAGGGCAACAAAAAAAGTTTGCAGAAAAAGGTTTGGTCAATAAAACGATTTGTAGAAGTACTTGAAGCCGTGAAGAAGTTGAAAGAACAAGCTGTCGGCATTGAAAAAGCAAAGTGGATGAGGTGGACTGTGGGCGTCGTCAGTTCAGCTGAAAGACTAGCTATTGCTCAGAGACATTATAGAAGACAATAATGAAACCAACGAGAATGTGGATATCAAGAAGAACGACATTGCGCTTCATCTTGATATGAGATACTTATGGAAATCCTTTAATGGCATACCAATGTATCAAAGTGAAATATTTAAGGCTTAAACATTGAAACCATCATTCCGGCGGTCATGTTCTCAGGGGCAACCTACAGCTCCATTAGACGCGATGTTTTTCAAAGAAAAAAAAATAATTTGTTAGGAAAAAGCTGATGGTTCTGTTGAAGATAGATAGATAGCTTAGCTTATACGGAGTGAAAATGAGCCGCGATGTGACCCCCGAGGGCAAGAACGGCCAAATATGCAAGTTTAGAATTTCAAAATTCTCACAGATAACCTCAGACTTGAGTCTGCGGAGATTTTGCAGAACAAAACGAGACAAAGAAGAGCAACATGCTGATGCTCTTCCTCTATACTCTCTCTCTATACTCTCTCATTTTCAAAATTTTGCTCTGGCTCTTTCGTACTCAATCGTTTTTTTACTGGTCTCCTGTCTTTCATAGAGTATGTCATCTCCTCTTTCTGTTTCGATGACTCCCGGAAACAGGTCTGCACTAGAAATAGAGATGATTATAATTATGACATGAAGATCTCAAACCAGACAAATATTTCTATATAAGGCCATGCTTTCAGACAGAGTCAATGCGCCAAAAGGTTTCAAAACCGAGCAATTGAACTTGGCTCACAAAATGTTCAAAGAAAAATTTAAAAAAACTGATCGCAAAAGACTTTTTGAAAATTTATTACGCGAATGGTAAGCCTAATTCTCTGGAGAAGATGAAGAACGAATGTGTAGAAATGTTTTTTGAAACGTGTATGTGGTGAACAGATGGAGAAATAAATCGGATGTCCTCGTTTCTCTTTTTCCAAAAGAGAGGAATAGAAAAAGTTACGAGGGAAAAAGAAAGAGAAAAAGAGAGAAAGAAGGGGGAAAGAAGAGAGAGAGAAAAAACTATATTAAATTTCTATAAACAATTATATTTTAAATGAATCGACTTCGAATCGTCTTTCATTTTACCTGTCTGAATGGCAATAACGTCCAGACAATCCAATGTCCAAGTGGCTTGATAAGAACCGATTCGTGTGAATAGGCTCAACCTTGTTGACTTTCTAAGCCCTATTCATGTGTGACAAGATTATGTCTTGTATGAATCTCTCTTTTAACTTTGCAACCCCGATAGTTCAAATAATTCTTAACAATGAGCAGACGAAACCGCAACGATCAGTTCAGCCGGATGGATGGGCATCGTTCCGCCTACATGTTGATCCACCTCAATGAAATGCGAAACCTTTACACAGTAAGAAAATGAACAACTTTCTCTTCATAGCTTTCCCTCATATGTTGTCTGACCCTTTTTCATTCCAAGACTTCTTTGATTCTCTCTCTTTTCCTCTCATACTTTCTCTCTCTCTAGTCCACTCTCTCTGTATAATCTTCCACTTTCAACTTCTACTCTCAGATATACACTTCATCATCGTGAGATTACCATATGAAATAAACAATACAAATAATAATAACATTTTTAATAACAAAAAAAATTTTTTTTTGATTAAAATTCAAAATGCGAATCGTTTGATGAAATATTGGAATTCAAACGATCTCAATTTATTGCTCAGTTGAGAAGATGATCAAATAGAAAACAGAGCTAAAACCTTAAATGCCATGTTCAAATAGATCTATTTCGAATTTTTTTTCAGAACATTTCAGGAAATTTTTGGTGAAATTGTTGACAAGCCAATAAAAATCTTGAAACGAAAAGTTATTCTTTTTTTTTTTTCATATGAATGTTCATCTTATTTACATAAAATATTTCAAAATGTTATAATCTTAATGAAAACAAAGAAAATAAAAAGAAGAAATTTTAAAAATTTTCCACTTAAATTATTATTCATAATAACGAAATAATAAAAAATATAAAAATGAAAAATCGTTTGATAATCTTATAATTCAGACATATTTTAAAAATCAAATTTTAATAAATATTGTTAACTATAATGAATTTTTATGTGGTTCACTACGAAAAAAATGACGTCATTCGTATATATCAGAAGTAAAACATCGGAATAAAGTTGTTGAATGATATTCACTTTTGAATGAATATTTCATTAGTTTAGCAACTATCTTCAGAGAGATAAAAAAAAACATTTTCCATGCATTTTCATTATTAGGTTTTCAAACTTTTTTTTTTTTGAAAAATGTTTCAACAATAAAATATAAAAAAAACTTAGGATAATGATGATATAGTTTGCTCGAAAGAATACTAAGCATATATAAGCTTTTGTGGACAAAATCATGTAAAAGCTTGCGGCAATTTTCATTTGATATTGGGCCCACGAATGATGAAGGGCTCTCTTGCATGCTTGCAATAATGCTTCATGAAGTAAAAGTATGAGAAATGCTGAATGCAAAAATATAAATATATATGTAAGTCTAAACTTTGTGAAGTGAAAGGTACTCTTTGTAAAAATGAAAAGTATGACAATTTTCTTTTAAATTCCTGTTCATTCTAGTAGCACACTTCAAGTCCAGAATCACGTATGACATGCAAAAGTGTCTGTTAGATATGTATGACACGACAAAACGAGTGCTTAATATCATCCATCAAATCAAAAATCATATTATAATATTAATTTCATTTTATTTTTATATCAAAAATAAATATATCAGTTGTTAGATGATGTCATTTCTTATAAAATTGCAAAAGAGAGACAACAATCCTTCAAAAAATTTGATGATGAAGAAAATGGCAAATATGAGGTTTGTTTTACAAAACGTTTATAACAAAAATGAGAAGAAATTACAATCTTGAACAAGGATGATGGAATAAAGCTTCCAAATAAGACAAAAAGAAAAACAAGTTATATTGACTGTACAACAATCATATGAAAAAAAATACATTTTTTATTCGAAAATTTAGTTTTAAAATCCAAAGAAAATTGCTGTGAAATATGGAATTAAGAAAAAGAAAGAAAGAGAGAGAGAGAGAGAGAGAGAGAGAAAGAGAAAAGGTTGGGGACTCATGCTTAACTACTATACTTGGACACCTCCATTAGTTGAACCCGATGTTGAAACCTTGCTCCTCCTGATTCTGTTGCTCTAGCTGCAGCCTCCTGCTCTCTCCGAAATGTTTCCATATAAATGCAGAACGTTAAGTAGTCTTCTAGATGCATTTATCATTGAAAGGAGAAGGGTGGGCTTGTTTGTCTATTAGCTATATGGTATAGTTAATGAGAGATTTCAATTTTAATTTGCGAACAATATGAAGAAGCATTTGCATACAAATAAACAGAGACACATGCACACACGATGCACATAACATGTACACAAACATAAATTGTTATATGTTTGTCATAAAGTTTCGAAATAATCATTGAAAATGAGAACTTTTTAGCTCTAAAAAGGTTTAAAAGGCTTTTGCTTACCAAGTTTTAGCATATAACGTCAAGCTTGAAATTAAAAGATTAATGAGGAATAAGTGGGTGGAGTACGTAAGCTTGTGTTCCATGAGGATAAATGGTATTAAGGTATATCAAACATATATTTGACTAGAAGGACTTCAAGTTCTTCGTCATAAATACGTACCGAAAAAATGAATTATATTGCCCACATGATGATCACGTAACTTTCATTTTAATACGTAATAGAATGAGAGAGATAAATGTAATAAGAAAGAAAGAAAGAGAGAGAGAGAGAGAGAGAGAGAGAGAGAGAGAGAGAGAAAGAGAGAACAAGGGGAAAAAAAGAGGGGGGAGGGCAACGGGGAGAATGAGAGAAAAAGAAAGAGAAAGAGGGTAACAAGATCAAGTGCAAGTAAAAAGAGGTGAAGACATCATACGTGGCTCAGATTCTAATAAACTGAATCGTTATTAGAAATAGTGAATGAATTAAGAAATAGCCTCCAGACGATTCATCAAATGAAAAATTTGTTGCGATTCGTGGTC
This sequence comes from Auanema rhodensis, assembly GCA_964057225.1. Classification (NCBI taxonomy): domain Eukaryota; kingdom Metazoa; phylum Nematoda; class Chromadorea; order Rhabditida; family Rhabditidae; genus Auanema; species Auanema rhodense. The sequence goes on from OZ059894.1 coordinate 14,517,290, forward strand.
TCTCCATCTTCTCTCGATTTAAATTTGAAATTTTCATTTGAAATAAGCAGAAAGGAAACTCAGTCTTATCTTTTTGACCAATGCAATCTTTTTTTTCAAAACACTCTGATTAATGTATACGATAAAGATAAAAAAATTTTAAAAAGAAATACAGTTATTTATTCAAAGATTACACAAAAGGTTTGAACTTTGTTGAAATGCTGGAAAAATCAAAAAATTAAATAATGATAACGAGAATCAAATCAGAATTAGCTTGAATCAGTTGTAGTAAATAGTTAGAACAATTGCTAAATATGGGAAAAGACGTAACTGTAGCCAAATGAAGATTCTCAAGTAGTACTGCTCGCAAGCATAGGCATATTCGTCTGCTTCAGTGTGCTTCTCATGCTCAATCCTCACGAAATTCTAGACAAATCCAATGGCACATGCGTCATCAGCATCTTCGGAAGTAATTTAAGCTATTTGAACAAAGTGCACCAAATTGGTAGAGAGTCAACATAACTCCAGACAGACAAGTCAGTCATGAATATGGATAAGCCATCATGCTCGTCATTTTCATCATCTTCATCATATAGAGCATCGTTATTGAGACATTAAGCTGCACAGTGAGAATAAAGAAAAGTAGAGTATATATGAGAGAGTTAAAGAGATGAGGTAGAGAACAAACGAAAAGATGAGATGAAGTTGAGCTTAGTTCCATCCATCTAACTCAATTTCAAGATTCTGATGTTACAACGTCGAACAGGTAAACCAATTATCAATAGCAGAAAAATCAGATTCGAATCATTGGCATCTCTCTACTCAGAAGAAATAAAACATTCAATTTTGAACTTTGTGCTTCAACGTTGTGCTCTTCCGAAACGTATGTTTCTTATTATGACGTCATTGAGGCGATGATTTGTTTATCCATTTGCAATGTGATGTGAATAGTCACATTTAGATGTTTTAATATCTTTATTTCGAAAATTTATTTCTAAAAATATATAAAATTCTAGAAATACATAACCATTTGACTGAAAATCGTATGTTATTTTCTTAAACTTTGCTCAAAACTTTTGCTGTCTGAATGAACAACTTAATCAGGAAAAGCTGGGTAGAGATGATGTTAGCGTGACGAGTGCGAGATATATCGTTCAGATCTCGAAAAAATCACTGAAATTAAGCTGAGAAACTAGAAAATCCAATCTTCTCTGTGCCGCTAACGTAGCCCACATTATCCCAAAATTCTTGAATTCATTCATCTGTTCTGATTGGCTGTTGCCATGAATTTTGGCCACTGTTTGCCATGCATGGCTGTAAAAACACATATGTTCTTGTCCAATATTTCATCTATTTATCTATATTTATGATAATATAATATATAAAGGTATATAGGTAAATCTATTGTATATCAATATCTGATTATGTTGATCATTTTCTAATAATAATACTTCCAACCACTCTTTCTTGCCTGCTTCTGCAAATACTAATTGAAAACTTTTCTCAGACGTTTTTTTTCTTTTTCTCTTCTTCTTCACCAAATGTTCTAATAAAGTTAATAAGATGAGACTTTGATTAGATTCAGGATTTGCTTGGCAACGATATAGTTGTCAAGCACGTTAATCCATAATCATGAATATATGAGCATATTCCTCTCTTCTACATCCCTCCTTCTCTTTTCGTTTTCATTCATCCAGCTTTGCCTTTCAGCTCTTCCACCTCCTCTCATCGTCAATAAGCTTATCACTAGATTAAGCTCAGCTCATCTAGTTAGATATAAGAACTTTTTCCATTGATTTTCTTAGTTTCTCTTCTTTTACTTTATTTTTATAATTTCTTTTACTTTTTTTTTCTCAATACTCCTTTTTAATAATAACTACTTTATATTAAATATATCAAATTATATTCTATAAGAAATTGATAGTTAATTCATTTTTATTATTAGAATTACAGCTATTTAAATTGAAAATGTGCTTAAAAAGATAAAAAAGACAAGTAACTAGATCAAAATATGAAAAAATTATTTTTGAAAGTTGTTTCTCCAGCTTCATCTTCTCCTTTTCTTCTACTATGTTTGAATTTTTGCATATATTCCCATGCATCATACAACCTAAATTATAGTTGTCTACTTAATTTTGCATTTACATTTCCATGGCCAATCCTCACTTTTCTCTAATTTTTAATGATGAAAATGTGAAATTTCAAATCTTCAATACCCAAATGCTTTAAACAAAATAAATTATACATATATATTTGTATATACTTCTCATTATTTTTCCCTTTTTTACGTTTTTTTTAGAATTTCTGATAATTTCTATCTATGGTAAGTTTGATGTTGTGTATACTACACTCTATTCACTTCGTTTATTACATTCGGCACTTTTTGTCTTTTTTTTAAAAAGTTTTTTCAAGTTTAAAATTAAAACTTTTGCAGCCATTTACCATCAGCAAGCCTAGAAGAGTTGTACTCACTCAACAAGGCGGCGATTCCAGCTCACCCAGGCGTAATACAGTGGACGTACAGGTAAGAAATATTTCAAAAAACTGATTAAATTGTATCGAAGAACTACCTTAAGTTGAAAGAAGCTGAAAATGACGTAAGAAGAAATACAATAGATTTGCAATATAAGGAAGGACGATCTCGAAAAAATACTTTAGAGCTCAAAGTTAACGGAGAAGTTGTACAAGCTTGCTCTGATCCATCTCAGGTACGCAAAACCTATTTGAACATAAGATTGATTTCTATTACTTTATAAACTTAATATAAGAAACGTTCTTCTAATTTAATATTCGAACATTGATTCAGAATTCGGCTGAGAATAGTATGCCCGGAACTCCAAGACAGCCTCGAACATTCTCAGTGGTAAAGATGAACAGTGATTTAAATGGTTCAACGACTTCTGATTCTAAAGTATTTTTCTATAAAGCTAACTACATACATGATTATTCATTTCAGAAACGAACTCAAAATTATCAATCTAGAGATCGTAATGTGCAAGATTTGAACTTTTTATGTTCATTTTGTACTCCTGTTCGTCAATTTTATTTCCTAAAAGCAATTTTCATCTTATTATGTTTAGTAGATATCATACATTGGGCTTATTTACTAAGGTAATAATCATCAAAAAATAGCTAAATTTCATTGTAAAAACTTTAAAAATCAATGTGTATATGAACGACACATGAAACCTCATACGGGATAATCTCTACTTTGGGTTTTCTCATACACAAGCTGATTTCTTTTGGCTAATACACTCATATGTGCATCGTATATTTCATTATTTAATCAATCTTCTTTAAGGGATGACAGCCAAAATAATCCAAATTCATGGAGGTTCTACAAAAAATTTCAATCTTTCGATTTGTATTATCTGGTAAAAAATTTAAAAAAGGAGAGATAGAGGATGAAAGTCTTTTTCAAGGTTGCTAGAATGTTTGGAGATATATTCACATGTGTTCTTGGTCTTGGAGCAGCCATGTGGACAAGAAAACCGTTGTTAACCCTGCCATGCACAACAATTCAGCTTCTCTTTTTGTTTATAAGGTAATTTGTTGTCAAAGTCGTTTATTCTAAATGCTAACGCTATTGATTATGTTCATCAGAACATACATCTGAAACTATTTTTATATATTTTCATTTCCTTTTCTGCACAAAGCTTTATTTTTATTTTTATTTCTAGAGCAATTGTCTGGGGAGCACGCGGTTATAACAAAGATTTCGTCAAAATACAAGCATCCAATGAAGATAAGGTATCAAATATATTTATAACATAAATGAATAAAAGAAAAAAGGAAAACGATTAGTGAAAGTTTACACGATTATTTCAAATCTTTTCAGGTCTTTGTCATTTGTGAATTTGTCTTACCTTTAATCTGGGCTTTGTTATCCGTCCTCATTGTTAGATCTACAAAGCGGATGAAGGAATATGAGCAACGTCATGGATATGCACCTCCTCCAATTATTGTTCTAACAGTAAAAAATGATGATAATGATGAAAGTGTTCAAATTGAAATAGCTTAAAAAAGCGTTTAAGAGTCTTTTAATTTACAAATAAATATATATATATAATTTAATTTAATATAACTATCAAACTGTTTGTAGTTATCCTGTTCTTGGAATATTGTTTATTACATATTTTTATAAATTATCGCTATGTAGGCCTTTTTTAAATACAAATAACACCTTTTCTTTTCAGGACAACAATATATATTTATATAATGTAAACAACTGGAATCAATCCTATTCCTGAACAGCATTTTTTTCTATAATCTTCAAATTGTATGCAAAGCAAATCAAACTAATTTCATGTGGCTCACGTGTCCACTTCCATTGGCATTTTTGACAATTCAGACAAATTAAGCGGTTGGGTGTTCAAATAAATTTATACGTTTAAACAACAACCAAGAGTTTTGTGTACGGCTTTGTTTATTTTTATCTTTACTTTAACAGAGTCTAAGACTAGTATGCTCTAGAATGGACAATAAATAGTGATGATTGAATCAATTAAAGACATTTTAATGATGAAAAAGAAAGCATTACGAGGTTCATTTCACTTAACACGGGTGGTTAAGATAAAATTACCATATCATCATGCTAAAGCGGAAACAGACCAGATTAATAAAATGAGAAACACCTTGTAGTTTTTTTTTTTCATTAAAAAAAGAACTATATGGTAAAATGATAGAAGATTATAAACAACCCTGATTATAGCCATTCAACGCTACTTTATATTAACAGATCATGTATGCTTGACACGTTCACATTTTTGAATGAAATTTCTAAAATATAATGATTTCCCTATGAATTTCTTTAATCTTTCCAACCTGACTATCTGGGCAAGCTCAGGAGCTAAATAAATAAATTTGTGTTTGAATTCTCGTTTGGCATCAAATTCAACATATTCTACATCTCTTCCCGCCTTTTCAGCTGATTCCTAAATGACAAAAAAAATAAAAAGCCTAGCAACAATACAAACCGCAAGCAGCCGGCCCAATCTAGCAGGAATAACATGATCATCATCAGCATGCATGATCAAAATTGGGCAGGTGATTCTAAGAAATTCAGATTAAATTACATCAAGAGAGCATTTTTTTTACTCAGTGATTCGTCGATCACTCTCCATTATCAAACCAGCACTTCTCAATGGGTTTACAATCACAGAATCAAACATTTTAGACGACATCCAACGAAGAGGCTTAAAGCAAAAGGAATAATAGCAAAAAAACATTAACTTACAATACTAAAAGGATGATTTACAACAACGTCATGAAGATTATTAAACGCAGCTTCTAAAACTAAGCCATCTGGGGCTTTTCCTGCATTAGATAATTGCTGTACTAGTCTTGTGCTCACACTAAAAAAAAACAAAATTTTCATGAGAACTTTGAGATGAGCAGCTTACCCAGTTCCCATAGAATGACCCCAGATTATTAAAGTATTATCACCGATATGTTTACGGATATATTCATATACTGTACGAGTATCTGCAACTATTCCATCTTCAGTAGGACTTCCATCTGAATCGCCATACCCTGAAGAATAAATGCTGACAATAAAGAATATGGATATTGATTTTACCTCTATAATCAAAAGCAACTACATGATAATCTAATTCGCTCAAAACATTATAAAGTTCACACCGATGGCTGATTGTCCTTAAATCAAACAAAACTTATTTCATAGTTCAATCAACACGAAACCTGTCGAAAGAATTTCCATGTGCGTAAAGAAAGACCGGATATTTTTCTTGTTGAATAGTATCTTCAATTTCTTGGTCAGATGGTTGAACTCCGGTTTCTTTATATCTGTTAGATATCGCAGCAGGTAAAATATGCCTAAATCAAAAACGAATTATCGGTGCGAGCGATAGCCAACTGTGTCCTTACCAGGTACCTAGTTTTCCTTGTTCACCGTCCAAATAAAAACTTCGTCCCACTGACTTTACACTGTTCGCAGTAACATTTTCATAATCAGTCATAGGCATACGCCCTAAAAACATTTGAAATTCAAAAATTTTCTAAAATATAACTTACGGAAATTAAGGAAAAATAAATGTTGCATTAAATGCGGGAAGAAATAAATTAGAAGTGGTATAACCACGAATACAAGTATCAATGGCACACCTGCTACGCAGAGAGATACCTGTATCACTCTAAAAAATAAATAATTAATAACGAAATGAAAAAAAATAGATGAAATTGGTTTGTTGCTTGGTCTATTTCAAAAAAAAAGACTCCTAATGATAATACACTGCTGGGCCCAACTAAAACACAAAACCCGTGAATGTATCGTGCAGTAATTAAACATGCAAACAAAAGTTGTGTTTGAAGCCAAAAGAGATTTTGATATGTTTGAAAACAACAAAAATAAAGTCAAATTTTCATTACTGTGTCCATGAACAAGAATATAAAAGGAATTATAAGAATTCGAGGTATATTTAGAGAAAAAAAAGGAAAATTAATAGCCATAGGTTTTAGAAATTACTTCTTGTAAATAGCTATGTTGAAAAGCACAATGCATTCTGAACAAAGCCATACTTAGTAGAAAATTGAAGTGAGCAACAATACTAATGCTAGAATAGGTTATTAATGAACAGTGAATAGAAGGCTTCAAAATAAGAAAAAAAAACAAAAACTGAAGTAATATCAAGCAATTTGTCTTGTAATGTGATACCAGGATGGAAAAACTCAATATTATATTACATCAGTAGTGTGGTAAGACTGGTAACAAGATTATCATAAAGAACACTAATCCCATAGAGAGTAAGCTACGAATTGGATTAATCATAATCTAATAGAGAGCATAGAAGAGTAATTGAGGATGTGCACAAGACAGCAAGTGATCAACTAAGAAAATTAAAAGCTAAATATCGGAAAAAAGGAACTTACCCTATTCCTAATACCATTGTGCTTTAGATTGGATGTGCTATATGAAGAATGTACAAGACAACACACGACAACTAAATCTAAGACAAAAATTGAAACAAAGTGTAATATGGCCATAATAAACATGGGAGAAAATTAATTGTAGGAACAAAACCACTAACATAAGACAGAATATCTGTATTAGACATCTAACCAGTGCAAAACAGGATTTATAACATACAAAGATTAAGGAAGCAGCAAAGGAGACGATTAAAGGACGATATAGAAAATAAGAAAAAAAGAATACAAAATACAGATACATACATAAAGGTGTACATACATATATATACAGACAAAACACGACAAGAAAGTTAGGATTATGTGTAAAATAGTTTAATCCGCAAAACTATGGAATATTTAAAGCCAAACCTCTTGGCACATTTCTTCGATCCTTTATTACCCCTCCGACCTCTTACAGGTGGGTGACTCTTAGATGTTACAGGGCGTTCCTCAAGAGAGAGATCCAAATGATCTAAGGTAGATCTTCTCTCGTCTTGATCACACATTATAGCTGTGAAATAATTTATGAATTTTGGAACGGAACAACAAAAAAATTTAAAACATATGAAAAACGGTTAAGATGATGCGACAGCATCACGTATCACATAACGCCACATATGATCATAATCGCAAGTGGGCGGAAAATATAATCTTGTTCGTGACACCCTAGCACTTTTCGAAAAACCAGTAATTATCTCTCATTTAAAAGAATTAAACACAAACAATAGTTTGGGTGGAATTGGCTTGAAGTTATATATGTATATCTATATATAAATGTATATATCTATACGTATAAATGAATAAGTAAAATGAATCAATTTAGCCTCATGACAAACCTTTGTGATGGAGCGTAACGATTAAGCAATCTCATGCTTCGGGCGGCCTAGATTGTGTATTCTTTTAATTCAAATGCAAGTGAAGTGAAGTTAAAGAAGATAATTGCTAGGTATTGTACCTCGTATGGCTAATAAAACTGATTTTTCAAAATATTTACTAAAACGCAAGAATTATGCACATAAACGCATTTTTTTACAGAAGTTATGCACCGTCATAAAAAAAACCAGTTTCAAATAAATATAATAATGAGGACTTCTAATATATTAAGAAACTTGTCAGCCTATTCACACATTAACAGCAATTGGTAATATACAGACTTTAAACGGGCTCCATAGATACATCACCAACGAATGTTCTTTGCGAATCGCGAGAAACCTATAAAATGTTTCGAATACTATAGAGAAGAAGAAAAACAATTACCTGCTCAGCCAATGATCGCAATTCAGGGACAGTTTTTAACAAGGATAGCAGATCATACAATTGTTGCAGATGCTCAGCTTCGGGTATTGTCTGAAAAGTTTAGTATAAACAGCGAAATGCAACTCAATATATTGACCTGAAGTGCGAACAGTACACGAATAGCTGCTCTCTTGAGTTCTTCCAACTTCTCGAGTTCTTGTTTAACAGCATTAGCTTTTGATCGTGCATTCAAGAGCTCCTGTCAAAACAAACATTTCGGACATTGAAATTACGAAGTTACCTTAATCTTATCGCAAACAGTGTCGAGGGAAGCACGCATTTGTGTTGGACAATAATTAGCAAGACGAATAACCGTGAGGAACGTTAAAAGCTTGATGTCTTGATGATGATCCTAAGAAGAACAATAACTGAAAAATACATGAACAGAATCTTACTTTCAATCCCTTCTCAACATGGGAAATAAACTCTGCGATGTCCAAACGGTCTAAGCAACTTTCCAAAAGTGTATACATGCTGGAACCATGAGTTGTAAAAAAACAAATAGTCTTCTTTATACCATTCAAAAGCAGCTTTACGCAGATCAAGTCCGTCATCAACTTGATGTTTGAAAGGTCCCATCTCTACTTCTCTGATTAAACTCTTTCTAATCTCAGTTTCTGCATATACTGCAGGCAGTAATTTAGGCAATAAATCGGTGATCTAAATTTGAGGTTTTATAACAATAAAATTCTAACAATGGACCAACCAAGCTAGGCTTATTATGAGCAGCAGAGTTTAGCACAACAAGAGCTACCCTTCTAACTCCCAAATCTTCATCTGTGATTGTGCTCAAGAACAGACCTAAAGAATGAAATTCCATTTATATAATCAATTAAGCAATTACCCATAAACTCTTGAAGTTGAGAATCAATTTGTCGTTTCTCATGCGAGATCATAAACTTTACAGAAGTTACTACACAAGCTCTTGTGGCAGCATCAGAAGAAGAAATTTCAGCTTTCAGCTTAGGTAATATGACTTCAGGAGCTACTACACACAATTTTCCCATACATTCGGAAACAACATTTCTATATTTCAAACATTATATAAATTAAGAACTTGTGATTTGTTTACCTTGTTCCCTCTTCAGAATAGTGTGCATGTTTGATAAGCATATTCCATATTTCATCAATGCGGTCTCTAAGTAATTCCATCGAAGAGGAATCTTCTGACTCATATGCAATAACCTGTAATTTCCATAAATCAAAAACAGCTAGTGAAGTAGTAATAACTTCTTTGAGCGAATGTAATAACAGATATTGTCTTTTTGGCTCAGTTTGAATTTGGTTAAGAATAAAAGGTAGGTACTTGTTCAAGTTTCCTACAGCTAGAGCTCCAATAGCGTGAGCTGCAGCTGTTTTCAAATCCTCTTGTGCTGAGTTAAATGCAGAGAGCATCAACTGACCAGGGCTATAAGCAAATTATGATTCAAAACTGAACAGGAAATACTTACTCGATTTTGGAGCCATCAAAGACATCAGGGCAACGTCTGCCTAATTCTCCAATAGCATGAATACAGAACAAGCGTATTTGATCATTCGAAGCTGGATTTTGAAGTTGATCAGCCAACTTACTAACAAGAGCTCTGGCCTAAAAAATTTGTAAGTTGACATGAAATATTTTCAAAACTGACTTGAGCAATGTCATTGGTTGCCGTTGTTATAACAGCAACTACGGCGGAAATTGAATAAAAGGCTTGTCGCGGTAGATTAGTGGATTCATAAATAGGTAACGTAATGGCATCCAATAGATCCTGCCATGATATTACATGAAACTACATATGTAGAAATATTATACCTCAAATCCAGGCTTGTTTGGAATATTTGTAAGAACTAAAGATCGTACAACATCAAAGGTTGCTTGTAAAGTTGCTCCTTGAAGAAGGGCAGATTGAATAAGGAAGATCAAGGATGATAAGATGTTCGACAGATGAGGAGCTGCTTGCTCTGGATAACGGCCCAAAGTCACTGAAATAATTAATGTGAACCAGAATTTTGAATATGAGAGTACATGTAAGACATTTCAGAGCGGCTTGAGAAATCTGAAGATCGGAATCCTTAAAAAGTGGAGAGATTTCATTCAAAATCTAAAACAATAGAATGTAAAACATATATATTTATAATTCCATACCAAAGATAAACCATCTGAATTCAAACCATCCACGTTCTCTGATGTGAGAAGTAGACGAATAAGATGAAGAGTTGAAAGCTTTAAAATAAATTTATCAAAGAATTAAATTATTACCAATTACCTTCAAAGCACGGTGATTTTTCTTCAAAAACTCAGCTAATAAAGGCAATATCTCCTTCGTTATAGTACTAATACAGGACGCGTATGAAGAACCAGCAATTTCTACCAAAGCTCTGACTGCAGCAAGGCGAGTCATCTCATTACGCAACCGCTCCACGAAAACGTTGAGACAAGCCAAGACCTGAAGATAATATGTGAACATAAACCTTTTATTAACATCTCAAAATACTTTTTCGTTCATAGATGCTCCAAAGGAAGAAATAAATAGAGCAGATGAAGCAATAGCACTTTCCTTAACATCCTAAACAAAAAGTTTTTATTTCGTTCGAAACCTTCACATTGTAGTTCAAATTCTAAAAATAAAAAAATGTTTATACCTGATCGATGTCAATGACCTTCAACTTCTCGAAAACAGCATCGAAGACCAAAATTTGTTCTTGGGGATTGCTAATTTTGAGAATTGGTACGAGCTTTCCAGCAACAATAATAGCTTCAGCAGAAACTTTATAGAAACTGTCATTGATAGATCCAATGACTAACCGAACAAGCTGCCCAATTACGTTTTTGAAGTCCTAGAAATCTGGTTATTAACAAATTACAACAATAACAATTAACCTCAGGATCATGAGATTTCAGTAAACAAGCAATGAAGTTAAGAGTATCCATTTTCATTTGAGCTCCACCAGTTTTATCAGTGAGATTGGCTTCAATTCCAGACATCAAACTTTCGATACGGTTGGATAACGAATTTGGTAAAGCACTAAAACTAAGTATAAGAAAGTATATAGAAAGAAAGAGAACCGTGAGAGCTGAGATAAGAGTTCGCAACATACAAGGCGGCATTTTACAGATTTACCTTTGATTTGCTTAGTGACAGCCTAAATTAATATATTCATAAGAAAAAAATATATAGAAATTTAAATACCTTTAAGAGATTTTCTGTGTTGGAATTAACAGCTTCAAGCACAGCAAATTGCTCATTAGAAAGCTTAGTCTTAGCGAATAATGCTTCACCGATTTTTACGGCTTCTGCCGATTCTGCGTCTTCTTCGCACTGTAAAGAATGGTTGTATAAAAATAATAAAACATGTACTCACCCATAAAGCAGATGATACATGAGGTACAAAAGAATGTGTCTGTTTCAAGAGAGCAACATAAGCATTCAAGACATCGCATCGAACATTTTCTTCTCTCTCGCGCATTCTGTTGATTAAAACAGGGCCCAAAGTTGTCAGAAAAACTTGTAACTGTTCTCGACGAGCGGCAATCTAAAAATATTTTCTCATACAATATTTGACTTTATTCTAACCATAGATTCCAAAGCTTTAGCAGCTGCTCTACGAACTTTCCAGCTCATATCATCATCATCAGAATAGTCATCAATATTTTCCTCTTCGTCTATTAAACAAACATAATAAAAAAAATTATTAGTTAAAACCTTCAACTTCCATTGATTCATCTTCGTCCTCTTCGTAGTCTACACAATAATTAGGGTCATACGAGAGATTTTTTACAAGAATCTGAAGTATGAAATTAAATAAATTTAAATCGGTTTATTTTTACAGCTTGAATATCTGCTTCAAAAGCTGCAACTTCAGCAGGACATCTCTGATAGAATGTTTCAAAGGCTTGCATTACAGCTTCCTTTAAATCATCATCTTCTGAATCAGAATTAGCAAAACTCAAGAATAATTCAGCGACCTAAATAAAAAAAGTTTATAAAGTACTGGAATCTTTCTACATACGCTGGCAATATGAGGTGCAAAACGAGAACCACTGGATTTAGCAACATAGGTCAATGCAACAACATACGTCCTTTTTGCGCATGTAGTTTTAGCTTGATTAGCTCTACAATAGATGTGAATATAAACACTAGCATAATAAAAACTGACTTCTCAATTAAAAGAGTTACACAATTGCTATATGATGGTGATACTGCAGTTAGATGACTGAGTGCAATAGTTCCACGCTTGCGGACAGCCTGTCTGTCTGATTCCAATTGTTGAAATAGCAAAGGATATGTCTAATAAAAAAAAAGAATACAGAGCACTGTATACTTAGAACTACTTGCTGGTGAAGGGAATCTAGGGCACCTCCAAATCGCATTAATACATCAGATATGATGTCCAAAACTTCCAACCTTACATTAGAATTTGGTTGTGAAGAAGCTACATGATATATGTTAAGAATTATCATCAATTACCAACTTACATAGGGATCGAAGTAATTTTGGTAACAACTTTTTCATAAGAGCCACTGCTTGGGTAGAGTTATTTGAACCCAAACTTGTAACTACAGTTTTTAAAGCTAAAGAGCTGATATCCCTTTCATCTTCACCACCCTCGACTGCAGTATTCAACAGCATGTCGATTAAAAATTCTGCCTGCAATCATACTTTTTATGATAAGGCTGTGATTTGCAAATCACCTGTGCCTCTCTGACCCGTGTAATCAATACGCCCACAAACTTTACGCAAAGATTTTGCACTTCTCCATTTTTGTCAACCAATAGTTTGGAGAGAGCTCGAATGATCTAAAGAAAAGTTCATATCAAAATTTTCACTAAAATTGAGAAAATACTTTTCTCTCAGTATCTTCATCCATTTTTAGTGAAGCGTCTTGAATCTCTCTCATAAGATCATTAACTGCCATGAACCGAAAATCCTGAAAATTAAACCATTTCCCATATTATAAACTTTTGATAACCTTATCATTAGAGCTCATCTTCTCCAGAAGACTAGCCACATGATACGCGGCAGAGGTCATGTTATCTAAGACAAAACTATGCAATGTTGATTGTTAAATGTGAAAAGTTCGATAAAAGCTGGATAGCAACCGAAAACAAGAAAATGATCGAAGCACTTTTAACGTGTATGAAATAACCGGTGTCAACAACAATAGCAACAACATTATAACAACAGGAAATAACAAAATAATAAAATCCTAAAACATTCACATTTCTTGGGGATGTAAAGTAATCATGGGAGTAGGAGTTTTAGATCCGCTCAAGTACCCCTAAAAATAAATTATTAATTAAAATTAGAAACCAACAATTACCTCGAGTTGTTTGGTAGCGGCCAAAAGCAATCCCAAAAATGGAGGACTAGGAACCAATGGCTGAGATAGATATTCAGGATGGAATTGAACTCCCACATAGTATGGATGGTCTTGAAATATTTATTCTCACAATAACGCTGATACAAAAATGAATACCTTTAAGCTCGACCATTTCCATACGAACTGCTGGGCCAGTTACACCATCTCCTCCACGGTTACACAAATCGGAAATTTTGCACAAGAGTTCCATCTGCAGAACGAAATTTTTAAGATAAAAACTTCACGATAACAATACCTCATTCTCAGCCAATACAACATTTCCAGCTGCCAAATTACTATTAGAAGATTTGAGAGCAGCACTAGGCTTGTCGGCACCCATTGCTTTAAAAAAAGATATTTAGTAAATAGATGTAAACGGTTAGCTTACCAACAAACATCAAACCTGCCTCACATAAATCTGGAACAATCTTGGGATTGACTTCATAACGATGTCTGTGTCTCTCCTCCACGATATCTTCGCCATAGAGTTTTCCTATAAAGGAAACAATAGACCGAGATTTATTAAAATAATAGACATACGCAATTTACTGTTCTGAGTGATGAATACAGAAGGACGTCTACCAAGTCTCATGGTAGCACCTAGTCCAACACTGTCAATATCATGCTCAGGCATATCAATAATTATCTGAAACAGAGATCCAAATAGAATAAATCCCAACCACATACCTGCTCTTTTTCATCTAATCCATTACGGAACTCAGTGGAATTAGCATTTGGAATGTTCAACACATTACGAGCATATTCAATGGCAGCGCATTGCATTCCAAGACAAACTCCTAGATATGGAATACTATTTTCACGAGCATATTTGCAGCAAATAATCATTCCTTCGACACCTCTCTTGTCAAATCCTCCGGGAACAATAATTCCACTGAAACATATAGTTACAGAAGTATAACGAATTATTACGTTATTACTGAGCTGATTTCAAATCTCTCCAAGCATCTCTGGTTTTCTCAGTAGCATCAGGATTAGGATCCTCGAGCTGCTCAGAATCAACGAACTAAAAAGGATAATAGATACGTCAGATGTCCGTGTATTGATCAAACCAAAATTTTAAGTTTTCTTTTACTGTGAATAGCAGCATGGCTGAGAGCCTTATTAACAGAGGCATAAGCATCCGCAAACTTTGTGTATTTTCCAACAAGAGCAATGTTAACAACTTCTTCAAAAGAATCAACCCTGAACAAAGTATGCATTACCTCAAAAATTGTGGAATGAAAACGTACAAAGCACTTAAATGAGTCCAATGACACATATTAAACTTAAGATTACGAGTACTTTCAACAGAAATAGGACTAAGATTTAAACGTTCAACAATAGCTTCAAGAACTTGCTGCTCTTGCAAAAGTAAAGGAACCTTATAAATATTGGATACGTCGTGTACACCAACAACCTAAACTACAGATTCATAACTGAAAAATCAGTTCACACACCTGCTTCACACTAACGAGACCAAAATCGGCGATCTTACCGCGTAAATGTTCGTCCAGAGGGTTAGTACTACGACATATCAAGAGATCTGGACCCAAACCAGCAGCCCGCAATTGACGAACCTATATTTACAATAAAAAATCTATACAAATATTATGCATTTTACGGAATTTTGCATGGGTTTGGTCTTAAGCTCTCCGGTGGAGTTGGGATGTAAAATCAGAGATACGTGAACATTCATCAATCGATTCTGTACGAATAAATAATAGATATAAATTCTACATACGGACTTACACGTAGTGAAGGCGTTTGGAAACGCTCAAAAGCAGCAAGATAAGCCATTCCTTCAATATCTCCAATAGTTCCTCCAAGCTGAGAAGAAAAAAAGTAAATTTTGGCCGAAAATTATACGGTTCACCTCAATTATACACACATCAGGGGTGATATTTGAACCATCTACAGGAGTAGCAGCTACGCGGTCAACCCATTCAACAATAGCATCCGTAATATGAGGAATCATTTGAACGGTTTTACCCATGTAATCTCCTTTTCGCTCCTTTTGGATTACCTGTCAAAGGAGAAATAGGTTCACGATATTATTAATAAGTAGTCACACATGTTGGAAAAGTTTTCCAGTTGTTATGTTATTGTCACGGTTAAGTCTAATATTCAGAAATCTTTCATAATTTCCAAGATCTAAATCAACTTCTCCTCCGTCATCTAATACAAAAACTTCTCCTGAAATTTAAAATTGTTTTCATGTGATGTTTTACGCGCACCGTGCTCATATGGAGAGAAAGTACCGGCGTCGATATTAATATAAGGGTCAATTTTTATGGCAGAAACCTTAAGTATTATTGTATCTTTTAAAATATGTTCAGCCCTACTTTGTATCCATGGTTTTTTAATAAAACTCCCAAACTGCTAGAAATAATTCCTTTACCAACACCACTGATAACACCACCGGTAACCAGAATAAATTTGGTATGAGATACCTTAACTTTATTATCGGAACCGGAAGGAGGAGCCACTACAATTAATTTTTATAAACATCAAAATATTCAATTTTTAAAACCTACTTTCAAAACCACCTGTGTTGAAATGTGATAAAAAAGATTTTTTTATTACTTCAAATAACAATGATATTTCGTGCCAGGACCTTTTACAAAGGACACTGGACTGAACAGCGAGTGTTGGTCGTAATGACAGAACATTTGATGATAACGAGCAATGTAAAAGATATACTTTTTCAAATATTTAGCGGGTATAAAACTAAAATTTCTCGGAAATATAGGTTGTTGTTTAGTTTTATTTTTGTAGGAAGATAAATAAACATTATGGAATATTGTCCAATAATTGCTCTTTATATACAACAGAAATTGATGGTTTACCTACTTTATTAAAAATCTATAGAACAAAGAACAAACACCTTCGAAAATGCTCTAGGCACTATATACTAATAAATAGATGAGTCTAACAGATTAGTATGTAGCGCGCATTGATGTTACAGCTGCATGAGCTAACATAAGACGGGCTATCAATAAGGTTTCTTCGTGTCTACGGGTATCCCTAATTACATCCTGCGCAATTCTGAAATGATAATATTGAGAGAATTGTATTGCTCATCTGCTTACTCTCTAGCTGGTCCTCTAACATACTGAAGGATCTTGATAGCTTCAAGGAGTTGTCCATGTTGTACGTAGTAGGCGGCACGTCCCAATAGGGACTCGTTTGATTCAGCAATAGGATCAAACCTTAATAAACATAAATCAAATGAATTTTTTTCGAAACTTACTTATCCTTATCTGTATATTTGACAGGTAAACGAAGATGTAACAAACTACGAACATAAGAGAGAATGTGAGCGGCTAATCCACCGCCATTCTCATCAACTCCAGCAACCCTGTGACTTACTTTGATAGCCTAGAGAAAAGGAAAAATTTTGAGAATCAGGAACTAAAGTACCTTTTCAATGCGGTTTTTCAAATCTTCTGTAGTATATTCGCCCTTAACCTTAGATTCGTCGCTGATAGTCTGTACCAAAACATTCATGAAGTCATCATCTTTGGAATGCTTCATAATGTCCTAAAAGAGGAAGTTTCAAAAATGTGCAAATAAGATCATATACATCAAGTTGTGGCTTCAAGGGTAGACGGCGGCCCTCAATACAGCAAGAACTGCGTTTTCCATATATGATAGAATCAACAAGATTTTGAACAGCAAGCCATACTTGCTTAGATCTACGGTTATCTGCATCCTACAATATTCTATCTTAGTTTTTAATACTAATAAATTAGAAACCATAACAACTCGGTCGCTGAGAGCTTTTTCAATTCCTTCCAATTGCGATAAAGCAACTCCAAATTTAGAATAGTGAACCTGAAATAAAACTTGAAATCATATAACTTTTTTAAACCTTACAGATCTTTCAGCCTGGACGGCTTCATCCAAATCTTTAGCATGCTCTAGATCATAAAGTTGTTTTTGGGTATGAACAATCTATATACAATTTCTATTGCACAATTTACTAAGCGCGTTTACCATTTTGAGTTCCTTCTCGTAATTATCTTTAATAATCTGTAATTGCGCTTGAAGCTCTTGTTCACACTCTAGTTGGAAAGTTGCCAATTTATCAGTGGCTTCAGGGTTTTCTCCAGATTGCTTCGCTGACTCAAGAACTTGACTCATAGTTTCTAATTTCTTCTGTTCCAAGAGTTCTTTAACTCTCTTTTCCTCTTCCATCTTAAAGAAAGAAAATTTACCGAGAAAATAGAAAACCTCAAACCTTTTGAAGAATCAATTGTCTGTTTAGCTGATCAACTTTACGATGAGCGTGAATAAGCACCGCACCAACTTGATCTTCTTTCATTTTTCCTACTTCGACATCCCAGTCAGCATTAGGAATCATGGCCCTAATAAAGGCGACTTTTTAAACCTAGAGGATAAAATCTTACTTAAGTTCGGATGTGAATTGTTTTCTGCCTTCTTCGACTAAATGGGCATACTCACGAATAAGAATACCATCGCTTACGACCTATAACAATCATTAAAGCATTTATTTAAACTTTATAAAAACTTTATTGAGCTTCTCAAATTTTTCGGCTAACTGATTTGTGAGTTTATCAAGGGTATGCTCAGCTAATTTAAGAAGAGCATTATCAGCAGTAGTCTCTCCTTGTGAACCGAGTTCAATTATCTATATATATAGTTTTAAAACAAACATAAGTTTATAAAAACCTTAGCAAGCTTCTCAAGTTCTGCACGAGCGGCTTTTTCAGCTTGCATGTCGTCGGCTCTCCTAATCTCAGTTTCCTTATGAGCATGAACAAGTGAATCCAAATTAGCGTTTGGTCCAGCATCAATAGTTTCCTTTAAATTTTTTCAAATATTAATAGCTCAAAAGGTATACCCTACCTTCATAACTTTTGAATGTTTTTCTAACGAGCTAATACTTAAATCTTTAGCGTTGGTGGCATCGCTAACTTTACTACCAGCGCTTGCAAGAGCAACTTTCAAATGCTGTACAAGAGCTGAGAAATAAATTGTAGAATTCCCGGAAAAACCATATTATCACATACCTTTATTTTTCTTTTCAGCATCATCAGACCCAAGGTATGGGTTTTCTGGCTTCAAGATAGATTTGATTGGTAATACTTGTTTGGATGAGTCTGCTCCAGATTCCGGTAGAGGCTAAAACAAATCAGTTCACTGGGGTAACCAAAGAGTGAAAAAAAACAGTTTCATCTATATTGGGGCTATTGTTATTATTTTTCTTTTCGTTTCTCTTGCTAGGTAATAGAATCTGATTATAACGCTATACCACGATAATAAAAAAATCCGAAATACCTTAATTTTATCAGAAGGAGCAAATGGAGACGGAACAACTAATGCATGACTATAAATAAAATCATATTTATATATAAAAAATCCTTGTAATTGTGTCACCTGCTATCTCCCAAAATAGACTTATAGAGTGGAGCAGTAAATGGGAAGTTGCTTTCAACATTTGCACGGAAAGAAGGATCAACGTATGAATAAAGCAAAACTCCACCAGCACCAGCTACCCCAAGTCCAGTTGTGGCTACAAGAAACTTGCCTCTGAGAAACACTACTAGTAAAAATATCAAAATGGGAATAAAATTTACCCTCCACCACCACCGCTGCGAGGGGGGTTAGTGTGATTGAATTTCTTTTGATTTTTCAAATTTTGTACAATCGGGCTAACCACATTAACTGATGAACGGCCCTGAAAAATAATGGTATATGAGAAAAAAGTTTATCTGTGAAAATCATTGAAATCATTTCTAAAAAGTTAGAGAAATGGAAAATCTTGATTACCTTTCTGCTGATGTTTAACATTACAGCTCCTTTTCTGTTAAACACCAGAAGCCTGAAAATATAAAAGTCGAGTACATCAAATTATTTAAGAAAGGGTTCAAGATTTTAGGAAACAAATCACTTGGAAATAGACTGAACCTAATGTTAAAACATTGTTTTTTCAGAGAAGCTATTGAGTCGTGTTATTTTTAACATGTACTTAACATTACCGCACAAGTTTCTTAACATAACTTCTTCAATCAAAATTACAAAGTTTCATGCTCGAACAGTAAACAAATTTTTTCTTATAACAATACCAAGATACACTGATCCGTCATTTCACGTCTTTTACGTTTAACGGCAATTTGCGTATGCAGAAAACCATTATTACCCCCCTAGAAAACCCACGTCAGAATTGATCAAGCTGGCTGAATAAGTTGATTGGTTTATTCATCGGGAGATACTGATCATCCCTTGGCCATTATGGGTCGAACTGGGAATAAAAATCTTCTTTTTGGTCTACTTATTTTATCCTTTGTTTTTGTGAGTTTATTCCTTTACACAAATTTGGACTCTGGTTCACGAAATGAAGCTATCAGCAGAGCGGTAAGAGAAGTGAAAAATTAAAATAAGTATTGAGTTATTTCAGGGAGAGCTAAATGCTTTGAAGCATCAAGTAGAAGAAATGAACAAACAGCTTATTGAGAATCGAAAAACAATGAAGAAAATGGAAGATGAATTGGAGCAAGCAGAAAAGCTTAGTAAAAGAAAAAAAATAGGTAATCATTATATTTAAGTTGTCATTCCTTTACTTCAATTTTGTTAAAGAAAACGAAAATATTGTTTACGATGAAAAAGCGGAAGCTGAAGCTGAACTAGTGAAAAATGTAGATCAGTTACAAGGAGATGCCGATCATAAAGCTGTTGAAGATGAACACGGTAATCGATATTGCTGTCCTTAACATTATACTTTTGTGCTCAGATCCGAAGCAAGTAATTGCTGAACCTGTTTTTCACAATAAAGTTGCTGCTGTACATAACAGTAAAGTGGCTATCAGTCGTGATGTTTGTCGTCTCGCATCAAATTATTCTCACGCTCAATCGGATTTACAAGTGATAAAATACCAATAACTTTTCATAGAATTTTTTTTCTTAGATGCTGGACATTTATGATATTTTGGCATTTGATAACCCTGATGGCGGTGTTTGGAAGCAAGGATGGGAGGTAAGATTTTGTGTCTAAGTTTCGTATTAATCTTCAAGTTTGCAGGTTAACTATACCCCCGCGGAAGAAAAGGACAATTATTTGAGAGTAATAGTTATTCCACATTCTCATTGTGATCCTGGTATGATGAACTAATTTTAATCTTGTTTCTTTTCTTATGCAATCTTTTATTTATTGATTATTATAGGCTGGATTAAAACCTATGATAACTATTATGCAGATCAGGTTAGAGATATTTTATCTGGGATGACTCGTCATTTGACGGCTAAGGTATTTTGTATCTCTTGTTTTTGTAAATTATGGTTTTGTTAAAGAAAGACATGAAATTTATATATGCCGAGATGTCGTTCTTTGAAACATGGTGGAAAGAACAAACTCCAGAAGTACGAGAGACTGTTAAAAAGTTTGTTTAATACCATTATAATGGAAGTAATACCGAAATTGTAGATTGCTTAAAGATGGTCAGTTTGAAATTGTAACAGGTGGATGGGTAATGACAGATGAAGCTAATTCTCATTTCTATTCTATTATCACTGAGTTATTTGAAGGCCATGAGTGGTTAAAAAATAATGCTGGTATAATTTGCAGTAAAATTTTCTTAAACCGTTTAATATGCAGAATTTAAACCCAAATCTCATTGGTCCATTGATCCTTTCGGACTTTCACCTACTTTACCCTACCTTTTGTCTGCTGCTAATATCACTGATGCAGCCATCCAAAGGTTTCTTATATAAACAATAATATTATTATTTTATTTTTATACAGAGTTCATTATTCCATCAAGAAACATTTTGCTAAAAATAAACAACTTGAGTTTATGTGGCGCCAGCTTTGGGGTAGTAAAACAGATGTTAGAACTCATATGTTCCCCTTCTATTCGTATGATATTTCTCACACTTGTGGCCCAGAACCAAGGGTTTGTTGTCAGTTTGACTTCAAGTTTGTTGGTATATTTAGTAATTTGTTATTATGGGTTTTATAGTCGCTTACCTGGC
Organism: Auanema rhodensis; assembly: GCA_964057225.1. Taxonomy (NCBI): domain Eukaryota; kingdom Metazoa; phylum Nematoda; class Chromadorea; order Rhabditida; family Rhabditidae; genus Auanema; species Auanema rhodense. The sequence continues at coordinate 14,538,824 of OZ059894.1, forward strand.
GGTGGGCATACATGTCCTTGGAATGTACCTCCTCAAAAAATTGGAGATCATAATATTCGAGAGAGGTAATTGTTTTATATATTGACTTTATTATTTATAGTTTTTAGAGCTTTCATGATTTATGATCAATATCGAAAGAAGAGCCAACTTTATAAAACTAATGTGTTACTAGTTCCCCTTGGTGACGATTTTAGGTCTTTTTTGCGCTTTTAACGTTTTTTGAATTTCATTCTTTAGATATGCTACTGATTTTGAATGGACAGAACAATACGATAACTATAAAAAACTTTTCGATTTTATGAATTCAGAAAAGCAGTGGAACGTTAAAGCCTCGTTTGGTACATTATCTGATTATTTCAAACTTCTGGATGAAGAATTGGCGAAAACAGATTCAAAGTTGCCCACCTTAACTGGAGACTTCTTTACTTACGCTGATCGAGATGATCATTACTGGAGTGGTAAAATTCGAATGTTTATTATTATTATTGAATATTTTATTTAGGTTATTTCACTTCTCGACCTTTCTACAAACAAATGGACAGAATTCTTCAACACTATCTCAGATCTGCGGATATTGCATATACTCTCTCGCAAATGAATGGATTTGATACAAAGGAAGTAAGAAAAAAAATTATTGAAAAAAAAATTTTTATGTTTTACACTACTTTTGAAGGTGTTTGATGATCTTGTTCGGGCAAGAAGAGCTCATTCTTTGTTCCAACACCACGACGGAGTCACTGGTACTGCTAAGGATGCAGTCGTTATAGATTATGGACAGAGGTAAATTTTATATAAAATAAAATAAACTATTTTTGTTGTTTAGGATGTTGGATGCATTATATTTTTGTGAAAAAGCTCTGTCAAAAAGTTTAGGGTTGCAACTTGGAATTTCGTCTCAATTGTCAATGCATGAAATCCGTGAAGAACAAGATCTACTCCCTACTCCACGTGTTTTTCAGAATGGAGAGTAAGCTAAATATATTTGAACATGTATTTGATTAGTGTTATTTAGTGCCGCTGTTATATTCAATTCTTTGTCCAAGCTTAGAACCAGTCCAATTTGTATAGTCGTTTCCAGCAGTAACCTTGTTGTTGAAGGAATCAAATCTGTAAGTTGAATAAGTCACTGTTATTACTTTTTCTTTTTCAAATAATGTTCGAAATTGTTTAATTACCGTTCGCATATATATCATATTTTCAGAATGAGCAACAAATTGCACCTATGTTTAAGACTGTGGAAGGAAAAATTTCCACTGTACCAAATCAATTTGAGGTTTGAAGTTATCTACAGAGAAATCACATAATTTTTATTGCTTCAGCTCTGTTTTGTAGCCCCGATCAAGCCATTATCTTCTAAAGTATTCAAGATTGTTCAGGGAGAAACTTCAAGTAAGAGTAAAGTGTTATCATCAAATGAAATTCCAAATACGTAAGTTTGATATTCATCACTTAATTTATAAGATTTTTACTTAGTGATTTCCCCTCTGATTTATTAAACGGAGACATCATTCTTAAAAATGAACTAGTAGAGGCTATTTTCGATGGTTCTTCCGGCTATTTAAAGGTAAACTACCCATCGAGCATCTATTTCAACAACAAAAAAATTTAGAGTGTTACACCTCATAGTAGTTCTCCCGTGAATATTGATATGAAATTTATTCATTACGGAGCTCGTCCTCATAAACGAAGTAAGTCTTTTAATATTTTCTTTTTTTACATCTTATTTAAGTGACATTTCAACAGAGAGTTTGTAAGTAGTCATTGTTTTTAAATATGTTGTGAAAGCTTTTATTATAATATTTATTTTCTATTTGTAATTTTAAAATTTCTAGTGAACAACGGGGGTGGAGATGATCTCTCGGGAGCTTATCTATTCTTACCAGATGGCGAGGCTAATGAAGTTACAAATAATAATAATAATGAAGTTTTGGTAGGTTTATTTTTAAAAATTATATCATGATTTTCAACATGTTCAGGCGTTATCTGGTCCAGTATTCAGTAAAGTCATTACTTCGAATCCTTCAAATATTGACCAAGTTTGCACTCTTTACCATGGTTCTTATGCTATTGATATTTCGACTGAAGTAGATATCAGGTAGGATTATATTTAGCTAATATTTAATTTCGTTATGAAATATTTTTTTTAGAAAGAAATCTAATTTTGAGTTAGCTATGAGACTCGTTAGTTCTGTGAATAGTGGAGATGATTTATACACAGATCTTAATGGTATTCAGGTTCGTTGATGTGCTATGAATTTTGAGTTCATGCTCCTATATTAAAGTTGATTCGGCGAAAACGTATGTTATCAAAGCTTCCTCTTCAAGCTCATTTTTATCCAATGCCTGCTAGTGCTTTTATAGAGGTTTGTTAGTTTCTTCTTTTCTCTTAGAATGACATTCTCAATAATATTATTAATATTTCAATATAGGACTCGTCAACTCGTTTATCTTTATTAGGCTCGCAAGCTCTAGGTGTTGCAAGTTTAAAATCTGGTATGCTTACATATACATTTCTATGAATAATTAAAAATTTAGGACAATTGGAAGTCATGCTTGATCGTAGACTGAACCAAGATGATGGTCGAGGATTATTCCAGGTTTTATTATTAGATTATAAAGTTTCAATGAATTTTTTAAAGGGTGTACTAGACAACAAAAGAACTCTATCGCGATTCCGGCTTTTGGTTGAACCTCTTTCAAAATCAAACGAAGATATTAATGCGAGAGTTGGATTTTTGTCTTCTGCAGGCCATATAGAATCTATGGAAATTCATTATCCTTGGATTCGCATGATCGGAAAAGGTATGTGAATATATAATTCAGTACGAAGTGAATTTTTGAAGATGTTCTCACCACTGCATCGTTTGTTGGTCTCAAGGATGAGTTGAACTGTAATCTCCATGTAGTTTCGTTACGGTATTTTAAATGAATGGAAAAACCCAAGCTTATAAGACAATTTTAGTACAAGCAACTCACCTATTGATTATGAAAATAATCCTAAATCAGTTTCTAAGAATGAGGCTGCACTTGTTTTATTTAGGCCTATGATAGATTGTAGAAGTAGTTTACAGCTAAGCGAAACTTGCATCTCTAAGTCTTATTCTGTGAGTTGTTTTGTAACGAAGTGGGATTGAGCATTTAATTCTTTTCAGGTTGAATTCAAAAGCTTATTCTCAAATGTAAAGAATGCTCAGGCTTCGTCATTAACAATGCTTTATGAGGGAGAAAATCTGAAAAATATAGAAGTTCAACCTCAAGAAATAAATACTGTTAAATTAGTCTGGTAAATTTGAAAAATCCCATGCTGTAGTTATTCATATTTTTACATCCCATCCGGGTTCATTTTTGGGTTTTAAAACTATTTATTGCTTTTGACATCTCAGATTTTGCCTTTGTTGTCTGTGATAGCCCTTTTTCGTATTAATTATTTTAATAAAGCATTTAAACATTTTCTTTTTTTATTCAAATGCAAAGATATGAAACGATTATCCAATGCTTATGGCCAGAGCAGTTCCTTACCCATACTACCAGGTTGAAGGTTCCCTAGCAACGAGCACGCTAGTTCTAACTGGTGTTGAGCCAAGCATAGCAATGACGGACTTTCGCCGACGTTCTAGCATTAATATGCAGGTTTGTTCAATTATCATTGTTTAAAAAATATTTATCATTAAAAATTGTTTATTGATTTTAGCCTACTGCTACGGGTAACACTGGAAATAAAATTCTTATTGATCAATCTAAGAAAGAAACTAACACTATACATAATTCGTTGCGGAATATACATAGAAGGCTTCGTAATTCATGGACAGTAGAAATGTAAAATATTGAATTTTTTTCTTTCTCCATAGCTTTTTTTTTGTTTCATTATATTTTGCAGAAACCAAGAAGAAATTACGACCGGAAGTTTAGAAAACGTCCGCTTGTTAATTATACCTCACCCGAAAGCTAAATTTAACATAACGGAGGTTTCAAATAGAAATATTCCCCTCGAATTTCTTATTTTTGTATTAAAATTTAGATCGAAGCTATTCGTAAATATATTTCATCAGGGGGGAATCTTTTCGTTTTAATGTCAGAAGGAGGCGAACAAGATTCTGATACAAATATCAATTTTCTTCTAGAGGAGTATGGGATATTTGTAAACAATGGTTAGACATGCTTATGCTTTTTCTTCTTCAAAATCATTATATAAGATATTTCTAGATGCTGTTATAAGAACAATATTCTTTAAATATTTTGATCCAAAAGAAGCCTTAATATCAAATGGAATAATCAATAGAGCTATTGGACAAGCAGCAAAAAAAATAATTACAAATGACCAAAACAACAATTCCCAGTATAAGATATGAATAATTATATGAAATATATTCTATATGCAGGTCTCTTACGTTTGTGTATCCATTTGGAGCTACAGTATCAGTGAATCGATTATCTACAGCTATTTTATCTTCTGGTAGTAGTTCATTCCCCATTTCCAGGCCAATCTGTGCTGCTCATCAGGCTGAAGTTTCGAATGAGTTGAGAATTAATTTCAAGTTGAATCAAATTTCAGAATGGCGGCGGACGTATAATCGTTTGTGGATCAGTTCATATGTTTACCGATCAATACATTGAGAAAGAAGAAAATAGCAAAATCTTTGTATGTTCATTCGTTCCATCCCAGATTTTCCACGAAAACATTGTGAGAAATTATTTTCAGGATGTTCTAATGGAATATTTAGTAAATGGTCTAGAATTGAACAAGATAGACTCAGCTGATCCCGAATTAAGTGATTATCACACCATTCCAGATCATGTCTACCTTTCTCAACAGCTTAAGGTTTCTTGATTAGATAAGACATTTTAAATCTTTCTTTCTCATCATATATTTTAACTCATAATCTTTCCAGATTAAATAATATTGGTTTTTAACATAATAATATGAATCAATAGTGTTGCAGGTTTGCATGCAAGAAGGAGATTTTGATAATACATTAGGGATGGACTTTATGAAAGTATTCGATAGCTCATTAGCTTCTTTCGATTTATCTGTTTGGCCTAAGGTTTTAAGGTGATTTTCTTTGACATTAGGGTTATTAAGAATGTTATATCAAATTACTTCATTGGTCAATTTGAATCTTTAAATGCTCAGAAGCAACTTTTAGAGCGTATGAACAACTTAATGTAAAGGCTGAACCACTCACTCTCATTGTTCCTCAATTTGAAGTTCCTCTGCCACCGTTAGAGCCAGCTGTAAGAGATTTTGTTGCAAATTTCATTTTTTCTATTTCTTGAGGTGTTCCCTCCGAATTTTCGTGAATTACCTCCACCAAAATTAGAGCTTTTCGATTTGGATGAAATGTTCAGTAGTCAAGAAGTCCGAATAGCTCAACTAACAAATAAATGTAATTCTCTATTCTTTTGTCTGTTTGAAGTGTAAAATTAATCTTTTATTGTTAAGGCGACGACGATGATCTTGACTATTATATTCGGGAAGTAGGAGAAGTATTAGGCATAACTGCAGGCTTATCATCTGAAGATAAAGGGGCAAAAAACATATTAGAACATGTTTTGTTGCAACTTGTAGAATATAAAAAACACAATAACAATGTATTCTCATTCGAATAGTTTTTTTATTTATTGCTTTTTATTTTTTAGGATAATGATGGTCTATATGACTTTTCGGGTGCTCAAGGAATGATGGTGAATAACGAATTTGACTTGCAAGATCAATTCTCGGATATTGATGAATATGATGATATTGATTAAGAAATCATTATTTAACAAAACATACATACATAAATGATTAATTCATTCAAGAAAATTGTTTTAGAAATCATTAGAATTCGAAATTATTAAAATTTTATTCCTCTCTTCTCTTTTTTATTCGAACAGGAAAAATGATACCTTCCTTGATGGATGGATGAATCTTGATGTAACTAACATACATGTTCATGGATATATGTAGCTTTTCTTGAATCGGGCTCTTGAGTTAGAACAATATTATACTTGAAGTGTTTGCTAAATTAAATATCTTGGTTCGATTCTAAAAATATATTTAAATATAAACTTTAATTTATAAAAATTTAATTTTTTAATTTAATTTTCATAGTACATAAATGTAAATAGAAGAGCGTTTGACAATTGCAATCATATTGTATATTAGTTTCTGAACAAAAAAACATGAAAAACTACTCTAGTACTGGGAAACAATACACAAAAAACTCCAAAAACAGATAGTTTTTTTTGAAACAGAACACATTCTATTATTGAAATTGCAGGAAAAAAAAAATTAACGAGTTTAGCTTCAGTTTTTAGGTTATATTATCTGTTAGGAGGATGCAGTACTTCATTTTTATTCAAGGTTTTATCATGTTATGACATATCGCTTTCACATATTTTACCTCTTTTCGGTGATACCCGATTTTTGAGAAGGTATTGAACGAGGAAATAATTATATGAAAGGATATAAAGAGAATGAAGAGTGAAAATATCAGAGAGTTGAAGGAGAGTAGAAAGTTTGAATGAGAGAGCAGAAGAGGGGGCAGAGAAAGTAAAAAAGGCTTAAGCGATAGAAAACAGAGACGGAGAAAAAGAGAAAATAGAAGAAAGAGGCTGTCCAGAACGGAAAGAAGACTTTCAAAAAAGCTCCAATAACCTATTGTTTCGTGTCTTTAGGCAGTTTAGTATTATTTATTTCGATAAGTTATATATTATATCCATGTTAATACTTAAAATTTGCATAGTGGAAGCATTAATCTTATAATTTATTCACCTTCGAAGATAACTCGTAGTTCCTGCTTCGACACATGAATTTAGTCTTCTATAGAGCTGTCGGCGAGATGGCCGTTCGTCTAAACTTGAGCTCGTCGTCTTCATTTTCATTCACACTTTCACAAAACCTTCTTGACGTCAGAAGTCGCTTGTCTTATTCTCAAAACTGCTTTTTTTCTCTTCCGCTTCGAGCTGATTCCGAATCAGTAAAAAAATTAATTGGGTAGAGAGAATATTCTCTTCGTCCCTCGGTGACTAAAATGAAAATTTTGTCAAAAAAAAAATGAGGTTTGCACGGTGTTGTGTTTTGAAACGCAACAACATAGTATCCCATAGCCACTTCATATATATCTCATTTCTATTTCATTTCTCTTCAACTCATTTTCATGATGATTCTTTTTTCTGATATAGAAATTATTGTTTTAACTACATTCTAATTTTCTTTTTCATTTTTCTCCTCAAAAAGTGCAAATTTTCTCTAAAATGTTAATTTTATTGATGTGTTAATAATATATAATACACATTTTGCTTCTTTTTCTACTTCTTCATCAAAGAAATCTTCTAAAAGGTTTCGTTTCAAACTGTGCAAAAACATATTATTCCAAAGCTTTAGTTAATATTTCGTTAACATGCATATTCGTTTTTTTTTAACTTTTTGCAATAATTTTTTTGGTTTCTGTTTATTCTGAAGTCCTTGATTGACTTCACTCAAAGTTACAATATTCACATAGAAAACATAAAGGATTTAATAAATTCATAAGGTTTTATATAGCGATGTATATGAAAAGTTCTTCCATACTCCATACATTTAGCTAAATTCTTCATCTTTTTTTCTCATCTCTCTTTCTTGATCTCTTCCTCTTTCTCTTTCTGGTCTAAAGTCTCTCAAAGACATTTGTCTTTGATAATTAAATATTCTTCGTTATAATATGTATCATACGGACAAAGACTAATGTGCTCACCAGATAGAAGATTTACGATCTCATATATTTCAGTATAGGTTATCAAACTTACATAGTTTAGACTTATGTGTAAATTCATTCACACACTCATGCATATCAAAAGCTTGAAGAGATTTTAAAATTCAATTTACACAATAAGAATACGCAAGGAAGAAAAATCAAAAAAGGGGAATAACTAAAGCAACTGGTCAATGCGTTCAAATCATGAAAATGCAAAGGAAATTCTAGTTCACGTAAAAGTTCACGCCTCCTTATTTTCACAAGCATTTTGTAATTTTTGAATTTAACAAGAATCAAGAGTAAATTGGAAACGAGGATATATTGAATAGAAAAAAAATTCTCATTCATAATTATATTTTCTACACCTTTTTTTTGCAAAAAATAATAAAGATCTGTTTGTGTTACTTGATCTAGTTAAATAGCTTGAAATGCAGATGTAGGATGTAAACCTATGCATGTATACAGACATATATCAGTCGCATTCATTTAACCTATGTAATATCAGTCGCATGACGTTGATAGACTATTAATCTTTTGTTCAATAGTAAGACAAAAATGTTGGTAATTTGTATCTGCCAGTCACTTTCTTTCCTTTAATTATACATATATCATAGGCCAATCCCCCCCCCCAACTTCTCCCACCTACTAGTCATATATATTTTGTAGTTTTTTTCTTTGCTCTCTCACGAATTTAAGATTAAAAAAAATTTCTTCTTTAAATGATCAATTCAAGTTATTTTCAGTGATGATGCTAGGCTTAGTGTTTCAAAAGTCTTTTACATCAATTAAATTTTGTCTGCTCGCGTCAATATTCTGATTCTAATCCATCTATGTATATGAAAGAATTTTAATTATAACAGCCCGGATATCATAATTTTCAATTTCATCAAACTTGATTTCTCTCTTTATTTTCAAAATTTTCAAAAATTTTAAATATGAATGTTTTTTGTTCCTTAATAGTCAGTAATCATACGAAACGCGTTATTTTCTGAATTATGAAGCAACCGAAAATGAGCCAATTGTATTAGGAATTATCAAAGCATAAAACACGATTTCTTTCATTCAATGTTCGAACATCTCTAATAATCAGCATGGAAACTCGGCTTCGTTTTCTTATACACTCATGTACATGCTTGATTGTTACCTTCTCGCTGAAAATAGATTTTCCAAAAATACAATCTTCAAATCATATTAAGTCTTGTGCAAGACTCCAGCAATAATTTTTACGAGCTTTTAGTTTTTTTTTGTTAGTAAAAACTTGTGATCTTGAGAAAATGTGATCTATTCAAGAGAAATGTTTATTTATTCTTTATAGTATTTATTCTAAATACAAACAAAATTGGGTCTTAAGATTATTGTTAAAAATATTTTAAAGAATATGAAGATTGTATTAGAACTCCAGTAAGTTTGCGGAGTGTAGGCAAAGTTTATCAAGTTCTCTAAGAGTTGATACTATATTAGCGCAATTGAGAACTTCAATAATTACGTCATATGGTTTAGGTTAAAAGTTTAAGATATTCAACTTAAATCTTTACTAAATTAGAAATTTGATTATGTTATGAAATCCTGAACTAAGTATCACACTTAAATAATATAGTTTGATCAAAATGGCCGAACTTAAGAATAATGTGAAGAACTAAGTCATCCTCCACTTTCTCATATTCAATTTCCATGCTGATGTTGCTCAGCAAAAGCCTTTTGAACTTTTATATTCCCTTTTAAGTTAAACTAATTATTGAACTTCAGTTTCTCACATTGAAATGAAAGTTTGGGGCTTCGGAAATCTTCATCTTATAAGGTACATAATCCCTCCATTTTCTATAAAATACAATGCTATTTCATATTATAAATTTACGATTTATGCTCATTTGTCTACTTCTTCTCCATCTATAACTTACATTACATTTATGTTTTTAATTACTGTGAATTAAATTTAAAATAGTTATTTATTATGAAGTACATTCTTTCTTCATATATTGATAAATATCTTATGCTTCTATTAACACATACATTATGATCATATATAGACTATAGAATATATATATATATTTTTTTTAATTTTATTTTCTATAATATATTATTATAAAAGAAGACCTCACATATGCTCATTCGGATTTATAAAAATTCATTTGAAAATTCATATTTGCAAGTTTTTCAATTTTCACATTTCCAATGATGAATTAGATATATATAATATATGTATATATATATATATATAAATTCAGATATGAATGTGGATGTGCTACTATTCGATTTCTCTTTTTCAACTTCACCCATCATTTAACTTCCATGTCAATAAATTCAATTGAAGCTTCTACTTCCTTATTTATGATAAAACATATAATAACATAATATAATTTACTTGTGATAATATTACTACATACGTAATATATGTTATATACATATGAATATTCAATGAAAATTTCTTCATATCCTTATGCCTATCTTTATCGTATATTTTGGTTTCCTGTACTCCTACTTCATTGTACTTGCTGTCCCGATTTGTCATCCGTTTTTACTTGGAATTTTATTCAACTTTCTCATTGAATACAAGGAGAATGCTGTTTCATTTCAGATCAAAATAGGCAATTATGAAAGAAGCTACTCAGAATTCTACCACAGTTTATGTTGGAAGCCTGATGACGTCTGATTATATTCAACTAACTGTCTTTTCAATTCTTTTCATTATTGGATTACCTGTGAATATTTCTACTCTATTATATATGCTCAAGCGATATCAACATGCCAGAAGTTTTCTGCTGTTAATACATATTAACTTAAATATTTCGGATATTTTAGTAAGTTTGACTTAATAATAATTGAAATATCTCTATTTCGCAGGTGTTAGGGGTTCATCTTCCTGGAATGATGGGATGGTTAATTACTAGTCAATGGCTTGCTGGAAATGCGATGTGTAAGATTATGAGATTTTTGGACGCATTTGTGTGGGCTGCCAGGTAAACTACATATTCCTTAATTAATTCTTTTCGTTATTAATTAACAGCCTAGTTCAAGCTAGAATGAAAAAAATTGTTTAAAATCATAAATCTATTTTTTTAAGTTCAAATATTATGGTCTGCATTGCTCTTTATCGTCTAAGTGCACTACGATATCCATTATGGGTATCCGCTGTTGGTCATAGTCAGGTTCCGAGAATGCTCGCTACAGCATGGGCTTTGGCGGCAATTGCCACTTCACCTCAACTCTATATTTGGAGACAGGTAATGATGATGCCATAGCGTGCCCATAAAAAACATGTCATCACATATTTAGGTTAATTACCCTAATATCACGCAGTGTCAGTCAATCTGGGCTGCAAAGATTAGTCTGGAGCACATGGAGAGAACACTGAATCCAGATCAAGAGCCGACACACAAGATGAGTGAAGATGATATATGGTGGATGAAGTTTTATGATATACAACATGTTATAATCATTTTCTACATTCCATTATTCATATTAGTAGTTTGTTATTTTTTAATTGTCAAGGTAAATACCTGATTGGATATACCACTCTATGTATATATACATTAGGACATCTACAAAACATTGAATAATGACCAAGATTCTTCATCTGTTATGTATCTAAGTGAAATCAGCCGCTTGTCAACATGTGGAAAAAGAGTTGTTCCGAAAGAAAGCACAAGTTTAGGTGAACACTACAATTTGTGGTTTTTGTATTCTTAGTTTGTCTATTTCAGTTACTGTAAGACCAGTTCGAGGTCAAGACAAGTTCAGAAGAGCAAAAGTTCGATCACTAAGAATAACACTTCTTTTAATTTTAACATATGCTATCACATGGCTTCCTTATAATCTGTTGAGTTGGTAAGCTCGAATTGGTCTTAGCGCAGCAATTTTAATTTTTTGTTCAGGTGGATGATTATTTCATTTGATACGTTCACAGCATATCAAGATGCTTTGTATCCACTTGGTTTCCTCGTCATATTGAATAGTGTAATTAATCCTTTTATATATGGAAGGTTAGACGACTTATTTTTATTCACCTTTTCAATTTAAATTTCAGATTCCAAGGATTGAAACTGCTATTTTCCTGTAAACAAAAGAAGTATAAACGAACATGGCTTCAATATTTGAGATCTTAAAATGAATTGTTTATTAATTAGTTAATATAACTATATGCTCAAAATATTACATGAGACATAAATAACAGTAGAACGAGAGCAACAACATAGAAGGGATAGGGTAAACTAGATTTAAGATTTATTGTTAAGCTAATATAACGCAATTTTTTGAACATCAGAGAAACTCCAGAAAGAAAACTTGTAGTAAGCTTATGTAATTCAAAATGAATTCATCACGTTGATGGAAAAACTGCTCATTCGAGACAAGATGTCCCGAAGAATAGAGCATGAAGTGTGATGTGTTACAAAAGATGTAACAGAAGCATACTACAGTAAAGTGGGAGCTCCGCTGATGTTAAATACCAAAATAAAAACTGCTCAACAACAATCTACGTCATCTAGTATGTAAATGTACAGAGTGGCAAAATACAACGAGAACGAAGTCAAGAACAAGTGAACACTACAGAATGAATACAACAATTATTCAAGATTACTATATTTTTAATAATTTCTTTAAGAAAGAAAAGTATTCAATACTAACTAAAAACATTAAGATCAAAAAAAGTACTCGGGTCGGTTTTCAAGGCATGATAATCAAAAATTATTTTTCTACTCAGATTTTGAATTTATAAACTAATAAATTATTTTGCAAACGCTTCTTGAGGTATGTCCGCTCGACGAGCTAAAAATTGCTCACCGGCTAACTAAAAAATAAAAATTATTCAAGATTTTAAAAGTTAACATACAGCATAATTCCAATCAGAATCTTCTAAGCATCTCAAACTCCATTCCGGAAGCATACCACTGTCACTAAAAAATAGTTATAATAACTGGCGGATTTATTAACAAGTAATGCTTACATGCTAAATTGTTCAACCATTTTCTTTCTTATATCTTCTGATGGGGCCGTTGACAAAGTACCCATGTTATTAGAAATTGTTGTCACATTAGCAGGAGCAGAGATGCACTAGAATCAATAATTATATCGGTAAGTATTTTACTATGATTTACCTTATTTAACAGGGTTTTATAGCGAGCCATCCTTTCAGTAGTAATACCACTAATGAAAAGCATATCAGACAATACTGCCACAGCTCTATAACAAAGTTAGCATTCAATTCAGGTAATCATTTTCTAATTACATACCCTTCACCACGAGGAGCTACTACAAATGATCTTGAAAAGTAATTTAAAACTGGAACAGATCCAGGTTTAGCTAGAGTTCCATCTTCAAATAATCCTTGCACCGTGAAACCTAACAATTGTTGCTGAAAACAGAACCTTAGCATATATTACAAGAATTAAACATACCGTAACAAGATGTACATCTACTATAAAGGATTCTCTATAGTGATTTGTAATTGGTAGTTTTGCTAATTGCACGACTATTTCCATAGAACCTGTATTTTTAGTAAGAAATAGAGAATGAAGCGAAAAAAAACCTTTGAAATTCCTGCTTGCACGATTTCTAGAGAACTTTTCCTGTTGAAGTACATTATGAGAAATACGAGCATATGTCAAATAACAATCACTGGAAAAAATATTATCTTTTAGTTTTTAAAATTTTAGGGCTTACTCGTCATGATAACGCACTGGCTGAGTATCTTGAAGGTTTGCAATGGTGACTGTTAACGTACTCTTAAAACATGTTATTGATTGCGAGAAAATTAATAATACTACAAACATTAGTGCTATCATAAGCATCCATGAGATTTTTACGCGTTATGGCTCCATCTTCCCCATCGTATTGCTTGAAGTATTCGTGAATAAATGTTTCCACAAGTCCTTTCAAATAATCCGTTCCGTAAAAACCGGCCTATAAGATTTTGAAATTTTTCAAACTTTTAGGCTAGTATACCTGAAGAGGGGGTTCTCTTGTGTTTGTATCATCGGCACCAGGGTCGATGGGGTGTAAGCTTGCTGGTTCAACTTGACTGCCATCCTGTTATGAAATTGTTTATAGCCCAATCATTATATAAATCTTACCAAAGAAGTAACTTGAGGAAACACTTGATGAATAGCACTAAACGTAAGCAGAAAATAAATAGTACTTTCACAGTATAGGTATTAAATACTAAAAGCTGAAATAAATAAAAAAATAATACTTGAGATAATCAGTGATCCTTGTTAATTGCTGACAAACTGGATTTCCCTCAAAAAATAGAGTCTTTATGGGTAACCCTTTGAGGTGATTTAATTGTTCAATATTTCCAATCTGAACAGATTTGCGAATGAATATAATTTTTTGAAATCTAACCTGATTTTCTGATAAATCCAAAACTGAAAGAAATTTACAAACATTTACTAACATAGCAGCGAAATCTAATACACGTAATCTATTGCCCTGAAATATTTTCTATAAGAAGTTTAAAGAAGAAAAAAACCTTTAAGCACAATGCTGTTATTCCTCCATATAATGTATCGATTCTTTCAATGACAGTTAACATAACGTTTCCTTTATTTAAAACCATATGCATATCTCTTTGACGGAATATAGGGTCCATAGCGAATTCAGTTAAATCTAGCGCCCTTATTTCAGGATTGAACCTATTATCAACAACACTCTGAATATATACTCAAGTTTTTTTTGTTCGAAGCCAGTATTCTCACGTTAATAGTAGAGACTTCCTCCTTGGTTAGTTTTGCCCATGGAGCAGGGAACTTCGATCTCATGAAAACTATTTTGGCTCCAGTGTCTTTATGAACAATACGTTTACTGATAGCCTCTACAGCTTCTGCCACATCATCACTCTGCAGTAAAAAACTTAGCAGAAATACGTAAACCAGGACTCACTCTTAAATAAAATTCTACTTCTTTCTTCTTTGTGATTTGAGGTAATAAAGGACGAAATTCATCAACACGTGACCCAAGTTGGCGTAATATCCAATGCATTCCATACTTTTCTCCTCCCGGGATCTACAAAACAATCACATTAAATGAATGAATGAATAAAAATATTCTTACTCTTATTTTGTTTACTAAATCAGCCTTTGAATTTGTTCCCGAAGCTCCTCTCATTTGCTGTTCCTTGGCAACATCACGATTCCGGCGAATAGAATCAGGCTTCAGTTGGTTAATAATTCTACCAAGTCCGCCATTTATGCGGTTAACCCGAGTGACTATAAAAAAAATGAAATACTATGAAACTAGAAAAAATACCTGGCCGGTCCTCATCGTCCTCATATTTGCTAGCAATATCAGGATCGAATGTTGCAAAGCGATTTTTTTTCGACAATTCTTTAGCATCTCTGCGATTTCCTCTGTGTGACATCTTTTCTGAAATAATATTATAAATAAAATAAAAAGTGTACGTAGAATAAAGGAAAAACAGGAAAAACGGAGATCAACAAGAAGCACCAATCGATGAGCCCAATCTAAATCATCAAGCTATTTCGAAATCTTGAATGAGATGCGATAAGCAATGTTAACTCTCCTAATACTACAATTTGCGTACAGGAATTGCTAGACAACGAAAATAATGAGCTAACATATTAACCAGGAACTCTTCAAACTTATGGTCAAAAAAATTATCACGCGCTAATTTAGGTACAACATACAAGCATTTTCTTAAGAGAGCAAAATAATAAGTTTTTTTAATATTAATCTGTAGAATATCCTAAGGCTAAAGCAATAAATTGCAATCGACAACTTACAACAACTAACCCCACTATTGAAGCATAATTTAAATAAGTTGTTAGGAAAACCAAAGAGACCTGAGGAAAAAGTGAACACGCGACGCGTACGCACCGCGCGAAATACAAACATTTCGTTCATATATTGGCGTCGTCGGAGCGCATTTTCTTTGTTCTATGGTATTTATTCAGCTTTTATGTCATATATGGAACTAATAGTATATCTTGAAATATAGTATTTTAAATAAAATGCAGGTAAGTAAAACATTTAAATTATAGTTAATTATCGAAATTGTTTATTTTAATTTGTTATATCTGTTTTGTATATATATATAACATTAAGCTTGAACTAACATATAGATCAAAGCATTGTTGATAACCAGAAAATTTAATTTATTGAAAGTATTTATTGAATTTTTCATAATTTTAGTCGGATGATCCTGCTTTTCTCTCTGTTGGCACGGAAGTTAGTGCTAAGTTTAAAGGAGCTTTCTGCGAAGCAAAGGTCAAAAAAATATCTAAATCTTTAAAATGCAAAGTGAGTTCTTGAACATTGCATTCGAACATTATATTAAAAGCTTCAGGTGAGTTTGAAAGATCCTCCTCTTGGTATTATCGTCGTAGAAGATAGTGCTGTAAAAAGCGGTACAATAGAAGTTGGACAAACTGTAGATGTTATGCAAGGGAAAACCCTTGTGAAAGGCGTAGTCCAACATATTAAAGATTACAGTACTTACCACGTTGGTAAGTGTCTTTTATTGTTGTTTTTATTTATTATGTTTTTTAAGTTTTTAACGATGGTGATGAAAAAGTTTTGAAACGAACCCAAATGTGCCTCAAAGGTGCTAAACATTTTGATTCCGCTGTTAACTTAGATGCTTTACCTTTGTATAATCCTGAACAATTTGGGAGTCCTGTAGTCAAGGGCGCTTTGAAGGATAAAAAAGGGAAAAAGTTAGTTTAATTTTTTTACAAAACTTCAACTACGTATTTTATTAGGAGGAAAACAACTGAAAGCCCTCTGCAACGAAGCAAACGGAAGAAAGACGATGATGAAGAAAGTGAAGAAGAACAAGCTAAGCGGAGAGAAAAGCGAGCTGCGGCTTCTGCTGCTACTGTTGCTATCGGAGAAATGGATCAGGTACTATATGAAAAAAGATCTAACTTTACTTTTTTTGTATTTAGTTTCATGGTGATACTGAAGTAAGCTGTGAGGGCTCCACAACTAGTGAAGAGAATAGCGATAACGAAAGAGACAAAAAGAAAAAAGAAGATGAAAAGGAGAAAGCGGCCAAACCTGGTAAAAGCGAGCTTAAAAAGGTATTCTTTCCAACATGATCTTTGTAAACTTTACATTCAAGGTGGAATATGTGATAGGCGAAGTCTACTCTGTATATGAAGAGGAAAACTCTAAAGGGAAATGGTTTCCAGCAGTTATTGTTTCTTTAAAAGCTTATAAAAATTCTCATAAAGCCAAAACTCTGACGAAAAAAGAAATTCCTGTGCGAAGTTTTCAAAACGGACGATAGTAAGCTACAAAATGTTTAATTATATTGTAAAATAAGTTTACAGTATGATTGTGAATTCTTCTCATCTTGCTACTTTTGATGAAAATATTACAAAGAAGAAAGCATTTGAATCTTTTAATTCAGCTCTCAAAGTTGCTATAGAGCGAGCTAATGCTTTTCTCGATAAAGGTAGTTTCTTCTTATTATTGAATATTTTATTGGTTTGTTTAGATACATTACCTAACAATTGGGAAAAGTGTGAAATATATAGTAGTAATAACACCAGAAAGAAAGAAAAGGTTTAGTTTAAAAATACTTGTTCCTATTAACTCGAAATTATTTAGATTGAAGTTGAAAGTGTTGAAACAACTCCCGAGAAAAATGATAATAAGAATGAAAAGGACAAGAGCAAAAAAGCGTACGAATTTGTTTCTGTTACAATGTGAAAAATATATTTTAGAAATGAATCAGATTCATCTGAATCAGAGAGTAGTGATGAAGAAGAGTATGGTGAGGAACGTGATGTTTTTGTAGCCCAACTGTACAAATTTCAAGAAGAAAGAGGTTTTTTAAAACTGATTATGGATTAGTATAATTTATTCTGCAGGTACTCCTATCAACAGGGCACCTGTCTTAGGTGGTAAGGATATAGATCTTTATCGTTTTCATCGGCTAGTTCAACATTATGGAGGTGTTAAACGGGCAACTTCTAATTCTCTTTGGAAAAAGGTAAATTTATATTCAGTAATCATATTCAGCTTGTTTTCATTTCAAGATTTTAATGAGGATGAAACTTAATGGTTGTCCTGGAGCGACACCAGTTACTGTTCGAAAAGCTTATAACCGATATTTAATGCCATTCAATTCATTCTATAAGCGATTGGGATGGTCATTAGATGAACTAACGTCATCCACTACCACTCAAACTAGAACAAGAGAACGTCGTTTGATAAGACCTGTTGTACCTGAAGCCAACCAAAAGGTAAATTTGTTTTTGGTGTTCATTTATATTGAATTTTATAGAAACGGAAAAAATCAGGTCCGTTGGATACCAAGGTGAAAGAGGAAGACGATAAAGATTCCAAAGCTTCTGATTCCAAATCCAGAGATACATCGGTTAAAAAAGATACAGATATCAAAGAAAAGTACTGTTAGTGTAGTGAAGTGTTTATATTTTTCTATATCTTCAGAGCTGTGAAAATTGAGCCAGTGGATACAGAGGAGACTCCCGCCGTCGAACCTGTAAGAGAGTCCAAACGAAGGAGTGACAAACTTGAAAAAACTGAAAAGGCTGAAAAAGCTGAAAAAGCTGAAAAAGCTGAAAAAGCTGAGAAGATTGAAAAGGCTGAAAAATCTGAGAAGATTGAAAAAGCTGAAAAAGCTGAGAAAGCTGAGAAAGAGAAATCGGAAAAGATGGAAAAAAGTGAAAAGCCTGAAAAGAATGAAAAATCCGAGAAACAAGAAAAGGCAGAAAAAATTGAGCAGTTAGAAAAGTTTGACAAGAACGAAAAGTCTGAGAAAGATAAAGTTGAGAAAGCTGACAAGCAAGAAAAGGATAAAGTTGAAAAGGTTTGTACAAAAACTGTTTCACATTCTCATATCTCGTGTTCAGGAAGTAAAAGGAAAGCAAGAAGATAAGCTCGAACAACCGTCCTCCTCAGATGAAAAGGCTAACAAAAAGGATGATAAAAAGGATTCTAAGGTTCTAAACAGTTTCTCTCTCTCATATCATAAACATTTTCCAGAAAGAACAGGCTGAAAAGGAGGCTTTAGAAATGGAAAGGGAGAAAGCTGAAAAGGAGAAGTTGGAGAAAGAGAAAGCTGATAAAGAGAAGCTGGAGAAAGAAAAAGTGGAAAAAGATAAAAAGGAGCGAAAAGACAGTAGTACTGTTGAACATGAAGAAGAAAGTAAGCCATTTTGCTATATTATTCAGCTGATTAGAACCTATTAAGATAAAAAGAAACGCGAAAAGAAGAAGTTATCGATGAAAGAAAGGGCTCCTGCTAAAGGAGAGCACGGGGAAAATTTCAAAGATCCAGACGAGGGTTATAATCAAGCTGATGTGTAAGTAAATTTGTAAATGACTTTATACTGATAGAAAACTTTTAGGTTCTCTTATTTCTACCTCGGACAAAAGGTTAGAGCTCAGCATCATGGTAGATGGTATGATGCTAGAGTTGTAACTGTTAATCAGCCTCCTATAAAAGAAATCGTTGAAGTTATCTGCCAGAAACCAGGAGAAGTTGTTTTCAATTTCAATCGTATTTATAAATTTTTATGTTCAGGGCGAAGAACCTGGGGTTGCTACCATGAAAATTGTTCATAAGGTGATGTCTGAGATGAAATGTTTTGTTCATTACTTAGGTTGGAACTCGCGTTACGACGAGTGGATCACACTGAATAAGATTAGAATCAGTTTGAAGGTATACTATTAATAGGTTTTTAATTTAACTTTGTATAATATACTTTGTAGGATGAAGAAAGTTCTCTTACAAAACTTCGAAATGAAGGATCTCATAGAATCACAGAGCCCCGTATTAAATTCATTATTGAATGGTGTAGATCGCCACAAGGAATTGAAAGTTTACACAAAGATGAAGATATTCTGCCGAATATGTTTAGTATGGTACGTTCACACCTATATTCTATCTTGTATATTGATGTTTGTTTAGGGTGGATATCGTCCTCGGAGGGTATCTATTTCACAATATGAACAATTAAGTGCCGCTGCTGAAGGCATTAAGCGAGAGGTATCGTTAGTATTATATATTTCGTTAGCAAAATGAATTGAATTTAGTCAAAAATATCACCTTCAACTAAGCGAATCGCTTCTCCTTCCTTGTCTCGAATTGTTCAACAAAATAAGAAAGAGGAGAACACTTCAGCTCCGTCAACTTCTAAAGATTCTACAATCACGAATGATGTCAAATCTGTTGAGGTTCATATTGTTGGTTTTGTGATAGGTTTATTTTTTTATTGTAGACATCTGTTATACAAACTCCTCGACCAGCCAATAAAACGGAAACAACTTCTCCTATTAGAGAAACAAGAAGAACAAGAACATCATCTCAAAATGTTGAATTCCTTAGCGAGCCCGTAATTACTGCGCCTATAACCCGCTCAAGCTCACCCTCTGTGAGTTGAACCTTAATTTCTGATATGAATTATTTTTTCAGAAACGATCTCAAAATAATAATATCACACCTGCTATTATACCATCTACCTCCATTTCTTCAACAGTAACCGCCTCTTCGAAGGAAATTCCTATTCCTAAATCTTCTGGAGCTTCTCAACCTGTTGCGAAGACAAAAGAGTCTATCATAGAAGGTTGAATTGCAGCTTAATTTTTATTTAATACTATTTTTCAGATATTTCAGTTGTTATAACACCGATTGTGTTTAAACAAGAAGTTCTTGAAGAAGAGACTTCTGCTGTTACAGGTAAATAAATTTTTTAATACAAAAATTTTTACAAAGTTGATTTAGCTGCAGAATCATCTTCATTATCATCAGCATCTGAAGCAAAAAAAGACAATGTGGTGGAAAATAATGTAGCTGGTATTCCAGAAGGAGGTAAAGAACTGAAAAAAGAGGATGATATGACGGAAGGTGATTAGTCAAAATATACAGTTTGATAATAATATTTATTTTTTTATAGAAGTTGCAACTTCAAGTTGTGTCTCTAATATTGATGAAATGACATCAGAATTCGGAGATTCTGAAACTGAAACAGCTAAGTCTGATGGAGATGCAGGTTTGCTCAATAGAATTCTCTATTTACTCAGCAGTTTTTTGTTTTAGAAGAAAAAGAACCCGGATCTTCCGGTTTAACAACATCGGTTAAAAAATCTAATAAACGAAAAAGGTAAGTATTGAGCATTCATTTTCAATTATTTCAGCTTTTCAGAATTATTTCTAGACATAGTCAAATGGTTGTTGATCGCAAATATATAAAACCCAAACAAAAAGAGAAAACATCCACCGATGAAAAAGCCGAAGATGGCTCAGATGAGGAAGAGGAAGAAGATAGTGAGACATTATTTTGCTTATTCAATCTTTATTTAATTGTATTGTTTTAGCTACCAATTCTCGTGCTACTTACTTCAAACAAAAGAGTTTAGTTTATAAAGCTATGGAATCTGAAAATAGTCTTGACGACTTATCTCCTCTTGGCATGGTGTGCATAAGTAAGATATTAACTTGTGCTAATTAATGTATTTTTAATTGTTTTCTAGGTAAAATGTTGCACCTCAACAATTTTGAATTGTTAGAATTTTGTGAGCAACGCTTATTGGAATTACGTGAAATTTATGAAATATCGCGTAAAGGAATAACCAAACAAGAGCGAAGGTGGCGTCATAACATGGAGAGAAAGCGTAAGTTGAATATTTCTTCTTCTTGTTGTATTCATTTTTGTTTAGGTGAGAAAGAAAAACAATTGAAGGAGTCTGCTGCTAATACAGCATCAGCTTCATCATCAAGTAGTGATGCTACCGCTTCTTTTAGTTCTAAATGTGATACTTCATCCGGTATGAACAATACTAATATTATATCTGGTTTATCTGTAACATCCAATTCTAACTCTAAATCTGCTGATCGTTCAACTGGTATCTCATCCTCAACTGTAAATTCTACTAATCCCACTTCTGATAACGCATTAAAAGAAACAGTTGAACCTAAACTCAATGCTACTTCGGTTCAATAGCATTTATGTTTGTATATAGGTTTTATCTTGCCAAATTAATTTTCTATTTTTCTACCTTAATTTTGTATGTTTTATATTTTTATACTTCATCATATGTTACTCGACGAAATGTCCGCTGGATGCGGTTTCTCAAATTTTCCTTTTACTGTTTTCATGGAAAACTCATAAAATTTATAAGGGTATATTTCTGTCAAATTTGACAGAAAAATTTTAATATTCTCTAATATTCAGGTATCTTTTAAATTTTTATTTTTTTATGATTAAATTCCTATGTGTTTAATGAATCTTAATGAATATTGATTACTTCCACATACTGTTCTTAGTTTTTAGAAATATACCATGCTACTGATGTAAGCCATAGAAATAGTATTCTATAGTTGAAAAATCTGGGAATTACAATGGTTTTGGTTATTCCAGGGTTAGAAAGGTCACTAAATGAACACTAAATAAATGTATTAAACAGCTTCAAGTTGTATGCAAAACTTTGGGGACCGTCTTCAATTTCAAACATTCTCTTTGTTTTGTATATACCGTCGAGTGCTTTCTTTGTCTCAAATACATAATTCAATTCTGAATACATACCGCTTCTATAGGAAGATATGAGGGAGGAGTTTTGAAAAATAAATAATATTCATACAATATATGATAGAAACATGATTTTTCCTTAATGAACAAGTTTTCCCTTTTTTATTTTGCTTCTATTGTCTTTAATTTCAAAGAAAAACCTTTTGATTATAAATCTTGCCTAATAATTCTTATTTTGCTCCTGTTTAGTTCCTTCAGTGTTCTCAAATAATCCTCTTGTTTTCTATTGAAACGGTGGGTTCAGTAATCTGAGTTCCCAGGAAAACAGTTCTTTTTCCGACAGCTGATGCTGATAACCCGATTGCTCATTTTGTCTTTTTTCCATCTTCTTGATTGTTGATTCGTTAATAGTGCAGGTTTTCGTGGAAATTCATTTGGTTTAATTCCATCGGAGCATTCTGTGAGCTTCCAAATCGTTCCTATTCGATTGAGCTTTTCAACTTGCCTGAAGTATTTACTGGATGCTTTTATTTTTTCATAGATAGTAACTATGTGTGCCAACTTGTTCTTCCTTCGGCTGCATTTATTTGTTTTTGAGCCATCATCTAGCCTTCTGTGCAGTTGTTTTCTCAAAACAAACAGTTTCTTCAACCTTCATGTTTACGAATTAGGTTCAAATCCTCAACGCCCTTTTCTTTTTATTCTTTCAAGTTCGGGAGTCCAGAGTATCTCATCTAAACTAGACTATTACCAGTTTATATTTTAAACATCAATTGTTGACCGAAACAAGTTCCTATTTCCTTAAAACCCGTAGTAGTCAGTTTTTTTCTGTTCCGAAACGGCTCATTTCTTATATTATTTAATATTCCTAAGCTAAATTTTAAAAATATTTTCAGAATATGCTCAGTTTCAAAGTTTTTTGCCTTCTTATTCTTATTTCCCTTATTAATTGTACCAACTATTTGGATTGGTGCGACTACTGGAGAGCTCTTCAACGTGATCATGTTCGAGCTGAATGTAATGGTTTATATAGGATTCGCTTTTCAAAACTTAGAGGTTGATTTTGATTCAAACTATTAGCATTATTCATATACTTAAGATAACAATGCAAAGCAATTACCAGCATTTAACAGAGATCTATTAGGTGGATTTCATCGCTATAGATCTCAAATTAAATCAAAAAATCAGATCATTAAAAAAATGCTTGGAATAGGTTTGTGAATCAAAAAACCTGCTCATTTCCTCATTTGTATTGGTTTTTTCTTTGAAGAAGAGTGTGGTTTATCGTTCATCCATTGCGAAACGTCCTATATATGTGATAGTGGACTTCTCTGTCGAGCCAAAGTCAATAGCCAAACCTGCTGTGCACCATCAAAGAGGTTAGTATCAAAAATGAAATCTATCATTCACGAGAAAAAAAAGATTTTCATTTTCAGTCCAACCTATAACTCGTGCCCAGCATCAAATATCCGTTTGAATTGTTTGTCTAAACAACGAGAAAACGTCTGCACTCACAATTATCAATGCTACTCATCTTCTGCTCGAAAATGTTGTCCCACTACTTGTGGTTATAGCATTTGTTTATAGAAAAGTAATTTGATTAATTTCAAAAAATCTATGATGTCCATTTATGTTTAAATTATTCCCAATCAAATGATATTCACTTATTCACTCTTTCTCCTTTTTCTACTAATAGAAAACAAAACATTGACCGAACTTTACTTGGGAATTCGAGAAAATGATTTTTGTTTTCAGTAACCAGAAAAGTGAAAAAAAAACAAATGAACCGGTAAATATATAATATTTAATTAAACTAATCTGAATAAATTATATGAATTTAATAAATTTGATTTGATTTGCAGAGTGTTTTCATTTTTTTCCTTCAAGCTATAATGAGCGGTTGTATTTCCATTTTTTCCTAAGCTTGTAGTAATTAATAAATTTCAAAATAATAATAATAATATTATTATTATTATTTTTATAAACTAGAATTTTTTTATAATAAAAAAATCAAAATATGAGAGTTAATATTTATTAAAATCTCGTACAAAAAGTACGTACAGACTTATTTCCATAACAGGAATACAATTTTTAAAGATGTTTGCGTACATTTGATTTTTGTTGAACAATACGATTAATAGATAATATTTGAAATTGTTTCGATTTTTCTTTAATTTCTAATGGTTCTAGCATCGGTCGCATCAGCTACAGCTTTTTCGAAAAGACGTCCGAGTTGCTCATTGACGGGTCCTAAATTTTTATACTTAATTTGTTATTTGTGAGCATTTTGTTATACTGTATACCGTAGCTCATATGACGAATAGAGTCTTCTGCGCTATGTTGGACAGCCTTCACTCCCCGGTCAAGCCCTGGAGAAACTGAGTTGCCAATTAGTTTCGAAGGAATGAAAGTGGAAAAGAAAGAAAAGATGGAAGAGAAAAGAAATAAAATGGCTGCTCAGGATTTCTCCTTGACTAAATCGGAAAGAAAAGCTTAGATAGTCAAGAGTAAAGTTTTACCTGTTCGTAGTTGTTGCCAAGTGTTTCTGAGTTGGTTACCCATAACCCTCACATCTTGATCAATTCCAGTTTCATCGAGAGAAGCTTTGAACTTAGCTACAACATCCTTGATGGCAGCCAAGAGTTCAGAGTTTGGCTGAAAAGAAAAATCAAGCATGTTACATTCACCGCTGTTATTTAGTCTTGAATAAAGTTTCATTGTTTTGAGTTCGAGCAGAACAGAACCCTACAGCTGATCAGTTTCTTTATCAGAAACTACGAACCATCGTCTACATACGTATCTCAGCAATAGAATTCTGTGTGGTGATCATTATGTTTACATAGGTTTCTGTAGTCACACACATATCAAGAAATGTTAAACAGTTTAGTTACAACTATTCTATTAGAATTTCAATAATCTAATAAACTGTTGTTGAGATTATTTTATGATTATTTACCTATTTTATAAAAATTAATTGAAATGATGCATTTGGAATTAATATTAAAATGCATGTTTGTGGTTGCAAAGTAAGTTGATAAATTGTGCTTGTAAATGTGAAAACAATCCGTAGTTTTAGTATTTGAGCTATAACGTGCTGATTTAAGAAAAAAGTTAAATATTGAAATTAGGAAGAAAAAGATTATCAGACGGATCTGGAAAATGAAACTTGTTTATGGAATTCAAGACCAGGAAGTGAAACACACTTGTGAGCCAGCACTGCACACTGTACATGCAAAGACAATGCCTACCAAGATATAATCGATCAGCTGTACCGATTTTTCCTCTGGTTTCCTCTTCATTGTTTCTGCTTCTGGTCGTGTTGTAGTGGATCCGACAATTCTGAACCCTGGCTCGATATTTCGTTCAATTGCCCGGAATGGTGCAATTGTTTTCCAGAAGCGGTTAATCTCTTCAGAAGGTTTATGACGACAGATAAAACGTGAATGAGTGTGAGATCCTGGCATTTCAGGAATTTTAGGCAACTCCGAAAGAATAACTGTGGTAGTAGTTTCTTTCGCAGTTGTTGTTGGAACTGTTGTAGTTGTGGTCGTGGCTGTGGATGTAGTAGTTGGAACTTCAGTTGTTGTAGTTGTGGTGGTGCTAGTTGTTGTGGTTGTGGTTGTGGATGATGTTTCAGGATTACCGCGCACCAACAACTTTTTCCATTTGAGCCGTGGAGTCAATGAAATCTCAGATGGAGTAACAGCTTCAATGTTTGAAACAGCTACCACGGATGGCATTCTTGGCCGAATAGTGGAATAGATGTTACGTAAAGATTGAGGACCTTTTCTCGTTTTAACTGTTCTGATTGGAGGAATTGTTTCAGGGATAATTGTAGAAGTAGATGGAACAGTAGCTGTAGAAGTGGTAGTTGTTTGCTTCAATTTCCTCAGGAGAAGCAGCTTATGATAACGAGATATGGAAGACTCGTATGGCGCGTTCATCTATGAAAGCGAATGGATTTTAAGTTTGATTGAGTATAGAGGTGAGAAGGTTTGATAACCTGCATTTCCTGTCAAATCTGGGATTTTCCAAAGAAGGAGGAGAGAAAGGGAGAGGAAGGGAGAGAGATGAAGATAGAGAACCCAAAGTACGAGAATTCTGAGATGATGAGGTAAAGAGAATATTGAGATCTAAAGAGAGAAATAAAACCCATATTCGCCTGCAATGCTTATCCCACAAAAAACCAACAAAACATTCAAAATTTATAAAATATTATTTATTTACACGATATATCAGAGCACAATTAAACTTTACAAGGGTTAAAGCGTAAAGTAAGCTCTGTTATCGGTAAATAAATTGAGAAAGCTAGAGGTAGATAGATAGATAAAGTGAGAGAGAGAGAGAGAGAGAGAGAGAGAGAGAGAGAGAGAAGGAATTGGAGAGACAGAAGAAGAGAAGGAGGTAGGTATAAGCCAAAGATTTAAAGCGCATGCAGCTACCCTATATCTAACAAACACGTAATAATAATATAATACTGAATGATACTACTTGTATTTTCCTGGATTTGAATTTTTAAACTAAATTACGAGAAAATCCAGTTGCTTAATGTTTTCAAACCAACAACCTTATTCAAATAATAAAGAGAACGTGTGGTCTCATAGATTTTTTCCCAATTTGGTGGAACAGTCTTCAAAATATTATACGAAATGGATTTCAATCCAAAATTCTTATTTGAATCAGATTTTGTAATCTGATACGGACGGTACTGGGAGGAAATGATTCGTGAACCACTTACATCTTGCCCATTTCCAGCTGGATATCTGCGATTTCCTTGAGTAGATCCGGAAGTCATAACAGGTAACTGTCCAGGGAGTTGGCTATCTGGATAAGTAGCTCCAGTCCGGATATTATTATAGGTTTGATATCTGAAATATGAATATATCTAAAAAGAAAATAAAGATGTTGAGTTGCACATGCTATAATGTCTGAGAACACTCAGAGGTACAGACGAATTCGTTTTTTTTGTCAGAGAAGTTCGCGGCGTTCGTATTATATGTCGTCCGGTATGAGGAAGTGACATTAGACAAGGAAAATTTAAAAGCTTCAAAAATAACAAACAGGAGACTTAAGACCGGAAAGGGTTTTTCATCGTTTTCTTTTGAAACTTTCATCTTATTTCTAAATAAAGGAAAAGAAACTTGGTTTACATTCTTTTCAACAAAAAAAAACTACTGACTTGTTGTCATGAGCTTCGTCAACTTATAAGCTGCGAGTTTGCTCACAAGTTTGTTCGCAACTCGTTTTTGATGAAATCGAACTAACCCAGAGTAGCTGTTGCTGTGTTGGGCTACAGGTGGCTGACGGTCAATTCTCTCGAACTGTTCTCTTCTTTCGAAAGAAGGATATGAAGCTGATGCAGCTTGCTTCGACATCTGATACCAAGCCGGGATACTGTCCTGAGACATTGCTGCTAAAACGAAGATGAGGAAATTTGTTGAAACTTAGGATAAACTTACTGTTAACACGATTAGCATATTGTGCTAAGCAACCAGCAACTAGGGCAAGTGAAAATACAGCTCTGAAAAAAGAAGTTTTAGAAAAACAAAACACAAATCTTTTTAGGAAATTTTTCTTTGGTTTAATCAAAAAAGAATTGATTTAATGAGTGTTCTCTCTCTTTCTCTATCTTTTCATTTTCCTCTCTTGTATGAAATCTTGAACATATCGAAAATGTTTTAAGTTTAATCAGCAAATCACGAGGAATAGATACGAGAATACAAAGAAAATGAGACAGTTATTGAAGTATTCGGCTTTTAGAGAAAGTGCTGTACAAGAGATTTCGGATAAAAAAATATTGCAAGCCCAATTTCAACATGATTTTGCTATCGTGGTTGGTCAAACTTATGTATGTGGTAAGCTTTTGACTTTCCTCCACTTAGTTCGCGATAAAAGGAGATAGTCAACAGAGAAAAATCAAAACAAATAAACGATAAGTAAATTCAACTCAATGAATACGAAACACTGCAGAGCAAAATGCACATGAAGTCTTTACAAGGGAATTCAAAGTAATCTCTTCTTGTCTTTCCCCAAAATGTTACTGTTTCGTACTCTTTTAATTCCCTTTTTCTTCATCAAAACCGTCTAACATCACGAACAGTGATCATTCAGATAATATAAATTGCATCTCTTCATCTTGAATTTCGAGAAGCGTGCTCAATAGAAAAGCCAAGTATAAGAAGATGTGATCTGATCAAAAACCAGAAATTTCTAGACATGGGAAACTTGCATCTTCTGAATTTACTCGAGTTACATATAGTATTCGGTAAATATGGTCAGTAGATGAGAATACTTATACAAACGAATATTAATATATGTATTTCAGATAAAGGAGAAGAGAGTGAGAAAAGAAGTGAGAAAGTAGTACATGAAAGTTTTTAAAATTTTAAAGTTTTTTGAAAGAATCAAAAGTTTTAAATCTTATTTGACTAATTTATTTTTATATAGATTATATAAAATATTATTTAATGATTACCTGAACATTGTGAAGAGTTTTCGTGGAATGGCTTTATGAGATTATAAATAAAAGTTTAATGAATAAGTTTATCTGTTATCTTAGGTTTGGTTCTGAATAGTGAGAGCACGACTGCGATGGACGACAAGCAATGAGCGGTAACTTCGCGTTATCTGTTTAAGGGGTGGAGCTCAGAAGAAGGAATGAAAGTTCGCGAGCATTGAGAAGGAACGGATGCGAGGCTGCTTTTGTAGCCAAGGAGGACGACAGCTAGCTAGTGGGTGGGACTCGATGAGAGGTCTAAGCGAATAAGGTAATCTGATGGAGTCGTTAGACACTGACAAGCGGAAAGAAGGTGTGCTTCACGGAGAGAAGTGTAGTGAAAAAGGTCGAGAGGAGGACGTTTTCATAAGAAAGAGATGAAGAAGACAACGTTAATGGACATGAAGGAAAAGCACGTACGTACGTACGCCGTTGATTAGATCATCAGATGAAAAAGAGCACAGAGAGGAAGAGATAGACTAGGCAAAAGTATGAGATGAGAGGAAGATGAGGATAGAGAAGTCCGAGAGAAAGATCCAAGACTGACCGCAAACATTTCTTCGTGCAGTTGATGACAAGAAGCGTTTAGACAAAAAAAAACTTGAGGCGAGAAGAAGCCGATGAGGTATGAATATCGAGAACAAAAAAGGGAATAATCATCTTCAATTCATACGTGCTCATCTGATTCTGAGCGCTATGTCAACAGAATTTAATCTTAAGAACTATTCATACGTTGTCTACGAAATTAATTTGACGAAAAAAACCAAAAATAGATTTGATTCACATTGTTTAGACTTTAATATTTTTCGTTTTTGCTCTCATTCGATTCCATCAGCAGTAACATAGAGAACGAACACTCTTTATTGCTGCTTATTTGGTCAAGGTGGCCAGTGTTATATCAACAGTCTTCAAGCGATTTCTTTGTAAAATTCAATAATAGCCAAAAGTCAAAGCTATAATAGACATTAAAGGAAAACATCGTCGCTATGGTCATTTACTAGACATTCGATCTTTACACTTTCGTGATTGTCTACAATGTCAAACTGATGTTTACTTAATGTTCTACTCGAACTCACCTGGTTACTATATTCACAATCAACGAGAATAATTTTGCATATAAATAAACAATAAATTATAATATTGTACTGCCTATTCATTTGAACTTTATTCCATTTCTTTTCTCGGCTTTTACTCTCTTTCTTCCCTCTCTAATCTTCTCTTCAAACGTTTGCTATTACCTTGACGTTACTTGTTGTTTCTCTTATGTCTTTGTTTCTTCTTTTACATCTTTGTCGTCATCGTCATTACATCATTTTCTGTTTCTTATACAATTTACTCAACTATACATGATTATCCAACATATTTCTTAATAATTCTTGTGTAGTTTTTGTCGAAGCAATATGTCAAAAATACATTTATTCGAAGATTAAACCGTTTCTGAGTTCAGCGTGACTAAGCAAAAAGCCGAATCAAAACCACCTCTTTCCTACTCTCTCCACACCAATTCTCTTCGCACCTTATGTGTTTGCTGTTCATTTGGATTTGAATCGTTTGTAAATATCCACCCTTCAGGGTCAAACCACGAGACTACCGCCATCCTAACAGACATCCAAAATTTATTTATTTTTTCTCCCATCAAAGCATAAATAGAAGATTCGTGTCTGAATTATCTGTCAAAATGATCGTTAACGATTTCAAGAAGCTGAAGAAGAAGAGGAACGTAAATTATTTAAATGTTCATCTTAGAATCAATACAACAGCTTTTACGCACTTCAATAGATAAATAATGATTCGAACATAGTGTTTTTACAATATTAAAATAATTATTATTTTTAAAAGACTGATAAAACATATAAAAGAAATCAAATGGTACCAACAGTACAATTCATATACAATCAAGTCAGTATGATTCATAGACAATCAAGTATTTGAACATATTTTAAAGTAAAATGTTCAAATTAGAATGAACCTTTGATGGTTGATATCATATAATCAATCACTTTACAATATAATTATTTATATAAACAGTCTTACTACTTGAATTAAGGAATAAAACGATATAATTCTATTTATGAACAACCGAGTTGTATGACTGCAATATTAAACATAAAAATATTCAAGCAATGCCCGTGAGTTTCACGTAAAATACTCAGAAATATTTAAAATATTTTAATTTCCAAAACGAAGTTATGATCAAAACAAATTTTAAATTGTTTTTTTCCATTCAAGTTAGTTTGAATACAAACATATAATACATTTCCTTGAACAATTACTTAATAACGAAAACGATATTAGTCTATAAACACTTTGCGAATCGATTTTGTCTGAATACCAGACAAAGAAATATCAAAAATTGTCTAAATAGTTAATACAAAGACAATAAAATAGTAAACAAATTAAATAAAAATACAAATATAGATATAGATATAGATATATTTGTATGTATATGTATATGTATATATATTATTAACATAAAACTCGTATTACAATCAAATTTCGAACATATAATTAAAGAATTGAACCTATGTTGATTGAATTAATATATTTCTTGTAAATCGTGCAATCTTTCCATCATTTCTTGCTCTTGTGCTCGTTGGTACTGTAAGATTTTAGAATATCATTTGATTTCGTATGAATTTTATAGCAAATGATAGAAAAAGCCAGTAATAAGGACGTACCTTGCTTAAGAAATTAGAGTCTTGAATAGCATAGTAATTGGTTTCACCATATGGGAAACGTTGATCTTCCACTTGATTCCATAATCGAATTCGAAGAAGGAGACCTTAAAAAGAAACGACATTAAAGGTAAAACGTATAGAGGTTCGAAGAACAAAGATATGTCACAACCTGTAAGGACACCTCCAATGACAGCTGTGACGAATGCCAAACTCATTCCAGTTAGTTGATACAAGGCTTGTGACTTATTATCACGATCACCTTTCATAGGACCACCCATATAGTAAGGATAGATATGATATAATCTTCAATCATTTTGATGAATTTTTCTTTCAAAATATAAAAAAAAAACCTACGTTTTACCGTAACTTTCAGCTTCGTAGAAATAGGCTATGACTATACTTAGTAGCTGAAAACTAAAACATACACTAAGCTATCGAAACAAAATGTTTTCAAGCTTTTAATATTTTTGAAAATGAACAATGTAAATAAATGTTTGTAAAACTCACACCCGATAGTATGCCTGGGATTCCATGCAGATTATGAACTCCACATGTATCATATAGCTTAAATCGTTTTTCAAGTAGTGGCTATAATGAAAACATCAATTAAACATTCCAAAAACAAGAACACGAACTGTAAGATAGACGTGACCAATTACAGATACACTGCTTCCGATGATTCCTATACCGACAGCGTGAGATGGGTATAGTACTGCATTTGCAGCCGAGCCTGGGGCAAATCTGTTGATAGGTATATCACTTAGCAAAGCCTACCAATAGCAACTCCTCCAGCCAAAGTTGAGCTTTGAATATGAATCATATTAAATCGACCAAGGTTGTCAGCAAATGATGAAATCAAAAAAGTTGTTACTGTTCCTGATGCCATGGCCAAGTATGTGTTCATAATTGCACGATGACGGGCATCTTCTGAAACCGGACATGTTCATAGAAACATTTAAAAACGTAAACGTCGTGTAAAAAATGAAAAAAAAAATGTTTTGAAACATGCCTGGCTCTTGAATCGAAGCATTGAAGGAAGGGAAAAAAACCCATAGAAGCAGAGTTCCTATAGTAATGTTAGATGTTATGATTCGACAAGTTTTAGAGTCTTACCTATCATGGAGAAAAGGTCTGAATGCTTGATGGATCCTTCATCATTCATTTCCATAACATTTTTCTTATGGCCCACGATAGCTGCAGCTAAACCGAAATATGCTCCAAACATATGTCCAACTAAAGATCTGCCACCATCGTTAATCTTTAAAAAACATAATAATAATTGCCAAATTTCAGCTTCAATTTTCAAACGTATACAAATAAAACTTACATGCATATAGTTAAATAGAATATGTTCAACAAGCACATTCAAAGCAGTTTCAATGAAAGCCAATAATAAAAATTGAGATGGAGTCATTTTTCCTAATAACACTCCCATAGTTATGAGGACAACAGCACACGAACTATCGGCGGACATCATTCTTGAAAATAAAAAAAATCAGAACAAAAGGAAAATGCTATTAAGTTAAGTGAAACATTGTTGAACTTTATTCGAACTTACTCGGGAACTCCAAGAGTGAAAATGCCAATTTCTTGAAATTGCTTAGAAAGAAATCCTCTCATAATTAAAGCCCATTGAATGACAAAAGCTGACAACAGCAAATTTACAGAAACGGCTGCAAACCCATATCGCTAAGATGGAGAGAATTAAAGTTAAATTGATTACAAACATCGAAAATTCGAAAAATTAAAAAAATACCTTTAGGAAAGCCATTAAGAATCCAAAACCGACAAAAATCATCAAATGGACATCCTGGAACACTGGAGAAGTTTGGTTACAACATTATCGTTTGTTCGAATTTCTAATTTTTTTTCATCTTTACGTAATTAAGAATAGTAAATTTTTGCAAGAAATTAGAAAACTTATAATGTAAATTTAAAATTTCAAACGATATACATGAAACTTACATGGATAATCAGTATTACTGTAAATCCTTTTGCTGTCATCCAGAGGATCTATGTAACGACAAAAAAAAGAAAATAAAATAATGAAGACAGCTTGAAAAAGCATTGCCAAAAGCGGAAACTGCCGTCTATTCATAAGTTCCCACATTTCTTTCTAAAATAGAAAAAGAAGCTAAGCATTCACGCTATCATTAAGTAAATAATCGTTTGAATTGATAAAAAAATGGATGAAAATAACACAAATTAGTAAAAGTAAAAATACGAATAGATTAATTTAAGGTTGATATTCTTTGATAAAAGTTGTAGGAGTAAAACAACTGGAACAATAGACATAACAGGAAACCATGCGGATGACATTGAGATTGCGGTGTGGCCAGAAGAGTCTCTCCAGTCATGTCACCTGTCTATCTTAGAAAAAAAGAACAGGTTCCATCATCGTTCAACTGTTGTCTTTCTAGCAGTTAACATGATAACTACAACAGAATGAACCAAAATATTAAAATTTTAGGGCAAAATAACATTTTTTTTTAAAATTATGATTTCACCAAAAGAACGCAGTATACAGAAGCCATTATCAAAATTCAAAAAATGATGAAAAAGGTCATTTTGCAAAGTTAAGCGGGAATCAAATCTGTAAGACGTAACAGAAAAAGAGAAACAGAATTCAGATAGAATGTTACAAAGAGAGTATTGATTTGAGATGACATTCAAAATGAGAAAAACCATGACTATGAGTTAATCAAAGGAGTCGTCTACATTCAAATGTGACATCCTTACTCAACGATATGATCAACTTATGCGTTATCTGATGGCCCACCTCTATCTTCATCATTATATATTTTCCCAAAAATGGTTACATTGAAAGTAATTCTTCATTGTAGCAGACATGGTTAATACAAAGTAATAAATAGGAAAACAAAACTGAATTACTTTGAGAACACAAAAAAAGTACAACATACCGGTATTTTCGAACACTAAACTTAGATAAATTCATGAACGATCACAAAACATATCAAACTATTGTTGAGAGCTGTTAGACACTTTACTCCACTCCATTTCGCAAATCATTTTTAAGCATTCCATTTCTCTAGAAGATAATCCGAGATCTCTTAAAATGCTTCATTAGCTCATGGAAAAAAACTTTGAAAGCTTACTTAAGATGAGCTCCAAACTCGTTATAAATATGAATTAATGCGGACTGTAGAGTTAGGTTTAGTTTATGAACTCCTTCAACTGACATCCCATCATTTGGAATAGTCTAAAAATTTGTTTTAAAACTATCAGCAGAATGCAACACTACCGCGCGAGCTCTGAAGTATTTATCGATAGTTTGAATGAGAGAACACAAGCTTCGAATGATTATATTCAAGTCCTTCAAAACCATTCCAAACCTATCCTCAGTGTATGACTTGACAACAAGCATGAAGAACCCTGTAAAAAACAACCATGTTAGTATACAAAACAAACAAAGAAATACAAAACTAACCTTCAACAGCTAATGTACTCAACTGAAGATTGTAATCGGGAATGAGAGGTACATCATGCTCAATATTCCATCTAAATTTGATTATAATTATTTTCGTTTTATAAATAGGTGAATACTTCTTGGATTTGAATACCGAAGGCTTAGCGATAGCAGGTCTAAGAGCAACTCTGTGACGTTGACGAACAGCAGAAGAATATACTGTATGATAAATAGTTATATACTTCAATTTTTCTAGAAACTCACATTGCTTTCTAGCTTTCATTGGCATCAGTAACATTTCCCGATCAATGCCATCTTCATCCTCATTATCATCGAATGATCCAGCATAACGAGATAGAGCAACCTCGATTTCGGATTTGGCTTCTTCCAAAACTCGCATACAAGCAGCTGATAGGGCTCCCCAATTTCTTGGATGCCCTCCTGGCTGACTAAGGGAAAATACCTCAAGACGTCTCTTGGAATCATTCCAAGCAATTCTACGTAAATCGAAGAAAGCGAACAACTGAAACAAAACTTTATATCAGACAAAGTAAAAGAGAAACAAACCTTCAGAAGCTTATGCTGAGATTCAATAACATTGATTAAGTTTCTGGTTTGTTCGGGAGTTGGACTGTTTACCGCATATGCCGGTGGCAATGGGAAAGTGATTGGCTTAAATTATAAAATATATTCTTACATTTCAGGTATTATCTCACCTGAAGAACCACAGACTTCACAATTCTAGTCAACGCTTTACCAATCATGATATGAAAAACAGTAATAACCAGTAAGGTTTGGTATAAAGTAGGATGGAAAAAAACGAGCCAAGAAGAAAACCCAAAAACGAAAGGCCCTGAAAACAGATCTTAAACTTAAACCCAATTTCAAAATATAATACCTAATACAAAACCTAAAATAAGAGAAGCTATGATAGTCTTGGAAGCAGACTTCAAAGATTGTACCAAAACAGTTTCTCCACGGAAACCAAACATAGAGCTCATGGAATTGAAAAAACTCATCTACAATGAGAATTCATTAACATAAGCCTATAGCTCAACTACAACCTGCACAGCATTTCCGAGAAAGAGCAGTTGATAATCGCCTCTTAAAACAGTACCAATAGCAGCAATGGATACAGACATATATACAATCATAAACATCATGCTAAAATTACATTAAAATTTCTGAAAAATAATAGAAACCAAAATACCCAGAGCTCATCATTGTAATACTTCGAATAAATAAGAAGGATATGAAATAATTTACTGATAAAGTAAGAGAACAAGCCATCCAGGTTTCATATTTTAAAGGTGAAAGTTTCTCCTCTTGATCCACTGAAAATATATATTAGGGAAAAATAACAAGTGAAAATCAAACCTTTGTAGAAATATCGAAGAAATATGTTAGAATAAACAAAATAAACAAAACCGGACAAAAAAAGGAGAAAATAAGACGAAGTAGAAGTAAAAGACGATGTCAAATCTTAAAATTAAATCAAAAATTAAGAAAATAAAGCACTGTCTTACCTAATATAGAACCGATAGGTGATAATATGTTAATCTTACATAAGAGAAAACAAAGAAAAAAAGCGAAAGACGCTACAGCTGAGAAAAATATTGAACCTCGCAACCTTCTCTTGTCAATCTTAAATAGTCATATAAGTTTTCATCTAAAGATTATACTAAACCTCTGAGTTAAACCAATCTGAGATTTGATCATAAATTGTGGTAGCTTTAGCTGCTTGAATCGAACTGTTTAGTAATACTCTAGGAGAAGTAGCAGCGAGAGATCTAGTTGGAGTAAAAGATCGGGAAGGGCTTTTATTTTGTTCTTCAACACGAAAGCCTCTTAAAAAAAGTAAATTCAGGAATTGAAAAATAATTAAAGGTAAGAACTTACATAACAGGAGAGGATGGATAACCTGTATCAGTTGCATCCAAATACATATCGCCTCCAGGAGACGAAAATTCCGTAAACATTCTATAATAATTAACGATAATATTACATAGCATATGATACATAGTACTAATGCACGGAATTTCTCAGAAAATGAAGAAAATGTAACTACAAATTATTATATAGTATAGTTATAATAAAAATAATTCAAATATTCCATTTTAAATTTTTCGCTAACATTCGAAAATCCCACTTCGCCTTCCTGTAAAGTGATAGCATCGTTGGAAAAAAATCAGAACAGTTCTAAAAATGTCTCAAGGCGCCATAAATTGCAAGTAGAATAGTTCAAAAGGTTCATCTTGTAAAATACACTTAATACTGCGTGTTCCACGATAGATCAGCGATTTGATTGATCAGTCACTGTATGAATTGATCATTTTGTGCAAAGTAATTGAAATGTCTCAAGTATTTGAGACATATATAGAATTTAGTCCCTTGGATTATTAATACTGGATATTTCTTATGAAGGAAGTGAAAGAAAAGATTACTATTATTACTATTACTTAAAGCTTCATGTCTTGAAACAAAGAAAGCAAGTATGCTCGACTGCACTTATTGAACCCGAGAAATCTTTTCTTTGAGTTCTTAGTATCCTTAATGTGGTGGACACCGTTGGCCTTTCTTCATATTCTAGTTTTTATCCTTTGTTGTTCAGCTCAAAACAGCACAGGCTTAAATGGTTGGTTTTATTTGAAACTTTATATATATAATAGACGACAGTAACATTATTTCAGATGGTCAAATTTGGGATGTGGTTATAAAAACATGTGATATCAAAGGCTCAGGGACAGACGCATCTGTTTATTTGAAAATTTTCTACGAAGCGAATCACGATTCAGAAACTTTTCTTTTAGATAATGTTAACAGGTTAGTTTATTATTTTTAAAGCTTTATACTTATTTTTTTCCAATAGAAATGATTTCGAAAAAGGAGCAACTGATCACTTTAAATTATTTTTTAAACAAAGCGATATAGTGAACTTGGGATTATTTTGGTGGCCGGGATTCAGTTTTAACCAGTCGTGGTGTGTCAAATGGGTTAGTCTTAAATAGTACAATATCCAGTACTATATACTTGAATTGGTGCAAATGAATAAATATTTTTTTCCAGATTTTATTATTAAATTCTAATACTGAGACATGTTATGAGGGGATTTTTGATAAGTGGATTTTACACTACCGGTTTGTTTCATGTTTATTATACTAACTATATTATCAAAATGTTGTTTTAGTGATCCGCCATCATACGCTACCCAATTTCATCGTTTGCGATTTGCGGATTGTGTTTATCCGGCTCCACTAGGAACTCCTAGAAGATCATTTCTAAGATATAATGCCGAATGATTTCTCTATTTATTTCTGCCAAATGTCATCAGATCCTATTGGTTGGGATTGAGCATGAGGAATGACGGAAGATAAACTGATCGTTTTACTGCTGTCAGTTCATGCTCATCTGCCCTTACATTTTTTTCTAAATTTGATCATCTGACATTTAACTTCGATGCCAAAATGGCTGTCTTTACAAATTATCACAATTCTTTCCGCGTCTCTTTCTTTATTTTAGGAAATTGTACCTACATCAATTTTTTAGAATGCTACCAAACCTGCTATGTTAATTCTGACAGCAATTGTTAACATTAGGTTTATCACAGCAAAATTGCAGATTTTCATTCAGTTCTTTAGTGTTTCCTATCTAATAAATATACATTTTCTATTGTTTTTTTTACTTTTACTTCAGAAGAACAATCAACGTCTCACACTTAACACGCCCATTGAAACCTGGGTCTGAGAAATGAGTCCTATACGTTACATAAAATGTTCTAATACTATACTATACTATATATAATATTTTTTGATCAACCTTTTAAACTATCACACTAATATAATGAGGATCCCAGAGAATATTGCTCATCATCTTATTGATCAACAATCTTCAAATCTTGCATTTTTGTTCTGAATAGTTTTGTTATCTTATCACATTTTCTGGTTTGCACGTGTAATCGTTTTATAAATTCTTAAAAAGTCTTATAATACTGGAATTTTTAAAGGAGACATATATAAGATGTTTGTATTATCCTTTAGCTCTTGTTCTCGACTTTGTCTTCAATCATTAACGACAAAAAACTTTTAAATTTCTTTGTTTTCTTCGAAAGCTCAGCTTCTCAGGTGGTTAGGATTTTAATGTGTGACGTTATAATTCTTTTTTCCCGAGTTTGTAATGAGACACATGGCCTACTGATAATATAGTTTCAAATTGAATTTTTGCTATCTTCTTTTTGAAAATTTCAGTTTTTACAGATGCTACTACGCATAGTGGGGCTTTTCCTATTCCTGGGTTTTATAGGACTTATTCAACCTCAAATACAGTCTGTCCAAGTATGTGACTCTACTAACTCTAATAACTCGTATGCCTTAAGAGGATTTTTCAAAATAAATATTTTATTCAATTAAAGATTTATATATTGCTATGGACGATTATTGGAAGCTGTTAATCAACATCAATTATTCAATGATTCTAAAACATTCGTTGATATGCCAATGGTTTTGAATCCTGGTAAGCATTTCTACCTTCTATTTCACAGAAAATACTTTTAAAAGTTAATCAAACTAATTCTCAGATGAAACACAACGGCTGTTTAATGATCGTTTTGGATCAATTCCAGTGGATCAAATTGATAAAACTGAGTTGAAATCTTTTGTTTACAAGTATTTCATGTATGTTTTACAACATACACTCGTTATTCTTTACACTTTTTAAAAATTTTTTAAATAGAATAACATAAAGTTTTTGAACAGGCCAGCTGGAAGCGAGTTATTGAACTGTACTCCATCTGACTGGAAAGCTACTCCATCGTTGTTGATGAAGATCAACGACCCTGAGCTTCGCAATTGGGCTGTAGAACTGAACAATATTTGGAAAACGCTATGTAAAACGGTATTAAAACTATTCTTCAAAAACTTTTACATGAAGTTTTGAGAAGAGACTTTGATAATGAAACAAGATTTTTTGCTTTGAAAAATGGCAGATTCTTTTCCATTTACGAAATGTTCTTTGATTCATCTAGAATTTCAATGATAAAATAATAATTTTCTTTTTTGAAGATTAATCCGGAAATCGAAAAACACAGTTCGCGTTATTCACTTATCTATGTTCCAAATAACTTTATTGTACCAGGTGGACGGTTTCGTGAATTCTATTACTGGGATGCTTATTGGATTATAAAAGTAAACGAATATATTATATAAAAAATTAAAAATATATTGTTTTGAAGGGATTACTTATATGTGATATGACTGAAACAGCTAAACATATGATCGACAATTTTGCAACTTTGGTTGAAAGGTAGGAAATAATATGAATTTAAAAAAAAATGTTTTTAAAGATATGGCTTTGTTCCAAATGGCGGACGTGTATACTACTTGAAACGATCTCAACCACCTCTTCTTTCTGGAATGGTTTATGAATATTTTCAAGCAACTCAGGACTTAGAATTCATCAAAAAGATGATTCCAGTATTAGAAACTGAAATTAATTTCTGGAATAATCATCGAATGGTAAGAAATTTATAAAATACACTGACGTTCAAAATACTTTGTACTTTACGATCGAAATAATACTACAAGATTTCTAATTAATTATCATCTAATGATGCTATTATCAAAGATGTAATAGGTTTAGAGATGAAATTGTAAATTTTTAAAAGATTCATGTTAAAATTGACGTAAGAACACTTATGAACTTGATATCGTGAAAGCCACATGTTTCGATCGAAGTGCGTTTTAAATTTTTTTTGCTGACGTTGCCACTAATCACGCGCGCATAACAAAGTGATCAATTTGTTTTTTCTTTTTTTTTTATTAAACATGTAAAATAATAATAATTTGGAAAAATAATTTATTCATTTAGATAAATATAACGAAAGAAGATTATACATATTCTGTATATCAATATCGAACGGAAAGTAATGTACCAAGACCTGAATCATATCGCGAAGATACGTTGAAATCAAAGAATTTACCAAATCCAGAACAATTCTATACAGTATGTTTAAATTAAAATATTATAAATATCAAAATATTTAAAACAAATTGAATTTTAACATCGTTTTGTTGCATTTTTATGAAAATTATTACATATATGACGGTGTGATAAAAAAAATTTAAATCTAAAACTGGTTTATACTCTACCTGAATTTTTTTTAAATTTTCAAATTTTATAAGAAATATCTATGAAATTGTTGTATAATTTATAATAAAGATATATAATGATAGATGCTTAGGATATAGCATCAGCTGCTGAATCTGGAATGGATTTCTCCACTCGTTGGTTTGCTGACAAAGAATCCATTTATCAAATCGAAACATCAAATGTTTGAATAATGATAATTCGTATATATTTGAAAATTATTTTAGGTTATACCTGTTGATTTGAATGCTTTTATGTGCTGGAATTTTGATATTTTAGAGTTTTTAACAGAAAAAATAGGTGATAATGCGTTATCAGTGAAATCTTTGATCATTAATATTTCAGGTGATTTTGAAAAAGCAGAGAAATATCGTAATATGAGAGCTGAATTCCGACAAGTTTTAAATAGTATTTTCTATAATGAAACAGCTGGAACATGGTATATAGTTACAAATTAATAAAAAAAAAACAATTTTTTAATCTTATAGGTATGATTATAACTTAAGAACAAAGTCACACAATGTTGATTTCTATCCAACTATGACAACACCGTTATTCACAGAATGTTATAACACTTTAGATCAAAAAAAATCTGAGAAATTATTCAGTGTCATGCAGGTTTTTAATTTTTAAAAATTGGCTGCAACTTGATTACATTACTTTTAGAATATGGGAGTTTTCAATTATCCATCTGGAATTCCAACTTCTATGAAGCAACAAAGTTCAGAGCAATGGGATTTTCCAAATGGTTGGAGTCCTTTAAACCATATGGTTATTGAAGGTTTAAGAAAAAGTGCGAATCCTCAAATGCAGGATCAAGTAAGTGTTTATGAAGTTGATAACAAACTTATCATTTAATCTTTATAGATTATAATCTTTTTTTTTAAAGCTTAAAGCTTATTTTTAAACTTTCTCACAAATATTTCTTTTTGTTAAATTTTATGTTTCAGGGATTTTTATTAGCTAAAAAATGGGTTCTAGGAAACTACAATGTTTGGAAAGAAACAAAACATATGTATGAAAAGGTGTTTATTATTTTTTACATTTTTATAAAAATATTTTTTATAAATTTATTCAACAAAATTTATTTTAGTATAACGTTATTGGATCATATCCTAAGCCTGGACAGGGAGGTGAATATGAAGTTCAGGTTTGAATATTGTTTTAAATTTGTTGATAATATTCTAAGTTTAGGATGGATTTGGATGGACAAATGGAGTAATTTTGGATCTTTTATCAACTTATGCTGATCGTCTTCAACTATCTCCTCAAGATGTATCAACTTCAACTATTTCAAATTCAATTACACGTTCTACACGTTCAATTAATCCATCAATTACAACAAGTATTAGTACTAGCTTATCAGTATCATTCATTTTGGTGATTTCTTCAATTTTTCTTTTTTTTTAATTAAAATATTTCAAATTTTGAAACGATTTTTGAAACGAAGAACATATAATCAACTTTAAAATCTGATATTGTTTTGTTTTATTTCACTTTTATCATCCAAAATCATTAGCTTTAACTTTCGTTTTTAACATAAAAAAGTGAATATGAGAATACATATTTATACTTTTACATCTATCTATCTATATACATTTGCTCAAACTGTATGTAAAGTTGTCTTGATGACATATTCTATTGTATATAATCTACGTTTCCATGTTTTTCTTATTCTTATTATTTAAAAATGAAATTTTGTATATTGTCACATATAGCAAATATATTTCTCCCGTTTTCAACAGCTTTTTTTTATTTTCAATATATTTTATGAAATACAATTGTGCGATGATGTGACGACAACGACAACGGCATCTCATTGAAATTCAGGAGCTGCATGATGAGGCTATCTGGTCGTTGTTGAGAAAATGCTGTGAGCGAGCAGGCAAATAAGAAGTTGTGATGAGGATTGAAAAAGAGTTTAGCATTGTAGATTAGTAAGCATTTGAAGAAGAGAGGCAGATGAAGAGTGAAAGAAGTGGGAAAAAGATGGTTGGATGGGCGGAAGATGAGGCAAATGAAGATGAGATAGAAGAAGAAGTAGTATGGCAGATTCGAGAAGAGAATTGGAGATTGGTGAATAATAATGAACAATCATATATTCTAAACGGCTATTGGAT
This sequence comes from Auanema rhodensis, assembly GCA_964057225.1. Classification (NCBI taxonomy): domain Eukaryota; kingdom Metazoa; phylum Nematoda; class Chromadorea; order Rhabditida; family Rhabditidae; genus Auanema; species Auanema rhodense. Next base: position 14,581,854 of record OZ059894.1, read on the forward strand.
TTGAATTGCCGATGAGCTTTTGCTCACGTAAAGAAGGTTCTCATCCAATGAGATGAAGTAGTGTTGATTGAATACGGTAGATATATCAATTGAATTGAGCCCTGCTTCCTTCTTGTCTCCCAACTCTTCAAGAAGATATTTGGAAGCAACAAGCTCTCATTCTCATAAATATAAATCTCGACAACGACTACTGCCTTATATCCATAATATGTATACGGTAGCTGCGACTTAAAGATGTCTATGATTCGGCTATTACCATAGATTGTATTAAAATTCTAACAACATCATCTTCTATGTTGGTTGTGTTGTCATCATAATCATCGTCATCATCAACACATCTATTATCTTCTGAAAGAATAATGGACTGATTCTGAACGTAATGAGAATATAGGGAAACTGGGAGAGAGAGGGAGAGCGTGTTTATAAGTTAACGGGTGAGAGAGACAAAAGAGACAAAACAAGGCTAGAGAGGGAAAGGGGTATTCACGTCATAAGAAGACGAAATCAGAAAAGAAGAATAAGAAACAGAAGAATCGTTCGTGCGTGTCTACTATTTACCGCGAGCTCTGACGTTGAAGATGATGACGATGATGTCTCTTTTCTTATTTTCAGTGTCTTTTCTTTTCATAAATTGGCTATTAGAATTAGTTTAGTTTGTAATCATTGCTAATAAGACAAGGTGGACGATAATCATTATGTAGTAGTGCATTTCCTTCTTCAAGGACAGAAAAACGATAATGGACAGTAGATGATTGGACCTATATGAGGAAAAAAAGAAGTTAAAGAGACAGAAAATAAGGAAAAACAGAGAAAAAAGACAATAAAGAAAAATATAGAGAGAGAATGAGATAGAGGGTGAGAAAACGAGAACAAGGTGAAGGTATAGAAGTTAAAAGAATAATTGAACTATTACTCTAATCTCTCAATATGGTAAAGAATCTTTAGGTGCCTAATGGATTGTAACCAACCAAGAATCATCTCAACTACCCCAAACTCAATGGAATAAAGACATTTTACCGTTGTCATCATCATCATCATCATCATCATTACCATTACCATTACCATCATCCGTCTCCTTCTTCATTTTCTATTTTCCAACTTAAAATAGTACCGTAATCGAAGGCTGATTGTATGGTATACTACATGTATGTATTGTGTCATTTGAAGAAAACGGGTGAGGTAGTTGAAATTCTCTCAATTCTTGTCTCTAAATGGTTGACAACAAATGAAAAAGAAGACGATGAAGACAACATTTGCGACAGAGAAGTATCTTTCAATGTCAAGTAGCTATCAGCCATAATAGCATAGGAATCCATCAAATACATTGAGTAAGCCAGACATTAAAAGAGAATCAAATAGACTAAACGTGAGTCTATATCGACAATTTCCTCCTTTTTGTCTTCTTGTTCTTGTCTTTTGAGACAAAATACATCAGAAGTCTTTAACGATCTCCGACGGAAACATCTTCATGAGTACATAACGATCTGAGGATAAGGACTCAATTCTTTGATGGAGCCAATGATTTCCGGGCAAAGCTCATGGTCTGTCTTGGTGTTCGGATACTGTAACACCGTCATCTGGGAAACGTTGAAACGTTGAAAGCGACAGAGATTGCTGTTTCTTGTTATTAATTAAAGGGCTAATCTATATGAAAAAAAGCCGATTACAATATGGTTAGCTGTTTCTTTAGCAACATGTCTTGTTATTTGTGTAAATGCAGCTCATGCTGTTCATGCTCATTATGCTCTTCTTAGGTTATGTACTGCTCACGATGAGCGTATGTGACCTGTTGGTATGCTGCTGTATGCAACAGGTGGTAAGGCATGCTGGCTACTCGTTGTCGCTGAATGGATTAAAAAAGGATTGATCTAAAGGTTATTCAAGACTAATTACATGAATGTTATCGTTATGAATCTACATGTTTAACGACATCATCATGTCTCCCCTTGTTAGCATATCCAACTGATTTAGACTCATCAACACATCAGATCTCATTGTCTTGAGACTATTTATGGATTAGTGACAGTGTCTGACTTGTTAGCACTACCGGATATTGAAGCTGGTGATGGTTATCTATACATGTGGAACAAGAGCAATTGTTGACTTTCCAGCTGCTTTCCTATCAAAAATGAAATGATCCCTAGATAGATAGATACATAGATAGCCATATATGCAATACTTTTATCATCTGTTTCAACTAATCTTCTTCGATTTTAAGAGAAGAAATACAAGAGTTTGAGAGGAAGAAGTGATGATGAGAAGAAAGATAAAACTTAGAAATACAAGACTAAGCTTAAACAACAAACTATCATCAGTTGTATCAATCTTTTGAATATATTTGTTTAGTAGATTAAGGTATAGTTGCAATCTTTAACAGAGAGTGAAGTTGGTCCCTTGTTCGATTGAAGAGTCATTCTAAGTGGTTATCGCAGTCTATTGGCAGCTTATCCGATTCGGCTTCTTTACATCACAACCAGAAGTACATAATGATTTGACAAAGGAAAAAGAGATGATATATAGGCAACGAGGATACAAGTTAAGAGATGCTTTAATGAAAAGAGAAGGAATCATTTCTAAAAGAAAGTATATTGAAGAAGACATATTTGGAGAGGTGAAGAGAATATAAGAGAGAAAGAGAGAGAGAGAGAGAGAGAAAGAGAGAGGGAGAGAGAAAGAGAAAATAAGATAGAGAGAGGCTATGATGAGGTTATGGTATCGCTATAGCTAAAGACAGTCAGGTGGGAGCATGATAAGTAGAATTGTTGAAAGAAGTATCATCGATGTGAAGAGACTCATTAAGAGGTCATCTTGTTCTTCTTCTTCATCTCAACGCTTCTTCTATAGTCATCTATTATGAAACGTCAAGTATGTCTCTTCATACCATCACATTCACTAGCATGTTCCCGCTCTTTAAGGAATCTATTGACGTAACAACACCATTTCCGATAATATGTATACTATATGTAATAGTTAGTGGAGCTATTTCCTATTGTTAAATTGCCGTTCATTTGTTTTTGTGTCATATTGTATAAGTTCAAGAAGGTGAAGATGTAGAAAAACATTGAATGACAGCACAAAGGTGAAAGTCAAAGTGTTACCGCAAAAAGAAATGACATCCATGCTTGTCTCCACTTATTCTTCTATGATTTCTTCCCCCCGCTCTCCCCTCATTTGGATATATTCCATTGAAATGTCTTTACTTAATTCATGTGTCATCACACGCCGGACAGGAAACATCACTTGATCCAGAATACTGATAGCCTCAATCCGATGACAGCCGGTATGGAGGACGAATCCATGTGAGAGATAGACTCTCTGACCTTAGTGTGTCACGATTAGGTGACTAACTTGAGTAACATCATCATTCTTTTCTAATCATTGTCTGGGAAATTATTTTACAAAACGGTTAGATGAATAGATAACAAGTTAATAGAATTGAGTAACGAAAGAAAATATTACATAACAACCGTTCACTATCTAAAAAATGGAAAAAAAATTTTTTTTCCACGTCCCTCTCACGTCACGTAACATCACGTCAAGCTCACGTGGTAAACTACGTAATCATATTACTTTAATTCAATTCGAAATACAAGGCAAACAAATATCAAGAGTGGTTGCAAGAAACACGTTCCTCTTTCTCAGTTCAAAAATTAAAATAATATTGTTTTTGAAGTAATGCACTCCTTGACACTTCTGCAAACCCGTCCGTCCCTCAACAGTGAATAGCCATCTACAATGTGGTTGAACACGGCGATGAACAAGCTCATTGGCCTCTCATACATGAACAGCCGTTTTAGAGCTTCAGAATTTATGCATCTGAAGCTCTAATGAATAAATTAAGTTGTCGTTAGCCTTCTGTTCATGCAGTGTTTTATAGTAGTAACAGGAGTGTGAAAGAGAGTGTGTGTTAGAGAGCAAGGTGCTACTTGCACATCCTTCAATCACTACTCAGTGCTGACCTAAAACACTCTGTTGCCTATAAGCTAGCTGGTAATAGCTTGTCTTTTGTGAAAACTAAAAGATGTATATATATATTGAATATGTGCCAAATACAAAGTACCCTTCTAATTCTTTTCAATTACCAATTATGGAGATGTGCGAATTACAACTGGCATCAATTGAATTAGCATAAATCTCTGCTGTTACCACAACTAACACATCCAATCCTCCTTTCTTCTTCATCATCGTTTCCATCTTCGTCTTCTTATTCTTTAACAAAAGCATAAGTAAGAGACAGAAGAAGTGACTGGTAAGTATAAAAGATGAACAACAGAGACTAGAATTTCCTCTTCTTTCCAACTCTTCACATCCATCCACCCAATAGGCCTAAATCAGGATGAAAATGGCAAATCAGAAGCTGTCTTATGGCTAATTGATGTGCACATGTTATTAAAAGCTTTATAAGTCTTGATGCTTATTCAATTCATCTCCATTGTTGTGTCTCTTAACCACTCAAAAAATATTTTACTATATACTTATCTATAAGAAGCTCTCATTTTTGCAAAAATTTCAGTTAAAACTACGTAAATAGTTGTCGCAATAACAGGCAATAAATGCAAAACTGTAAATAAGTTATGAAGCTGAATCATACTCTAAAGTTACCAAACATCAAAAAATCTAAAGCAAGTCGAGTAGTGAAAACCTCCTCGTTCAACCTAATACTCGTCTGGTCGCTGCTTGAACAATGAATTGTTAGGATCTGATGTTTCCGAGAATGCATGGTTTGCCGTTCAACTCCATCGTCAAACTATAATCTTATTGAAGAAAAAAAAAACGTAAAATGTGTGTTTCCCTCCACCTCCTCCTACACTCTTCTGATTTCCTTATTCTATATTCAAGTCCACCACTTCATAATATAATGCTTTTGATAGTTGATGAAGGAGAAAAAATACAAGTTTTTCTTTACGTTTACGGATTATCCTTATTTGCCACCTGTTATACAGGCATATATCTTGTATGCAAATAGTCTTAAGTCATCCAAAAAGATATTGTAGATATCAGATATACATTCGATACGTTCGTATTACTTAAGTCAACTGGTTTGGGTCAAGAAGCATAAAAGATCGTACAGGAAGTTGATGTAGATATAGAGATTGATCTGTTCACGATCATAGCTCATTTAGCTTAAACATTGGCTAAGCTTATATGGACGGACTAAACCTCCGTTATATTTCCTCTTCCTATCTACTCGTCTGTTCTTTCTCTCTTTGTCTTTTGCAGAAGACTATCCCTAAGCTTCCGTTTCAGAGTTTTGCTCATATTGCTGTTCGTTCATCACCTTCCCTAAAGCTCTGTTACGGCTCATTTGAAATGTAATTTTGGTGCTCTCTACCTATTCCGCCGTCACATTCAATATGTCCAGCCATCGTAGTCTTTCACTGAATGAACTAACCCCTCATCTCTTTACTCATTTGCTGATCATCGTCTGAAAAGCAATAGTATAACCTGTGCTATTAGTTAATAGAATTGAATGAAGAGAGCAGAAGGCAATTGGATAGGACACTAGTTAGTCAGCAAAGCGACAAATAGATAGAAAGAGAGCGAGAAGAGAAAGAATCTAATTGATGTTCCGACCAGGTACATGTGCTACGCATATATAGATCTTTGTATAAAAAAGGTGTAGGAATAGAGATATATTAGAGAAAAAGGAGAGTCTGAGAGAAATACAAAGAGAGACAATCCATAAACATTTACAAATAATTAGTGGTAATCATTTAAAAAGGTTTTTCAATACATGTCTTTCTATTATGACACTTTGGAGAACAACCTATACCAAACCACCCCCCTCTTTTCATATAACCTCCCTTCGCTCTCTATCTTCTTATATTATTTTCCCTCACTTTCTCCAGTTCTTAATTCCTATTGGAATGATAATGATCAGAATCAGTGCTGAAGCTATAGAGCTATGTAATCAACAAGTTATCAACGTTACTGCTCAGCTATTAGTATTCGTTCTCACAAGGCAGATTGAGCAAAGCTACTACCGTTTCCAAGACATCTTGCTTATCTATGGTTTGGAGACATCTCCAAGTTTCAATGCGAATGTTTTCAACCGAAAATTAGACGGCAATAGAGTTTAGCTTATCCTTATGCCGGAAAAGAGACATCGTAATCTTGATTTGGTAAGAAAACGTGAGAGAACTTTCTCATGAACAACTTAGATTTAATATACGATGCCCGGAGGCTAGATATATCCCTCCTTTCATATAGTATGTCTTATTAATTCAGCTATAACAAAGTAATAGTAATGGACAATCGTCTTGGTCTTAGGGGTCGTGAGCTGCAAAAGGTTTCTTCACAGCTGGTAGGATTGCTTGAACTCGAGTGTCCGTGATTGGATATACTCTTTGAAAAGACTAAAACGTTCTCGACTCAGCAGGTAGTCATTGAGGGGTAGTTTCACATGAATAAGACGACAATTATCTACGGTAAGTCAGCTAGAAAAGACATATTTCGTGAACAATGAGCAGCATAAGTGAAGGTAATCCAGCGACCTCTATTACATGACTTTCTGGCCTCTGATTCTATTATCTGTTGTACAAGACATAAATACATATACTTAGATTTTCTAATAAAAGAAGTATTTATACCCTAAATGGATGATTGAAACATATAGAAAACAGAAGAAAACATAATACCGTATGCTTTTCTCTAATTGCACCTTGATCATCTTCTATTTCATACCTATCTTCTTTAATTTCAATCTCTCTCTCTCTCTCTCCCTCTCTCTTTATCTATCTTTCTCTCTCTATAATTTTTACACTCAAACTATCCTTTTCTATTTCTTCTTATGTTTTCTTTATTGATAGAACCGTTCTAAAACGTGTTTTGTTGTCATTTGGCAACGCTGCGTCCCGTAAGATAGTAAGCTATTAGCAGTGATCACATCCAATTTCGGGAGGAAAATCTTACAGACATCTTATTTACCTCTTCAACATCCCTACACTTACTTGAAAATACTAATATACATACACATTCTCATAATACACCTACCTCTTCTTTCACTATCTCTCTTTCTCTTTCCCTCTCTTTCTCTCTCTCTCTCTCTCTCTCTCTCTCTCTCTCTCTCTCTCTCTCTCTTTTTCGCTTTCTATACCTACTAACCAACTTATATTCCCAGTATTTTCTATTGTGCAATCTTCGTGACACTGCTCTTTCCACCCCTCTAACTAGAAATAACACTCAATCAATTGGATTTTTTGTTCCGAAAGATGTTGAGCAGCAGAGCACACCACAGAGAGTAGCAAACGATTAGATTGTTTTGTTTTCAGTTGAATCATTTCATCTCGAATACTACCATAAGCATCTGCCCGCCTTTCATGGCGTGTGAGAGTGTCAAACGAAATCCTGCCAGCTTCCCCTCTAACCTCCCATCATCCGCCATATCTTCTTCTTCTCGTCCTTCTGTATCTCCTCTACATAGAGCTAATCGGAGGTTCGTTCAGTTTTTATCCTAGAAAAAGCGAGCCTATCGAAGATATGCATGATAGTAGATGTTCATCTGTCTATAGTACATAAGGAAATCCATCGACCTGTATCTCTCTTTCATCTCCCAGTCTGTTTCTATCATATTCTCTTTGCCTATAGCCTATAAAGTCCCATCTAAATCCGGAGGTTAACTAACGAATATTTTTAGTTAATCTACCATAACCATATAGTATATATAGCTGATCTATGTATGCGTATATACACATGTATTAGCTTCAAACTTTCAGCTTTTTGGAATCAACACATCATTTCTCGTTCATTACTCTCGACTAAACACACACAAAATGCTTCGAAAGTGACTCGAGCCAGCTTTTCTTTTCGACTATCGCCGTCCTTTCCGATAATAACTTTCATCTCTTTCATCTTTCTTCCTTTACAAATGCTCTTGTTGCTCTCCTCTCTCGATAGCTTCTCTCTCTATTTTCTCTTCATCTGCAGCATTTCAACTTTTTTCTTTTCACTTCTTGTCATTGTTAACTATACGTATCAAAACAATATGCTTCTTTTTCTTTTTCCTCTTCGCCATCTTCTTCTTTCATTTTCTTTTTACCGCGCTATTCTCCCCCCCCCCCTCCTCGTAACCATCTACCACTCAGCCAAATTACACAAAGCAGGTTGATACTACGGTAATGGATACCGTATCTCTATTTCAACAATTTATTTTCAATTTTCCAATCTTTTACTTCAAAAACTTTCATAACAAAGAGAGAAATATCAAATCAATATTTTTATTCTTATATAAAAGTCTCAAAAGAACTGGAAAAGAACGGTGAATCGGTTAATTGTTTTTGTGAGCTGATAGCGTTGACGACGATAGCCTTCTCATGGTAATCTTAATGTGGATTAGTTTCTGTATCATTGGTCGTCAGGCGGTATCCGGTAGCAGTCAAGCTAACAGGATTACGGTGGTCAAGGTTCTTCACAACTGGCCTTCTGTGTTTCTTCTTCTTCTACTTCTTGATCGTCATGTTCTGCGTCTATCATAATCGACGCTGTTGTCGTCGTTGTCATCAATTCTATCGTCTACATGGTGTTAGTTGTGTAGCCAATGGAGTAGTTTCATCGTTGTCATCATCTTCACTAGTACGTATTCCACTGCACTGAACACTCATTTGTCTCAATTTTTCTTATTTCTATTGTGTTCTATGTCGTTTATTTTCTTGTTCAACTTGAGATAAGGTTCAAAGAGGCAATGTTCATAGCAGTTTCAAGTCGAAACTCAACTCTTTCGCGCCACACCTTCTTACTATAGCTTTAATTCTTTGAACCCTTTGTTGAGGCTTTTTAAGGGAAAAAAATTCGCGGAAATAGCATAGGCAAACTACTAGATGATTCTCCTAGTACTTGTCCTTACATTGGTCTCGTGCTTACTTATTGACCTTAAATGACTGTGTATTAGCTATCAAATAGCTTGTATATTTCAAGTGATTGACGAGTATGTGGTTACGGTATACTTGAACAAGGTATTAAAGATATATATTCATTTACTCACCTATCACCTTATCTAGTCTTGTGAAAACATTTCAAAGATGATGAAGGAATGTCCAAGCTTCTTAGTTCCTTATCCCATTTCCAATGTGCTTCCTCAACTATTATATTTCTAGTCTTATTTTAGTAATTTGAGAGCATCTTACAATGTCAAACTTACGTGTGTCTTAAAGTTACAAAACAGACACCATTCCTTTTTGTCAAGACACCTTCATCACCATCAGCATCATTACCTGATCTAGGAACACCGGGCCTCAAGATAAGCTTACCGGCTACTCAGCTGTATACAAAATGATTATCCTGATTATTATGTAGTTGTTGTTTGTCCAAGACGTCATATGTTACGTCATCCAATCTAAGCTCATCGCTTAGGTTGCCAAAACATAGCAATGGCAGTAGCACAAAGATTTGTCGCTCCCGAAATTGGAGACGAAATCGGATAAGATGGAGCCATGTCGAAACCGGATACAGTTAAGGTCACATTTGCTCTTTCTTGATCCAGCATTCTAACAATTCATCTGTGCCATGTATTAGATAACTTGTTAGTTTTAGGATTTTACTACTCTTCTGGAAGTAAGTCATCAAAACATGAAGAGAGACTGAAAGGAAATTAGAGAGAGAGAAGCAAAGAGAGAGAGAGAGAGAGTTAAGATAGAAAGAGAAGGCTATCTTTGAACTAACATCAATATGGTAGACATTCTCATCATATTTCCAGCTTTTAATCTTTCTTGTTAGAATGCTGTAAATGGTTTAGTGTTACGAATGAAAAAGCATTTCATTCATGTGAATTGACGATTACAAAGAGCATAGTAATCTCAATACAGATATGTTAGTATTATATAGTTGAGTTACGTAGTAAATTGAGTAAAGACATAGAGAGAGAGAGAGAGAGAGAGAGAGAGAGAGAGAGAGAGAGAGAGAGAGAGAGAGAATTCACATGAGCACAACATCATGTAAATAATAGAAAATTCTTATATATATAAGATTATAATCTTGTATTGTTCTTCATATATATTTGTATAGTCATTAAGGTAATATATATGAATATAATGATTCCATTCTTCAACTTCATCTCCATCTCTTCTTTCTTAAGGCTCTAATAAACAGTTAATGTTTTTCACTCACGTTGCGCAACCTGCTTGACACGGTATGTTCTAATAGCGACTAATCGACATGGTACAGCGATTATCCATGTATGATGAGAGCACTCGAAAAGTAAACAGAAGCCAATCCTTCTATGACATCTCTTCGTCTTCTTTTTCTTTTTTTGTTTTCTCGCTATCCTCAACTATGCTTCTCGATAATAGGTAGTAGTAGATAGATGATGCTGATCATTTTAAGGTCGGGAATTGAGTAAACAGATTGATGTACTATAAACGAGTACTACAACTACTTCTGTTTTCTCACCTTGCTTGTATAATATGAAGAATCTCCGTTGGATACATGTCATCTTAAGGAGTTTCAAGAGGAACAGAAGTCTTCTTAAACATCTTCTTTATATGATTGTTTAAGCATTTCCTTATTTAGTGTTCAATGCCATTACTAGGTGTCTTGAAACCTGAATGGATTATTGAGAAAGAAAGATAGAGAGAAGAATGTCATTCACTTATCTATCTAGCTCTAATATCTATTTAGATTTAAGACTTTTCTATCTTTTAGACCAATTGTCTCTGTTATATTGGCTTCAGATCATGCCTCATTAGTCTATCGAAAAGAGTTTATTTACTGATGATCCTGAAAGAATGGAAAATACGACATCTAATGAATTCCGTAGAGACATCGAAATGGTCGTCATCCTTGTCATCGTCAACTCATCGATGATAGTTTCCTTTTTAGTCCATTTAGGGTAAACGAGCCCTTTACTAATCAATGATGAAAGCCAACTTAACTATCTAGACGAATATGAACAATGTACATGTCTAACACACTCATACATAACAACCAATATCTTTCATGGATACGTTAACGACTACTATAGATACCGTATCATCGACAGCCTAATCCTTTAGGGATGACGATGGTGATGATAATGATGATCGTGGCCGTTTTCATCACGTAGAGGGGGACTGTTACCGGATCATCAGAATCCGAATACACGGCCATAGTGACTATACTATAAACTGATTATGATGAATCTCTATACCGTCTACAGCTCATCGATATATCGTATACAACCAATTAGTTCAAAATCAAAGATATCCTTCAGTTATATCGTTTAATTATCTTTTGTTTTGATCTTCTACTTGTACAACCACAGGTTGTGTTAGGTCTATGCCAGATTGAAGGTGTGAACAAGATGCCATCAGGCGTTTATCCAGCTCGTGCCATAGCCACCACATGCCTTCATGACCTATGGTTCCGTCACATATCTTCTATAGTTGACCTTCGATAGTTATCTCCTTTCATTCATTCTTAGTTGTTATTTAACAAAATAGAAGCAACATCATCATGTTTTTCTAAGTGAAGTATGATATACGGTAATGGAATGTATTGAAAAGAAATTTTGGTCGAAAATGGAAGATGGTATCGCATAAAGTGAATCAGTTCTCATTGACGATGAAAATGAATACATTGATGGAATAGGAACTGTGAGAGTCAAAAAGAAGAAGAAGAAGAGGGCAATACCGAAAAAAAAGTAAAAAACTTGAAGACAAAGAGCTTTTTTGCTTTTTTTTTCGTTTTTTCTGTGAGTTGAAGTAGAGCATACTGATTCCTTCTAGACATATTGCTTGTGTAACTGATCAATGTGAGAAGAGAGGAAGGAAAACAAATCATGAAAAGCTAACCACCTTGTCTCAACACCTTGTTCTTTGCTTCTATCTCTTTCTCTCTCCTCTCATTGACTCAAATTTTCTTTCTGATATTCTATGCTTTCTCGTATTCTTTAGATACACATCGACATCATCTTCATCATTGCCGGTCTACCCTTCCCCCCTCTTCGACACACTACCCATTTCTTCATCTCTTTTCTACAGTAATCCAATAAAAGAAATAGTAGCGACAGAAGACGAAGTTCTGTTTCGTTAAGTGCTATCTTCTGATGGTTAACGCTTGTGTATATGTATGTACATGTATGTGAGGAAGAGGCAGAATAGAAGACAGTCACATAGGGACAACATAAGAAGAAGGAGGAGAAGAGTCGTCCAGCTAATTTGTTGATTGTCTTCCCTTTTCGTTGTAGTCATTATCATCGTCGATTTCTTTCGACATCCGTAAATGCTGTATGTGTATGCGTGTCTATATGGTGTCGTATGGTGCTGATGTCAAATGACAACATAACTAACGATGAAAGTGACGACAACCATCAGCATTACCCTACAATGACAGCGTGAACAACGACGACGCCGATGAGGATAACTGACGTATTAGACGATTAATGAAGAGGAGAGGACGATTCAGCAAGAAGCTTTTCGTGTCTTTTGTCTTTATTTGACTCCTTGATGCTCAAACTCCTGACCTATCGCCGTATTCGACATCAAAAACTCTATTGAAAATCTATTTTCAACGTCTCCTTTTCTTCGTTTAACTCGCTTGTTTTCTGTGTAGCAGAGTTTCTTTCACATAGCTTAATTCCCCCCACTATTCCCACGAAAACTATATCGAAACATGAATTTTATCTTTTCTCTCTTCTTCCCAAAGAAACGAATAATTCTTTGGTTTTTGCAAGTTTTCTTCATCGCTCATGGTAGTGAGAATCATCAACTGCTGTAGTAGTAACATCAAAGCTTTTTCTACCACTTATCAAGCTGTCTCCTGACCCTCAACTCTCATTTCTTCTATTGTAAAGTGTTGTCTTAAGATTTCTTCTTATTATGGCATCCAATTCTTTCACTTCTTTACAATCTGTTTTCTCCTCTATTTTCACAACGGGTTTCAACCAGTACTCCTTCTATCTAGCTGGATTTTAAGAATAGCTGGGAGAAAGAGAAAGAGAGCTCAATAAATGAAATATATTTCAAAGATTTCAATAACTAATCTCTGTCGTTCTTCAGTTCCTCTTTTCCAATTTCATATAACTTATCGTTCATTCTTCAACATTTTGAGTTTTGTTTCTAGTCGCAAATGTTTTTTCTCTCTCACTTAACATACTATAATCATAATAATATAGAAATAAGATGGCAAGTTAACACAAGAGAAGAGAGAAAGAGAAACAAAGAACGAAAGAGAGAGGAAGAGAAAAAGAGAAAGAATAGAATAAGAGGGTAAAGTGATTGAATATAGTTTTTTCTCTTTAAATACGATCTTTACATTTGTTTGTAAATTTCTTTTCCTCAGATGATGAGTTAGTAAAATGTTTGCCAAGATACTACTCCCTCCCCATCTCAGCTCACCATTTTCACCTTTCTACATCTATTACTTCACTATATGTTTCCATTTCTCTTTTCAATTAGCTATCAATATTTTCTTTTTTTTTCACCTTTAATCTAATGATTAAAAGTATTATTTGATTTCTTTATAAGACTAATGTACAATCTCGTTTTCAGCGATTTTTTTTTATTTAAAAAAGGCGTTCCTACAATCTAAATTTTTTTTCTCTCTCTCTCTCTCTCCCTCTCTCTTCTTTCTTCAGTTTTAAACTGCTCAACTGCTTTTTCTCTTTCTACTTGTTTCTTTTACATTCGCACTTTTCGTTTCCGTTTTCCATCTATGTAATACTTATATTCATTTCTTGTCTTTCGTAATCTTTTCCTCATATTTCTTTTCTATTTCATCTTTTTATATTTATAAATCATCATGTAATATCTTCTTCGATGTATCTATATCGATGTGAACGTGACTATTTTTCTTCCGAAAGATATCCATATGTATACTTCATAATCAAATCATATCCTTACTCTAAGATATGCTTTCTCATATGCAGCACTTACATTTCTCTTTTCCGGCTTGTTATCTTCTTCCGTTTTCTTCGTCTGCTCTTCTTATGATCATCATCATCATGTTTCAAAAATCTCTAATACACATATTTTCTTTTCAGATTCTACCTTCAGCAATAGTTTTGAACTCAAATCTCTCATTCTATTCTTGTTTGACTGCCAATAAGCCTTTCTCCCGGTCCCGAAGCGTGCAGCCGCAGCTCGGTTACCGCAAGTGGGCGTGGCCTCAAACGGCGAACCAATCAGCGCAGACTCCGCCCCCCTATCATTCGACCTCATAGTACCGGATCATAGTGTCTTGAATACGGTTGTCAAACCAAGATGAACCCTGCTCAGAGTAGCATGGGTCTGTTTAGCCCGGAATGGCAAAAGCTTCTGATGCAGTTAGCACTGCAAGGAGGCTTTGGTCCCCAGCTACAGGCCCTGCAAGCCTTTCAATCTCAGGCTACTCCAACACCTGTACAAGCACCTACAAGCCTGTTTCCATCTATTCCAACTAGTATACCAACAGTTAATCCATCGTCACCTACTACTTCTAATCTTTCCACAGATCAGGTAAGACTTAAATATTTTTTTTTGTTGTAATTCTCGATTCTTGAAATGATTTCCTCTCTATTTTTTTTTGTTCATTTCCTCATTTTGGCTGAAGTTCTAAAAGAAATTCTAATTATATTTATCTATCTATTTATCTATATATAGTAATATATTTTAATTATTCTTATATAATTTAGTAATATTTTGATTAATAAAAGAAAAAAAGTTTTAAAATCAAAGTAAATGTTAATAAGATCCATTGCATTTCATGACTCATTTGAGAATTGTTGTGAAATTTATTTTATTTTACCTTTAACTACTATATTTAACTCTCATCATACAATGTATTTAACCTTTTCGAATTGTTTCATCTATACCAACTATACCATTTCACAAAACTTTTACCAAAGTCATTGTCGCACCGACTCTTTTAACTTGAATCTTCTGAATATTGTCATCAATTTCATAAATAATAGCCGATTCTTTTGATTAGAGAAAGATAGATCATCACATCAAATCAAATAAAAATAATGCGAAAAGGAGACTTTCCTTTCCTTATAGAACTTTCGTAATGCATTTCATGTTCATTGATCCTTCTTCCCTCCTCTAATATCCTTTTAGTCAACTCTCTTTACCAATTTCAGGACAAAAGTTTTGAGAAGCAAAACAAGCTATGTGTCAAAAAAAGCTTTTAAAACGAACATTTTGATATCGGCTTACTTACATATAAGTTGAATAACCTTATAGCATTTCTTAGCCTTATATCTAACATAAAGCCATACAAACAGGTTTTAGCTCTCTATTATGTAATTCATTGAGACTTTTCTAATCTGGCGACATAAGAAGCAATTATAACTTTGGCATTTGCATTACGTCCAATATATTATTGAAAATTTTCCACGAAAATTTAGATTTTTCGCTACCAAGTTTCAACATGCTTTTCATAAATTATGAATATTACTAGAAACGTTTAAAGTTTATAAAGTTTCTTTGAAAAAGTCTTAGCATACTCTATACATTTCTATTCTACCTTCTCTTAGAAAGAATGGCTTCTCAGCCTCCCTTTCAATCTCTCTTTCTAAATTTCAAGTGTAAAATCTGTGAAAAAAAAGACATAAAGACACCCTATAAGGTACAACATGCTTGACAGACAAAATACAATTTATTGAAATCTCTTTGTGTGCTGTAAATTGTCTCTTGACGGCTTTGTGTTGAAATGGAGAAAGACTCAGAACGGATACATCATCTCTATTGCGATCCTTCTCTGATTTGCTTCATATACGTCTTTTGCAAGCTCATTTCCCTCGTTTACGAACAGACAATGATAGCACTTTTCCTCTTTCCCGTTCTAACAAAGATGAAAGCGATAAATTATATCATCAGACATCCGTTTAAGGAATAGAGAGACTTCGAAAGTCTTTTGTTAGCCACGATACGTCATCAGAGCTTCTCTTTCAACTATCTTCTCTTCCTCCCTTTCTTCCTTTCTCTTTGAAATTTATTTACTATATATTTGACTTCCGATTTTTCTAGATTATCAAAACCTGTGAGCGCTTAGAGGAAGCAGGAGAAATTGATCAGTTGGCACGCTTTCTTTGGAGCTTGCCTCCTACACAAGCACAAGAGGTACATATTGAACACTGGAGCATATGCATTTCTATTTATTTCTATTCAGGTAGCCACAAATGAAATTGTATTGCGATGCCGTGCTCTTGTCTGCTTCCATATGGGAAATTTCCGAGAATTGTATAGCATTCTCGAGAATCATAAGTTTAGTATCTCCAACCATCAAAAGCTGCAAGCTATGTGGATGGAAGCTCATTATCAGGAAGCTGAAAAGCTTCGTGGACGGTAAGCACTTGATCATCTTTCTTGAATTGAGGGGTGGGACAGAATGCGAGTCGCTGGTATATGCTTCACTACAAAATATGATCACATGTTAGTGTAGAAGCATAGATAAGTCGTCTTGAATTTGAAAATTTAACGAACATATGGCATTATGATGTCTACCAAATTGAGTGAATAATAGTAATCACATAATTGGAGAAAGATCGAAGAAACTAGAGATGAACAGAAGGCTACTGCTGAAAGCACCTCTCTTATAGTTAATAATTAGCAGACATTAGCAATCAAAGACAAGTAGAATAGAGAATAGAACGATACACAACTATTTCTCTATCTCTCTTGTATTTACATTCTATCTCTCCTTTTCTTATTCATGTTTTCTCTGTTAACTGACAGATTTTTTTTCATCTGCTCATCTAAACTGTTTGGCCATACAAGCAGCAGTCGAATCATAATACAATACAAAATTATTAAATCATTTAATTGTATAATAGACAACAATAGAAAGAATATCTTACAATCTGTATACTTATAATTAAGATTTTTACTAAATTTTTTGGTTTTTTAGACCTCTCGGACCAGTGGATAAATACAGAGTTCGTAAGAAGTACCCTATGCCAAGAACTATCTGGGATGGAGAACAGAAGACTCACTGCTTTAAGGTAAATATCAATCATATCATCGATATGATCATTCTCATCCTTCTCTCTGTTTTAGGAAAGAACTCGTACCCTGTTAAGAGAATGGTATCTCAAAGATCCCTATCCAAATCCGAGCAAGAAGAAAGAACTAGCTACTGCTACTGGTCTAACAGCAATGCAAGTTGGAAACTGGTTCAAGAATAGACGACAAAGAGACAGAGCAGCAGCTGCCAAGAACAAGTGAGCTTTCTCAATATTTCATTATCTTCAAAAGAAGATTAGATTTTGGATAACTACAAGTGAAAACAAATGATTTCCGTCATACCTTTTTCCGTTTTTTTTAAATTCAAATAAAAAAAACTTTGAAACTAAAAGAGATAGTAGATGAGACATTTGACATTTTCCGAAAAAAAAGCTAATGTCAACTATCTATAGTTACTAAAGTTGATTTGTAACTTCAATGACCTTATTGAATGAACTAATGGCTTATGACATGATTACTACAACAGTATGTGTGATATTATGTCACAATGACTCAATTTAAACTTTAAAAACACACTTATTCGCTCTCTTTTAACAGCATTTTCTCTTTCTTTCATAAGCTTTTTAGAGCGAATGTGTAATAATAATATATAATCTTAACAATCATCGTATAGTAATTTCTAAATTGTGTTATTAAACTATTTCTTTATTTTCAGACAAAATGTTATTGGCGTAGAACTAAGTAGACGACCAGATGGTTCAGATGATTCAGATGACGATCTCAATGAATTTGAAGACAGTATGACTGATTCTCCTTCACCCGAACAGACAAATGTAAGAATCAAACAACTTCTCATATATAGATGTAACCATTATGTTTCTTCAGGACTTGTCTAAACGAGGTGCTAACAACTCAACGAATAATCTCTTGGCCTCCAACTTCGGTGGAATCAATCCCTTCTTCATGTTCAATCCGGCTTTGCTCATGCAGCAATTGTCACAATTCCCCTTGCAAACACCACCTGCTCCCCGCAAAGGCATTCTATCCATCGATGAAATTCTGAATCTGAAGCCAAAGATGTCTGAGGAAACGCCTCACCTTTCTCCATCCAGCTCCTCACATCATGAGGATTCATCATCTCCAACCCGGGAAGACAGTTCCAGTGGTCGCGAGATATGTAGTGAACCGTCTTCTCCTCAGAAGCTTTTGGAAGAACTAACGAAGAGAGAAGAAGATACAGCTAGTCCACCCCCCACTACGGCTATCACAGAATCAGCTTAAACTCCTTGCCCACTGATTCTTTCTTCCTCTTACTTTTCATTTTAAATTTTGTTCTGGTTCTTCCTTGTACATGATGATAACTACTTTTTCCTCTCTCCTATCCACATTCTCTATCTCTTTCTATCTCTCTCTCACTCTCTCTCTCTCTCTCTTTTTCTCTCATTATATTTGTACAACCGTAATTCCTTTTCTCGCTCTCTCTTTCTCTGGAAAATCAAAGCAAGTTAGTAGAAATAATGTATAATTTATATGTATAAGTGATTCAATTGTGTGCATAGTTCGGTGTCGTGTACTCATTTTTCTTGAACAAGTTCTGTCCATAACAGCTTTATCTTTGTAACATTTGTTCGAAATCCATCCATCAGACGTGTCTATACATCTCGTCTGGGACAGAGCTTGTAATCTGCTTAGCAAAACCAAATCAGGTGGATGATAGCTGATTCGCCCCGAAGAGCATAGCTGGTCGATATGCGGTTGTTTGAATGTTCTAACAGTTCATTCAATCTGTGTTTCTTCAGACTTTTTTTTCTTAACGACTTTTTAGAAGGACCTCACGTTTTTCTCTTCTTTCGGCGAATAAACAGCTATCGTTCCGTAGTTGTATCCATAATGTATTCATGATCATCCTTTCCAATCACTTTATTCTTGAAAATTCCGTTTTGTTTTATTCTGAACGTATACAGTACAGTACCTTCCACCTCACCTCATTTTTCAACTTTTTGTTTGAACTATGTAATTTATTCCATTTTTTTTCAATGTCTCTTAAATCTATATATATAATATATACTTTATTGTGGTTTGAAAACAACATAGAACTCATTTTTCTCAATTTAATTCATACAGCCAATAAAATATTTTCTTAGTTTTCAACGTATTTTTTTTCTTTTGTATATATAATAATAAGTTAGAACATAAATATACATACATAACATTGAAACATGTATATGATGATGCTGCTGCTGTTGATGATGATGTTGATGAAGATGATGATGAGCAGCATGGTGACAATCATAATAAGATCAAATAGATTAGTAATTCAAACTATTTTCTTTAAAACTATCGAATATTTTAAAAACATATATGAATGTGCTTCTTCAGGCTCATTATAACATCAAGCTTTACACACATAACATCCTCAACAGCATTTGCTTTACGTAATTTTACGACAAAAAAAGCAATTCAAGGACTGAAATATGAAGATCAAGTGAGGATAGTACATCATGCTTCAACAGAGAGAAGTTGATTTTTAATCTACAAAACTCCAATTGAAATAGCTGTATAACTGTAGATTGCTAGCTAATATCTTGCTGCTCTTTGTATTAGTTCAATGTTGTATTCACTTCATCGTTTGTCGTTCGTACATACATCTGTATGTATGATCGTCATCATCATCACACGTATACACAAAGCTTATCCTCAAGTACATATTGTCTATCTATCAGCTGTATTCTTCGCCGAATAATCAGTTTTTCCTATAGTGTTGTCCTAGGATTCTTGTTATCATTACATAACATTGTCTCTCTTATCCTCATCTTCTCATTCTCACCTCTTCTCTTCTCATTTGACTTCATCTCTCAACGTCTATTTATTCTCTTTCAGACTACGGTATGTCACATAAAACAAGGGCCGATTCGTTTCGACACTCGGCTCGCTGCCTATTTCAATTACGGATATTAGCTACGAGGAGCAACGAGAGTGATTGGGAGAAGGGTTGAATGATGGTTCGCAAAGCAGATAGATAGTGGTTGTGTGTGGCTAGAGACAAGACTATCTAGTAGATGTCAGAGTAGAAATAGATTGTTAGAGAAGGAGGAAAGAAGAGAAATGAGAATAGAAGAAGCTCCGCTTTCATAGCAAACAAACATACCGTAGCAAGCCAATGAGTCTGTCACTCTCAGTGTATCGTTCTCTCGTAATTCTCTTCTCACCCTTTCTCTCTCATTTCTGCTTCTCTATCTTACTTCTCCATTAACCGACACATTATGAGAGTATGACATGTACATGTGTATTTCCAATTGTAAATATCCAATAACAGGCTAATTTGTCTAATTTAGGAAATGACTATCAAGGCTCTATCGTTTTCTTTTTTTCTCTCAATTTTCTGTTGAATCTATGATTAAAACCTCCTGTTCTTTTCTCTTGTCGCTTCACCTCAAAGACAATTCTGATGAGAGCGACTACGAATAATGACGGACAGGTGCTGATTTTAATCAAAACTTGTGTCTGGATGTGTATGTACGTGTCGCTTATACATGTGTTGTATGTGTGTTTTCCTCTCTTCTTATTTGGTCAATTTCGTTTATTCTTTGATAGAATAATCACCAAATGTAGAAAACTAGTGGACAGATTAATGAGGAAACTTGATAGAAATGATGATGAGAGGGGCGAGCAAGTGACAGTTCAACTGTAAAGAGCTCAAATTTTATTGATAAAGTTGTTTTCAATCTGTAATAAATGTTATAACTGGCAAGAATCTTTGAAGTTTCTAGACCTATACCACTCTACATAGCCCAATTTGGATACAAAAACCAATAAATTAGTTATATTAGCTTAGAATAGAAAAGCAATATATTAGGCGGTCAAGTGATTATCTAAGCATACATATTTCATTCATAAACTTAAATACTAGAGCATTAGTTGAAGATAGTTAAGTGTTGATTGACCGACTGCCAGTAGTGTGCTCTGCAGCAGTTTTCTCTCGTATTTTCTCCCTAAATCTCATATTTCTCTCAATCTCTCATATATGTACAATCGTTCGAAGTGTTTGTATTTTCCTGAACATTTGGCACTATGCTCAGGCTGCCACTTTTACATCTGTGATGATATAGATGTACTAATTGACATGACTGCTCAGTGGGATACCGCTGTTAGACACCACCTCTTAGCCTTTCTAGGATACTGTAATTGACCCCCATGTGCTCGATTAGAATAGACAATGGAGCTGTGTCAAACGGGTATTTAGCGCATGCTTATCCCTCTAGGATAGATGATACAGTACATTAACCAGAGAGAGAGAGAGAGAGAGAGAGAGAGAGAGAGAGAGAGAGAGAGAAAGAGTGCAAGAAAGAGAGATAAGAGAAACAAGAGGTGCGAGAGCTAGACTGTGAAATAGAAAATGGTGGAGGGAGAGTGAAGCGACTCGAAATCTGTAGAGGGTGTGAAACTGGAAGTGCGAACCAACAACCAATTTCACACCTTTATACATTTGCCGTGTTCGAGGCTGCTCATCTCTCTATAGGCATCCAAGCATCTTTTGGCTAAAACAACCACACACTTTAGTCATTTACCTATTCAAGGGAATGACATTTCAAATGAAGGATAGAACAACGAAATTACACTTACTGATGAAATCACCTCCGAATCATAAATTCAAAACGATTTCTATTTGGTTTAAGGGTCTGTAATCAGTTTTTCTCCGATTTGTTAGCTCCTCGATGACTTGACCATTATTAGCTACCGTATATAGCAAGGACGATCTTAATGGAAAAGCATTATTTTCCAAGGATGATTTGGAATGAAGACAGTACGGAAAGATCACTCTCTTGTATTTTGACTATTTTCTTTTCTTTATACGTTATTACATCAGTTCATTTTGCTATCTTTCAGTATATAATGTGAGAGGTAGAAGAACTGAAAAGGTGAAATGTCACGAGGGGACAAGAAGAAGGAAGGGGTTAGATAATAAGATAGATGAGAATCTTGATTACTTTTAATGAAAATAATGATGTTAAAGAATATACTTGAGATCTATTCATATACTGTATAGATAGATAAATATTTTCTTGCTATGGACATATGTTTGTGTACGTGTTAGATGAAGAAGGGATTCGTGTCAGGCTTGCGCACAAACTGCAACTTCGACGGTGAAGATGAAGCCAAAGACGATAATTGTCAAGAAGAAAGAACAAAAAGAAGCAACATAGAACGAAATATGAAAAGAGAAGCGCGAGAAAGTTTGATATAGAGTGAACCAACAGAGAGAGCGATACAATCAGATAGAAGCAATGGATCTACCGTAATCGAATTCTCAAAACATGCGATACGTTATCACAAGCTGTCTTTTCGTTTCTCTTCTACATCATCCTTTCCTTGTCTCTTTATTCGTTTTTTTGCTTCTTCACATATTCTATCTTACACACACACTTACACATACACTCTCTTAATTTTTTTCTCTCTATCTATCTGTGTACAAGGATAGCTGGCTCGGCTTCCTTTTTCTCTTTTGCGTCCTTTTGTCAAATCAACCACTCGACTGGTCTCAGTCCTGTTGCTGTTGTGTCTATGAGTATAGACAATGGAAAATGGAATAAGAAAATGAAAAATTAAGGGAACCCATCTTTACCTAGTTTTTCTCATTTTATTCAATTCTAAATTGTTTCTTTAACCTATTTATATCATAAAACCTGTGTACATATACCTCCTACATAAGAACTTATTTCTTCCCTAAGTTACTAACAACTAACCAATAACGATGAATTGATTTATATAGATTCTCACTACTTCTATCTAATTTCATAAATTCATTTGATTACTATATGTTGGGTGGCTAACCATTTAAATCATTACTATACTGTCCACTCGGTAAATCTACACCAGATAATGAATGGGTTACCCGGATGACAATACCAAAAGTCAAAAAAAAAAGTGGGGGAGGTCCAATGAAACTTTGGATTATTAATCTGCCTTGCCTCACATCAATAATCAAAGTGTGGACAGGATGTTGGCGATGATTATGATGACAATGTGTTAGTACATGCTATCTGACGTCTATCACATTTTCTCTTCACATTACACATTTCTCTCATTCTATCTCTCTCTCTCTCTTTGTACTGTCTATTAGACAACCATATAATTACTGTAATTGAGTGAGAGATATACTATATCCTATCTAACTTTGTATATCCTATATACATACATATAGTATATCCATTTAGATATATTAAATTGGAAACAAATTGACACATTTCCTCTCTTTGATTCTCATTCAGTATGTTCCTATTATCAGGACATATCTGGTATAATACATGTCTATACTATAAACGATGCATTTTTACCTCAAAGGGATAATGGAGAGAAGAAGATTAAGAATAATGGATGAATACGATTTTCCACAACAATTTGCTTTATTTTCAAAGTATGGACTAGGATTTGTTAGAAAAGTCAGTAAAATGGTATTAATCTCTACAATCTAGCTGAGCTATGGTGTAAAATCTATATCACGTTTTGCAAGCTGTAACATATAGACAGATTCTAAGGTTAATCGCATCTCAGATGTGTTATTCTTCTTATAATCATAGATGATACGATAAGAAAAGTGCATAACTTATGTTCTTGAATGGATGTTTCTCATTAAGTGATGCGTAAAAATTAAAAAATCAGCCACAGATAGACAGATAAGTATCTTGTGGTATGTTAAATAGCACCTGATAGAATAGAAGATAAAATCTATTACATGAGAGGTAAGACATATTGACAACTGGCACTAATACCATTTGATAAGGTAATGCCTAAGAGTATTAAAAGGTCATCCTAGTGTTTAATCTGGTTAAAGGATAATAACCTTTACATAACTTTCTGCTATATTTGGGACCATATGTTTGAAGACAAAAAATACAATGAGTTACATCTCACTAAGAGGGATCTATGTTATTTTGCTCATTTTCTCTCTCTCTTTCTCTCATTTTCACTATCACTCTCTTTTTATTTAAAATATTAGATGTCGGCAAATTTATTATAATCATAGAGTACATGAAAAGGTGTGCAGCTCAAATCTTCACAGTAATTGTATTAGTATTGCGTGGAGCATATGTTCATCAGCTCGTTTGTATATTGACCTTTAAGTAGAAAGGGCTTTCGCTTACAATCTGTTCTAATTAGTTATAATGAAATAAGTTAAATAAATACATGATGATATAATCATAATACAACAGATGTTTTTATTTTTTTCTCTTTGCAAATAAGGCATCACATTTCATTGCATATGACTATTGCCTATCATGCAATTTTTTTCTTTTATGTCATTTGAAGGTTAATTTGAGTGATTCATCTATTACTTATTTGAATATCAGCAACTTTGTGCAACACTCACGTGAATAACATACGTGAATTGGCTATTTTTATTTTAGCAATGACATAGTTGTGATACGGTTGATGGAACTGTGCGGGTAACACAATAATTATTTTTCTCATCTTTTTGTCATCATCAAAGGAAGCCATCAGCTTAAACATTCCTAAATCCATATTCAATGCTTGCCTCATAATTATTTTGTAAATGCCAGTTCGGGTAATCTGGTCACTGTGTTGTTTCAACACATTAAGGGCACAATTTAGGGATTGACACTGACTTCTTGTGGAGCTGCATGCACATTAGCGGCTTCTTGCCTTTGAGGATTAACCCGCAAAAAGTCATGTCTTTTAGTGCATCCAATATGCTCCTCTTTCCTCTAATTATAACGGAAAACCCGCGGAGCTAGATTACTCCTAAAATACAGTATGTCGTAAGTGAAAGTAAGTATTCCGATGAAAAATGCATAGAAAGGGGTCTAAGATATTACATTTAATGTTATAACAAAGTAACAATTCAACAATGACAAGTGTAACAACGATAACAATTAATTAAGCTTTCTCTATTTGTGTAGAAGTTTGGAATCCAGCTTGAACTGAATTTACTGAACCCTTAGCTTTAGCACGAGGTCCCCAATTTTTTCCCTAAAACCACATAAGTATGAGGAAACATGTAAATAAAATGTTATACCTTATTAACTTGGAACCTAATCATTTGATCATTCTTAATTTGAGAAGTTGCAAATGGATGTAAGTTGAAGTTTACAGTATGGCTGAAACCAAACAATATGAAAAAAAAAACTTTTTCAATAAAAACAAACGTGATTTCTTTTTCTAAAATTTTACGTCCTGGAGCTTTCTCATCCAGTTTAGCATTATTCACATTACCTTGAGATGCCTAAAATAGAAAACTACTCTTTGGAGGCAAACTTTAAGATAAATACCACAGTTCGAATAATATCCCACAAAAATGCAGGTGGAGCATTAGTTTTAAGTGCTCTTGGGTTACAGTGGGAACCAGAGACCTAAATAAAACTGTTGATGATTATAAAAATAAAACCAAAACCATATAGCCGGCATTTAAAATAGCAGATTTAACATTGATAGCCTTTGGAACACAACATTTCACTACATTGGCTAGTTGATCGTGTTCATAATAAAGAGGCACATTGATTTCCTGAAAATAGTACCAATGAAGAAAACATATTTTTTCAAAAATGTATACTTCAGCGACGTTACTTAGAACACCGAGAAGTCTATTGTGAGTTCCTAAACGTTCCTCTTCGGGGGTATTATGAAGTCTATAAATGGAAATATGATTTGAAATCTCCGATCAACACTAACCCTTCGAGCATTCCAGATACAAATTCTTTATTATGGATAGGTCCAGTGTAAATTGGTCCAGCTTGATGAACTGAATGACCACAGTGGACACACTTGCTGTCGGGTCCTGTAAAAAGATGAATAATATTCGAGAGCAAAACAGCAAAAGCTATACCCATTAAATTCTGCTTGAAGATAGCAGTTGAGAACTTCACACTATTTCCCTCTTCAATCTTTCGAAGTGTTGGAATAACTTCCAAAGAATGACAACCAGAGCAAGCATATATATTTCCTACTTTTCTACAAAGCAAAAAACCTAATAAAGGCGAAGTAGAAATAAAACTTACGTTCCACTATCTTTAGCTTGCTTGGCACCAGTGTGGACACGGACGAAAACTCTGACATAAAAATCTATTGAAATAGCAACCAAAGGTTCAATATAGCGAGAATAACGATTAGCATGAGAATCAATTGATCGTATTAGAATGCGTAAAGCCTGGAAATCATAAAACTAATCACAAAGAAAATAAAATAAATAGATACCATCTCGTGACAACATTTTAATCTCACAGTAACAGCATCATATTTGTTATAGCAAGCTTCGGGAGTATTTCCACAAAGAACTGCCATATCAGTACAAGTTACCATAAGAAGTCCTGAAATTTTAAAATAAGGCCAAGAAAAAAGTAAAATTACATACCTTTATCGGCTACACATTGAACAGCAGAATCTAGAAATACAGATGCTGAACCATAGGGATCCAAGTCAACAGCATGAAAACGCTTATCAATATTTCGATGGCCCATCATAGTCATGCTGAAAATGTATATAACAATGTTGAAATTCAAGAATAAATGTTACATAGCATCTCCAAAATAAGCCTTCACTTTGTCTTCAACACCATTTAATTTTATATTTTCCTTGATAGATTCGACAGCATTTTCAGAAAAATCGTTTGCCAAAATATATTCAATATTGGGCACCTAAATATAAATCTCAGTACACATTATATATGAATTTAAAACCTCCTGAGAGAAGCGCATAGCACGTAGACCTGTTGCAGATAAAGCATCCAATATTCTTATAGAACCATCCTACAAAAATAACGTTTTTTTCTTTAATGAAGAAGAAAATTGACCTCATTATCAATAGTTACACGTTTTTTCTTCGGTTCTGGCTCAGCTTCAGTAATTGTCGTTCCGGAATTCTTTTTTTCAATAGCAGCTAACCTTTCTTGTACAAATCGCCGCAAAACACAGACACTGAAGTAATATTTTATAATATATACATATGTATTGCTGCTTACGTTAAATCTCTATTGAACTCTTGGACAGGATTATAAAATACAGGCCCATGAAAACCAATTTTGGCTTTACCTTCAGTGACGATATTGAATTCTGAGGATTCAGTGTTTGATTCTCCGCTCATTCTGCTCTTCTAAAAAATTTATATTTATTCCAGTCGAGATAAATCAAATTACTGAGTTATAACGTAATCTACGCAAAAGCCTACCACCACTACTTGGGGTAGCTATCCTCAATACGGAGTTCAATACGCCCTAAAACTCGATGTTTAACACATTGGGTAGAATTTAAAATCATGCGTTTCAAAAAACACAAAGAAATTATATATAATTTATTTCATATAGTTACTTAGTATAGCTTTCATTAACATTAGATACAGTTAAAGATATATAATCTACAATTTCAAGATATTTAAGTTTTATTCATGTTTTAAATGTCGTCGTTTGATTAGAAAGACGCGCAGACACGCAATTTTACACACAAAGTGTGTTATAACTTTCAGTTGTTCAATGCTTTGATATTAGCATGTTCTGAACTTCAAACTTAAAAAAAAATAGAAAATACAATTGCAGCTATATATAGTTTTCAAAACAATTTGCATTATATTGATTCCGTAAATACCAGCTTGGACTGAATCGAATACTTCTTCACCTTTGGCCAATAACAAAAATGTTCATGAAAAGTTCTGGTTGTAGTCATGATGTGGATGAACATAAATATATAAAACATTTATTTAATTCTTATCCGATCAACCGGATTAGTTAGGTGATGTAGTTAACAGTAAAAACTACAGCTGATCCAACAATCTCAATCCATAATAATTTAATTTTTTAATTTTCCGTTTTTGCACAAGGGCAATTATTATTACCTCATTTTACAAAATTTGCTGGGCTTGGTATGAACCCCTTTTCCGGAAAATGGAGAGGCCCTAGCCAAATCTAAGTCAGATATTCAGATTCTACAGATTTCAATATCCAAGTTCTCTATATTCGTTTTTGAATAAAATCCATGATCGAGGAGAAAATCGAGGATTCACCGGTCACATCGTGTACACAGCCTGAACTTTTTTGTGAACAATCTTGTGGATGGGCTTGGTATGAACCCCTTTTCCGGAAAATGGAGAGGCCCTAGCCAAATCTAAGTCAGATATTCAGATTCTACAGATTTCAATATCCAAGTTCTCTATATTCGTTTTTGAATAAAATCCATGATCGAGGAGAAAAACGGGGAATCACCGGTCACATCGTGTACACAGCCTGAACTTTTTTGTGAACAATCTTGTGGATGGGCTTGGTATGAACCCCTTTTCCGGAAAATGGAGAGGCCCTAGCCAAATCTAAGTCAGATATTCAGATTCTACAGATTTCAATATCCAAGTTCTCTATATTCGTTTTTGAATAAAATCCATGATCGAGGAGAAAAACGGGGAATCACCGGTCACATCGTGTACACAGCCTGAACTTTTTTGTGAACAATCTTGTGGATGGGCTTGGTATGAACCCCTTTTCCGGAAAATGGAGAGGCCCTAGCCAAATCTAAGTCAGATATTCAGATTCTACAGATTTCAATATCCAAGTTCTCTATATTCGTTTTTGAATAAAATCCATGATCGAGGAGAAAAACGGGGAATCACCGGTCACATCGTGTACACAGCCTGAACTTTTTTGTGAACAATCTTGTGGATGGGCTTGGTATGAACCCCTTTTCCGGAAAATGGAGAGGCCCTAGCCAAATCTAAGTCAGATATTCAGATTCTACAGATTTCAATATCCAAGTTCTCTATATTCGTTTTTGAATAAAATCCATGATCGAGGAGAAAAACGGGGAATCACCGGTCACATCGTGTACACAGCCTGAACTTTTTTGTGAACAATCTTGTGGATGGGCTTGGTATGATCCCCTTTTCCGGAAAATGGAGAGGCCCTAGCCAAATCTAAGTCAGATATTCAGATTCTACAGATTTCAATATCCAAGTTCTCTATATTCGTTTTTGAATAAAATCCATGATCGAGGAGAAAAACGGGGAATCACCGGTCACATCGTGTACACAGCCTGAACTTTTTTGTGAACAATCTTGTGGATGGGCTTGGTATGAACCCCTTTTCCGGAAAATGGAGAGGCCCTAGCCAAATCTAAGTCAGATATTCAGATTCTACAGATTTCAATATCCAAGTTCTCTATATTCGTTTTTGAATAAAATCCATGATCGAGGAGAAAAACGGGGAATCACCGGTCACATCGTGTACACAGCCTGAACTTTTTTGTGAACAATCTTGTGGATGGGCTTGGTATGAACCCCTTTTCCGGAAAATGGAGAGGCCCTAGCCAAATCTAAGTCAGATATTCAGATTCTACAGATTTCAATATCCAAGTTCTCTATATTCGTTTTTGAATAAAATCCATGATCGAGGAGAAAAACGGGGAATCACCGGTCACATCGTGTACACAGCCTGAACTTTTTTGTGAACAATCTTGTGGATGGGCTTGGTATGAACCCCTTTTCCGGAAAATGGAGAGGCCCTAGCCAAATCTAAGTCAGATATTCAGATTCTACAGATTTCAATATCCAAGTTCTCTATATTCGTTTTTGAATAAAATCCATGATCGAGGAGAAAAACGGGGAATCACCGGTCACATCGTGTACACAGCCTGAACTTTTTTGTGAACAATCTTGTGGATGGGCTTGGTATGATCCCCTTTTCCGGAAAATGGAGAGGCCCTAGCCAAATCTAAGTCAGATATTCAGATTCTACAGATTTCAATATCCAAGTTCTCTATATTCGTTTTTGAATAAAATCCATGATCGAGGAGAAAATCGAGGATTCACCGGTCACATCGTGTACACAGCCTGAACTTTTTTGTGAACAATCTTGTGGATGGGCTTGGTATGAACCCCTTTTCCGGAAAATGGAGAGGCCCTAGCCAAATCTAAGTCAGATATTCAGATTCTACAGATTTCAATATCCAAGTTCTGTATATTCTTATTTGAATAAAATCCATGATCGAGGAGAAAAACGGGGAATCACCGGTCACATCGTGTACACAGCCTGAACTTTTTTGTGAACAATCTTGTGGATGGGCTTGGTATGAACCCCTTTTCCGGAAAATGGAGAGGCCCTAGCCAAATCTAAGTCAGATATTCAGATTCTACAGATTTCAATATCCAAGTTCTCTATATTCTTATTTGAATAAAATCCATGATCGAGGAGAAAAACGGGGAATCACCGGTCACATCGTGTACACAGCCTGAACTTTTTTGTGAACAATCTTGTGGATGGGCTTGGTATGAACCCCTTTTCCGGAAAATGGAGAGGCCCTAGCCAAATCTAAGTCAGATATTCAGATTCTACAGATTTCAATATCCAAGTTCTCTATATTCGTTTTTGAATAAAATCCATGATCGAGGAGAAAAACGGGGAATCACCGGTCACATCGTGTACACAGCCTGAACTTTTTTGTGAACAATCTTGTGGATGGGCTTGGTATGATCCCCTTTTCCGGAAAATGGAGAGGCCCTAGCCAAATCTAAGTCAGATATTCAGATTCTACAGATTTCAATATCCAAGTTCTCTATATTCGTTTTTGAATAAAATCCATGATCGAGGAGAAAAACGGGGAATCACCGGTCACATCGTGTACACAGCCTGAACTTTTTTGTGAACAATCTTGTGGATGGGCTTGATATGAACCCCTTTTCCGGAAAATGGAGAGGCCCTAGCCAAATCTAAGTCAGATATTCAGATTCTACAGATTTCAATATCCAAGTTCTCTATATTCGTTTTTGAATAAAATCCATGATCGAGGAGAAAAACGGGGAATCACCGGTCACATCGTGTACACAGCCTGAACTTTTTTGTGAACAATCTTGTGGATGGGCTTGGTATGATCCCCTTTTCCGGAAAATGGAGAGGCCCTAGCCAAATCTAAGTCAGATATTCAGATTCTACAGATTTCAATATCCAAGTTCTCTATATTCGTTTTTTAAATAAAATCCATGATCGAGGAGAAAATCGAGGATTCACCGGTCACATCGTGTACACAGCCTGAACTTTTTTGTGAACAATCTTGTGGATGGGCTTGGTATGAACCCCTTTTCCGGAAAATGGAGAGGCCCTAGCCAAATCTAAGTCAGATATTCAGATTCTACAGATTTTAATATCCAAGTTCTCTATATTCGTTTTTGAATAAAATCCATGATCGAGGAGAAAAACGGGGAATCACCGGTCACATCGTGTACACAGCCTGAACTTTTTTGTGAACAATCTTGTGGATGGGCTTGGTATGATCCCCTTTTCCGGAAAATGGAGAGGCCCTAGCCAAATCTAAGTCAGATATTCAGATTCTACAGATTTCAATATCCAAGTTCTCTATATTCGTTTTTGAATAAAATCCATGATCGAGGAGAAAATCGAGGATTCACCGGTCACATCGTGTACACAGCCTGAACTTTTTTGTGAACAATCTTGTGGATGGGCTTGGTATGAACCCCTTTTCCGGAAAATGGAGAGGCCCTAGCCAAATCTAAGTCAGATATTCAGATTCTACAGATTTCAATATCCAAGTTCTGTATATTCTTATTTGAATAAAATCCATGATCGAGGAGAAAAACGGGGAATCACCGGTCACATCGTGTACACAGCCTGAACTTTTTTGTGAACAATCTTGTGGATGGGCTTGGTATGAACCCCTTTTCCGGAAAATGGAGAGGCCCTAGCCAAATCTAAGTCAGATATTCAGATTCTACAGATTTCAATATCCAAGTTCTCTATATTCTTATTTGAATAAAATCCATGATCGAGGAGAAAAACGGGGAATCACCGGTCACATCGTGTACACAGCCTGAACTTTTTTGTGAACAATCTTGTGGATGGGCTTGGTATGAACCCCTTTTCCGGAAAATGGAGAGGCCCTAGCCAAATCTAAGTCAGATATTCAGATTCTACAGATTTCAATATCCAAGTTCTCTATATTCGTTTTTGAATAAAATCCATGATCGAGGAGAAAAACGGGGAATCACCGGTCACATCGTGTACACAGCCTGAACTTTTTTGTGAACAATCTTGTGGATGGGCTTGGTATGATCCCCTTTTCCGGAAAATGGAGAGGCCCTAGCCAAATCTAAGTCAGATATTCAGATTCTACAGATTTCAATATCCAAGTTCTCTATATTCTTATTTGAATAAAATCCATGATCGAGGAGAAAAACGGGGAATCACCGGTCACATCGTGTACACAGCCTGAACTTTTTTGTGAACAATCTTGTGGATGGGCTTGGTATGAACCCCTTTTCCGGAAAATGGAGAGGCCCTAGCCAAATCTAAGTCAGATATTCAGATTCTACAGATTTCAATATCCAAGTTCTCTATATTCGTTTTTGAATAAAATCCATGATCGAGGAGAAAAACGGGGAATCACCGGTCACATCGTGTACACAGCCTGAACTTTTTTGTGAACAATCTTGTGGATGGGCTTGGTATGATCCCCTTTTCCGGAAAATGGAGAGGCCCTAGCCAAATCTAAGTCAGATATTCAGATTCTACAGATTTCAATATCCAAGTTCTCTATATTCGTTTTTGAATAAAATCCATGATCGAGGAGAAAAACGGGGAATCACCGGTCACATCGTGTACACAGCCTGAACTTTTTTGTGAACAATCTTGTGGATGGGCTTGGTATGAACCCCTTTTCCGGAAAATGGAGAGGCCCTAGCCAAATCTAAGTCAGATATTCAGATTCTACAGATTTCAATATCCAAGTTCTCTATATTCGTTTTTGAATAAAATCCATGATCGAGGAGAAAAACGGGGAATCACCGGTCACATCGTGTACACAGCCTGAACTTTTTTGTGAACAATCTTGTGGATGGGCTTGGTATGATCCCCTTTTCCGGAAAATGGAGAGGCCCTAGCCAAATCTAAGTCAGATATTCAGATTCTACAGATTTCAATATCCAAGTTCTCTATATTCGTTTTTTAAATAAAATCCATGATCGAGGAGAAAATCGAGGATTCACCGGTCACATCGTGTACACAGCCTGAACTTTTTTGTGAACAATCTTGTGGATGGGCTTGGTATGAACCCCTTTTCCGGAAAATGGAGAGGCCCTAGCCAAATCTAAGTCAGATATTCAGATTCTACAGATTTTAATATCCAAGTTCTCTATATTCGTTTTTGAATAAAATCCATGATCGAGGAGAAAAACGGGGAATCACCGGTCACATCGTGTACACAGCCTGAACTTTTTTGTGAACAATCTTGTGGATGGGCTTGGTATGAACCCCTTTTCCGGAAAATGGAGAGGCCCTAGCCAAATCTAAGTCAGATATTCAGATTCTACAGATTTCAATATCCAAGTTCTCTATATTCGTTTTTGAATAAAATCCATGATCGAGGAGAAAAACGGGGAATCACCGGTCACATCGTGTACACAGCCTGAACTTTTTTGTGAACAATCTTGTGGATGGGCTTGGTATGATCCCCTTTTCCGGAAAATGGAGAGGCCCTAGCCAAATCTAAGTCAGATATTCAGATTCTACAGATTTCAATATCCAAGTTCTCTATATTCGTTTTTTAAATAAAATCCATGATCGAGGGTCACCGGTCACATCGTGTACACAGCCTGAACTTTTTTGTGAACAATCTTGTGGATGGGCTTGGTATGAACCCCTTTTCCGGAAAATGGAGAGGCCCTAGCCAAATCTAAGTCAGATATTCAGATTCTACAGATTTCAATATCCAAGTTCTCTATATTCGTTTTTGAATAAAATCCATGATCGAGGAGAAAATCGAGGATTCACCGGTCACATCGTGTACACAGCCTGAACTTTTTTGTGAACAATCTTGTGGATGGGCTTGGTATGAACCCCTTTTCCGGAAAATGGAGAGGCCCTAGCCAAATCTAAGTCAGATATTCAGATTCTACAGATTTCAATATCCAAGTTCTCTATATTCGTTTTTGAATAAAATCCATGATCGAGGAGAAAATCGAGGATTCACCGGTCACATCGTGTACACAGCCTGAACTTTTTTGTGAACAATCTTGTGGATGGGCTTGGTATGAACCCCTTTTCCGGAAAATGGAGAGGCCCTAGCCAAATCTAAGTCAGATATTCAGATTCTACAGATTTCAATATCCAAGTTCTCTATATTCGTTTTTGAATAAAATCCATGATCGAGGAGAAAATCGAGGATTCACCGGTCACATCGTGTACACAGCCTGAACTTTTTTGTGAACAATCTTGTGGATGGGCTTGGTATGAACCCCTTTTCCGGAAAATGGAGAGGCCCTAGCCAAATCTAAGTCAGATATTCAGATTCTACAGATTTCAATATCCAAGTTCTCTATATTCGTTTTTGAATAAAATCCATGATCGAGGAGAAAATCGAGGATTCACCGGTCACATCGTGTACACAGCCTGAACTTTTTTGTGAACAATCTTGTGGATGGGCTTGGTATGAACCCCTTTTCCGGAAAATGGAGAGGCCCTAGCCAAATCTAAGTCAGATATTCAGATTCTACAGATTTCAATATCCAAGTTCTCTATATTCGTTTTTGAATAAAATCCATGATCGAGGAGAAAATCGAGGATTCACCGGTCACATCGTGTACACAGCCTGAACTTTTTTGTGAACAATCTTGTGGATGGGCTTGGTATGAACCCCTTTTCCGGAAAATGGAGAGGCCCTAGCCAAATCTAAGTCAGATATTCAGATTCTACAGATTTCAATATCCAAGTTCTCTATATTCGTTTTTGAATAAAACCCATGATCGAGGAGAAAATCGAGGATTCACCGGTCACATCGTGTACACAGCCTGAACTTTTTTGTAATTTTTTTCTTGTTTTCTGTATATAAACAATTTCAAAAAAAAATTGACAGTCTCAGCGGCCGTTGCCAAGAGTTTAGTGTTATACTATGCTTTAGAAATTGCTCATACTATATATATCTTTTTTTAAATTTTAAATTCCTGTTACATTACTGGTCTGTGATTATTTGAAAAATTCATATTTGCTTTTAAAGAGATTTATTTATACTATCAATATAATAATGAAATTTAATAAAAGTTTTTTTCATACTGCTAATTTTTACAAACAAATTTAAAATATTGAGCGAAGTTTGGTCCATTTCACAATTAAAAATCTCAAAACACGGTTGTGTTCCATTTTACTTTTCTAATTCAGATTAATAATCTTAAATTAAATGTTTCAGTGCTTAGTTGACTAATGAAGTCGGAAAAAGTTAAATAAAATGAAAAATAAAAGAAATTCAAATAATTAAAAGTAAGTTAACTAAATAAACTTCTATTTAATATAAATAAGCTTATATATTATTTTATAAAATAAATTAATTAAATATTTGAACCGAATTCATGATTATCAGTGGAGCGCAACTCTAAAATGTATTATTCTCTGGTATGGTTTTAAAGAAAAAATATGATTAACAATAATAAATTCAGTATTATCCACCTCAAATATATGAAATCAAATCCGTAGAACCTGAAAAACTGATCAAACTTCGAAAATACTGTCGAATTTAGGAGATATAACGCCTTGAACATAGCCCTTATAGTAAGACTTTATTGCATTGAAGTTTATATCATATGTCCAATTTTTATTTTATCATATAGTTACCAATTATATATAAATGTGGTCAATAGTCGAAAGGATAAGATGACAGACTGACAATCAAACAGTCCAAGATCGAATCCCCTAGGCTACTGAACAGAATATAAGGTAAGACAAAGATTATAGAACTATGAGCCCGAGGACTAGGAGCCGGTGAGGAGGAGCGCGAGGACCAGGAGCCCGAGGACTAGGAGCCGGTGAGGAGGAGCGCGAGGACCAGGAGCCCGAGGACAAGGAGCCGGTGAGGAGGAGCTCGAGGACCAGGAGCCCGAGGACCAGGAGCGGGAGGACAAGGAGAGGGAGGACAAGGAGCGCGAGGACAAGGAGCCCGAGGACTAGGGGCCGGTGAGGAGGAGCGCGAGTATCAGGAGCCCGAGGAGCAGGAGGAAGAGGCTAGAACCAGGAGCCGATAAGGAGGAGCCCGAGGACCAGAAGCCCGAGGAGCAGGACGAGGAGGAGACCAGAACCAGAGCCGATGAGGAGGAGCCCGAGGAGCAGGAGCAGAGGAGGTCCAGGATGAGGATTCCGAGGAGCAGGAGAATTGAGCTTGAGGGAAGCCTTTTGCCGTCCTGGAGCCCGAGG
The DNA here is from genome assembly GCA_964057225.1 of Auanema rhodensis. Taxonomy (NCBI): domain Eukaryota; kingdom Metazoa; phylum Nematoda; class Chromadorea; order Rhabditida; family Rhabditidae; genus Auanema; species Auanema rhodense. The sequence continues at coordinate 14,617,884 of OZ059894.1, forward strand.
AGGAGGAGCCGATGAAGAGAAGCCCGCAACCAGGAGCCTGAGGAGAAGCCCGCAACCAGGAGCCCGAGGAGCAGGACGAGGAGGAGACCAGAACCAGAGCCGATGAGGAGGAGCCCGAGGAGCAGGAGCAGAGGAGGTCCAGGATGAGATTTCCGAGGAGCAGGAGAATTGAGCTTGAGGGAAGCCTTTTGCCGTCCTGGAGCCCGAGGAGGAGGAGCCGATGAGGAGAAGCCCGCAACCAGGAGCCCAGAACCAGAAGGACCCAAACCAGGAGGCCGATGCGGAGGCCGAGGACCAGGAGCCCAGGATGAGGATTCTGAGGAACAGGAGCCGAGGACCAGGAGCCCGAGGAGGAGGAGGCCGATGACCAGGAGCCCAGAACCAGGAGGCCGATGAGGAGGCCGAGGAACAGGAGTCGAGGACCAGGAGCTCAGGATGAGGATTCTGAGGAATAGGAGAATTGAGCTTGAGGGAAGTCTTTTGCCTTCCTGGAGCCCGAGGAGGAGTAGCCCACAACCACGAGTCCAGAACCAGGAACCCGAGGACCAGGAGCCCAGAACCAGAAGGACCCAAACCAGGAGGCCGATGCGGAGGCCGAGGACCAGGAGCCCAGGATGAGGATTCTGAGAAACAGGAGCCGAGGACCAGGAGCCCGAGGAGGAGGAGGCCGATGACCAGGAGCGCAGAACCAGGAGGCCGATGAGGAGGCCGAGGAACAGGAGTCGAGGACCAGGAGCTCAGGATGAGGATTCTGAGGAATAGGAGAATTGAGCTTGAGGGAAGTCTTTTGCCTTCCTGGAGCCCGAGGAGGAGTAGCCCACAACCACGAGTCTAGAACTAGGAACCCGAGGACCAGGAGCCCAGAACCAGAAGCCCGAGGACCAGGAGATAAAAATAATCTAAGGTTGGGTATTCAGATGTGTAGAATCTGAATTTTCAAGTGAGATTTCGCTGGGACTTCTTTTGTTTCCGGAAAAGGGGTTTATCTCCACCCCATCCACAAGATTTGTTTACAAAAAAGTTCAGCCTGTAGTCACGTTGTGTCCGGTGAATGTCCGTTTTTCTCAAAGATCATCAACTATAATCAAATAAGAATAATCTAAGGTTGGGTATTCAGATGTGTAGAATCTGAATAACCTAGTGAGATTTTGCTGGGACTTCTTCTGTTTCCGGTTCACCGGTCCGATCGTGTAGGCAGCCTGAACTTTTTTATAAACATTCTTGTGGTTGGGCTCGGTATAAACCTAATTTCTGGAAAACAGAGAAGTCCTAGCCAAATCTAAGTCAGATATTCAGATTCTACAGATTTCAATATCCAAGTTCTGTATATTCGTTTTTGAATAAAATTCATGATCGAGGAGAAAAATGGGCATTCAACGGTCCGATCGTGGGTTTATGTCGAGCCCACCCACAGGAATGTTCATGAAAAGTTCAGGTTGTAGTCATGTTGTGTCCTGTGATTCTCGATATTGTTCGCTGATCAGCAAGAATATTCACTATTCGTAACTTGGGTATTCAGAATCTAAATTTCGTTAATTGTGAATGAATTGAGAGTATAAGAGATTAAAGAGTACTAGAGAAATAAGGTACATATAATATATTATGAATCCGGAATATTAATTATATAAAGTTTATTTTCTAATTCAAATAATATTTTTGTATATTTAATATATTAATGAGCATAATGATCTTCAAAAACAAAGTTAAAAGGTGTGTTAACATAAAAGTTATAATATAACACTACAATTAAAATAAATAAAAAAGGGAGAATTATTCTAGAAAAACGATCAACTATTGATATTGAGTTCTCAGCTAAACCAAATGGATCTGTCTTTCTACCCTATAAGTTGAATTTTTGAAAAAAATTAAAAATATAATAAAGACTAACATGACTTAACATCCAATAGTATAGCCTCCAACCTATGTTTTCATGTTGAAATTCTTCTAAATTAGGATGTTCATCAATTTGAATTGGGTTTGAATTTTCAGGTGTTAGAACTTTTCTTAAACTTCTAAAAGTTTTGAATTAAAATGTATCTATAAACTATGTATATATAGTTAACCTTTCGGCTCGTCTAGTTCTCTGTATCATTGAATGACGTCCACCATCTCTTCTACTCTTCAATTAGTTTTTTAATTTAAAAGTTTATAATAAAACTTACAAACGGATCATCAGCTGCTGTTATTAACCGCTTTCCTAACGTTCTTGGTCTATTATAGTGTCGACTACTGAAATATGATATTGATTTGATTTAAAAGAGTTAGCAATAACCTTAGGATGGCTTTCTTGGGTATACTTCGTATAAGTTGTCTCATTCGTTCTCGTTCAGCTGCTTGAATTTCTGGATCGCCCGTATTAAACTTGGTATAGTAATGCACAACAGTAAATTCGAGCATACAAATAGATAGAGTAGTATAACATATCCATATATAAACATCCAAGGCTGTTGGAAAATCAACCTTAAACGACATTTGAATGGGAACGACGACAACATTTAACACTGACTTTCGGTGAATCTTTCTTGCTGTCAATGGCGATCAAAACAAGAGTCAAAACAGATGTGGCTCCTAGAATTCAATGTTTTGATGTTTATATTCACATTTCAATAAAATAGTTTACCCATGCCAAGTCTTTCTCCGGAGGATTCACGATTTGTCCAGAACATAACCCAGCACATTAAAACAATCAATGTACAAGGAACATAGAAATTCATTAGAAAATAACCAAAATGTCGATCGAAATAGAATCTTGCTTCCAACACTGAGTAAGGCACTGAACAAAAAAATTTTAATTCTTCAAAACAAGTCCTCTTTTACAGTCTCGGGAAACATTGCGAGCATCATAAGTTTCAAAACCTGTCACAGAAAACTGAGGAAGATCCGCCACAGCTTCATAATCCATCTGTAATTTAGTATAAAAATCTAAATTATATGAAAGATTTAGGATACTTGAACTCCTTTATCAGTTCCCATACTTTTCCATGAATATATAAGTTCATTAGAGCTATAGGCATATGAACCTATAAGTAGTCGACAAGCCTGTAAAAAACTTCAAAGTTATTGAAAACTCATACGAGCAACCTGTCGATCTAATGGATATCTCATCATTGCCATAGCACATTTACCTGAGCATTTTAACATAAAAATAGAGAAAAATAAAGAAAAGAAACCTCGTATAGTAATTCGACTTGAATAGAGTACAGTGCCATCAGAAAAAAGTCGAACAAGTCGATTACTATTCGTTACCGAATGAACATATGAACGAGCTCCATTCCAAAAATACTAAAAATACAAAAATAATAAAGAAAACAAGACAACTACGAACTGTATCTGGCTTCCATATTCGATCAAGCATTGTCATACTCAAAGATAATTGTTGATTTGGCTTTGTACTATTGAATCGAAGCCTCTCATCTGTCCAAGTTTGACGAAAATAACAATTGAACTCAAAAGTCTAAAATAGATAATGTGATGATGTAATGAATGTTTTCTCTACATCAGTCATTTCAGAAACTGGGCCCATAGTTCTAACGAAGATATCAATGAAAACAATTGTTGGCTTAGCCCCTAAATAAAAGGAAAAACTAAGAAAAAATCATGAATTTTCAGAACAAACTATTAAATTCTGGACGAAAATGACGATCATAATCTTCTAATACAGAATTCAACAGAAATGTTACATTCTTAGTTAGTTCAGTACTTCTGAAATAAAATAAAAATAATAAAAATATATATGCAAACAAATAAAAAACCTTTTAACAATCTTCTTTCGAGGAGATGTTTCATTTAAAACATTTTTTCGGTAAATAGCATTTTCAATTCGAAATGATTGAGGTAATTGATATGGATTATTATTATTATTTGAATGAATAGATTGAAATAAAATAAATAATAATAATAATATTAAATATAACATGAAAGATGTTTAAAATATCACAGAATATTGTGAATCTTATACTATTTATAACATAAATATAGAAAAGGCTATAACATTCTGCGTTGAAATCATAACCTCAAGGGAGTTTTGAAAAAGAATGTGATGAAAGGAACACATAATCAGCTATAACATTCTCTTGGGATTTTCCTTCTTTTGCATCTTATACGTCATTGACTATCTTTTAGTTTTTTTTCCACAAATATCAATATATTATTTCTAAATAACTTTTAAAAATTATGTTAATACGGTATAAAAATATTATTATTTTAAAAATTTGAATCAATAAAAACTAAAAATATTGTTTTTCAATTTATCTTCAGATTTATATGTTATAGTATATTATAATTTATATTCTTTTTTTTAATAAATATAATGCTAATTATTATTTTTATTATTATGAATATAATATTATATTGTTATAACTCAAATTGTCTTTGGATAATATAATGAATACAGTCCTGTACAATGAACGTCGGACACTCTAATTTTTTTCTTTGAAGCTTCAGAAAATCCATCCAAACCACAACATTCAATAAATTTTGATTAGAATTTGTTGTAGTTTCTGTGAAAAGATATGAGGGTTTCTAATGAGTGTCTCACTTTCATAGCATACGATTTAGTTATGAAAGTTTATTAAAGTTACTATTTTTACAGAAAGATTTTAAAATATATTATATATTTACTTGAAAATATTCAATTTACAATATAAATATAATTTGGATAATTTAATATATAAAAGCTGAAGTAATTCCTTATTTCTTCGGTGGATATGTATTCCAAATTAGAAATTGAAATCTGTATATTTACAAAAGTATCAAATTTCTTATCCTTTGTAATATTACTTCATATTTTTTGAAAATAGGAGATTACGTTCAATTAATTTCATTTTCTTAATTTTTAATAAATAATTTCTTTCAGTATTTTTGAAAAATTGAACAGTTTACCAAAATAAAGAAATAATTAGTTTTTCTTTATAAAATATATTTTTTAAATTATTTAAAAGATATTTATATTAATATATTATATTCAAAACTTTATTTTAAAATTTTTTAACAATTCCCGCCACAAAATATAATATTATATATTCAAAAATTACTGTAGATTTCACGTCAAAATTCAAGCATCCATCTACACGTCATGAACATTATCTTCTTTATCACTTTTTATTTTCTAATTATCACATATGATATGGATATATTACATTCTAAGCATCTTCAGCATACATTCAGTTTTAGATAATATTTCACAATATTGCGACACAATCACATAACCATGTAACAGGTTTTTCTTGTCAAAATATTTTTTTATCACATATTTTCATAGAACTATGAAATAAACTTGACAGAGTATATGTTTGATTATAATATATCTCAACTTATATTATAAACATAAATAATAATATAAGAAATAATTTTTGATTTTTTATTTTAAAAAAAGAAAAAATAATCGAAAATATTGATAAAATGTATCTATGTACATAGTATAAACTACATATATGACGTTTGATTAGTATTCTTTATCATAATTTTTCTTTTTTTTCCTAAATTTCTTTATTTTATCATGTATATTTATACATTATTATATGACTAATTATATAGATAAATCATAAAATGTAACCATATAAGTATATTATTTATCTTTTGGTTCATGGAGATCATTTTCAACACACAAAAATTATATTAAAATAATGTTTTTATTTAATTTATGACAAATAAAATGATTATAATACCTATATTCTATAAAAATTTATTCGTTTTTCTATTAATTACACCATGTTGGATCATCTTTGCATTTCAATTTCAACCATGTTCCAAGTATATAATCTTCTTTGGTATAAGGCTGGAAACATATTAAACAAACACAATGATAATAGTTCATTTTCATTTACCAAAGATTTTTCATTATTGAATTGAACTCTCATCATTTGTCTTCTGTTCAAATGTTCAGAATATGTAGATCTTAGTAATGTTGATATGTCTTCCGTCATACAGTGTCCACAAAGTTTGCATAACTAAACCAGGATTTCAAAATTTAAAAATAAAAATCAGCAGATATCAAACATGCGACCTTAAACGTTGAAGCACTTGAAGCATGCTCTAACGTTTATAATTAAAACTTTAAAGTTGAAACTCACAACATCGTTGTCACAATCACTGCAAGATCCATCTGTACATTCTGTCATGATAACTCTTAAATCTCTCTCATTTTCTAATGAATTTTCATGATATTGTCTTTCTCTATAAGAATTACTATTCTTATTTGAAATTCAAGTCTCAATATAGCAGTACCTTAATGCTGTTACTGATTCTTTGTTCAGCCTGTTACCTAATCCCACTAGTGATAGAACATTCAGTATTACTTGTTCATACAAGAATTTTTGTTCCTTGAAATGGCCAGAAGATAAATTTGGTGACATATTTGCCTGAAATTAGATGGAAATTCCAAGTTTTCATATTTTAATACCAACTTCCATTAAATATACATTTAACTCATCATCTACTATAAAGTCAAAACGACTTAATTCGAAAAATTTGGATGGAATATTATTTGTTTCCATCTGATTGATCATATCTGGTTGTCTTCGTTGAAACACCTTTAAATAGAATAATGTTTGGAATCTAGTGAAATGTTTTCAACTTCAGCAATAATAGATCCAACTTGCTGCCATATTGTCATTGGATTTAATCCTTTTTTCAAGAGATATGTATCAAACGATTGTCTCCAACCCATTTTATGATCAACAAAATATTCTCTAAGAGATTCAATCTAAAGAATTTATGAATATTAGATCTGACAGCTAAATATTAATATGAGAATTACCTCCCATATTGGAGTGTAATCATCTCCAACTACATATTTATCAATATTGGACGGATCGAATGGCTCATAATCCTGTGGACAAAATCTAAAAAATTATTAAAACTTTTAAAACTTTTTTTCTATACCTCAATAGAGCATCTCCAGCAAAAACATATACTTTTAAAGGTTTAATTGAAGTAATTACAGTATAAACTCCAATATCAAACTTTCTGAAAACAAGTGAAAACTTAACAACTTTCTCGAAACTTTAATTTTTTTTCATCTAAATGATGCTTTTACAATCCCTCTCCAACTATTTCAAGTATAAAAGTTTATCAAATTGACAGATCGTACTTGAATTTTGAAATGAAATTATTCAAATCATCTAGACCTCGATTGAATTTTTTTTTCAAAAATTTGTGAATAGTAAATTTTTTGCAGATATATATATAATAGATTAATGTACTTTGATCAATATATATATATATATAATATATATTTGATTTTAGATATTATTCAATAAAGTACAAAAGTGAGGATACTGGAAAAAACTCGAAAACCAAAATCTGAGTCAGAAAATCAAAAAAAAAATACAAACCTGCCATCAATAAGAAATGGATTTTCAATGTAACGTTGAATAAATGAATTTGGTCGATTGAGATTCAATTGTTCTAAACTTGCAATCTTTATATTTCTGAAAAATGAAAAGAAAAGTCTTTCCCAAGAACAGAAAAAAATGTTAAAATAGGAGATGATGAATAAGTCTGTACAACAAACCTATGAGTATTGTCTTTTTGAACCCATAAATAGTCCATATGTTCTTTAGCAAAATTCAAAAATGGTTCCTTTTCATGTGGCAATTGAAAAGCTTGTGGAACTCCTGTACTTAGGCCACAGGTGGCTAGTGCAACCTATATTAATGAAAATTTTGAAACAAAAACTATGACGTCAAACAGACTTTGCTAGTATAGTATCCAGATCCAGGAACATGATTAATGATTTGTGAAGATGTAGCATTCATAATATGTTTCATATACTCAGGTTTTGTTAATGAATAATCATGAATCCACATAACATCCCATTCAACATTATCTTTTTGTGGTCCTGTTATAACCTGAAGATTTTCATAATATATAGTATGATTCTGAATTTTTTAATGAATTTTATCTGATTCAAGAATTTAAGTATTAATTTTCATCTAGATAACATTTTATTTTATTATTATCTTTCTTTATTTGTAATTTATGCTAATTTTTAGTCAAAATCTAACACGTAAAAACGTGTAAATTATTTTGAATATTGCAGCAAAACATATGCGGTTGTTCAAAATATGGGAAACAATGAAGAGAGTGTGAATGTGAAGAATTTTTTTTTCTGAGCTATGCTAAATCATAATTGTTTTTACTACTTGTTTTGCTATTCATTTGATAATCTATCTAACTATCTACCTATCTATCTATCTAATTCTTTCAATCTTTTTTCTTTTTCTTCCCTAGACATCTCCTTTCTCAATCATAGTATATGTTTGATTCATTACATACTTCTACAAGGTGAACTATGAGCGAGTTAAGGGTCATCAACGTTTGCCATTCGGGACAGGGCTAGATTGATGAGGAGCTATTCGATATTTCTGAGAGTCGGATGAGCCTTTTTACCATGTTTCAACGTAGATGCAGCTGATGAGACTACAGACAAAAAAATAGGTCAAGAAACACACACACACACACACATATACACATACGTTATCATATGAATATAAAACAACATATGTATGTTACTAATAGTTTTGTACTATTTTATGAATATTTTTCATATACAGCTTGTTTATAATTAGTAAAATATTATGTGTTAGATTATATTTTAAATTTTAAAACAATCTGTTTTTCATCTGTTTTGTTTTCATTATTATTTTAAAAAATTAGAAAAAGGATATCTGATGAGATGTTGAACAATTTGAGGGACGTTAGATCATAATCGACGTGTGACTAGACTAGGACGCATAACCCAGACAGTATTTCAAATTGTAAAATTCAAATGTAAGAAACAAGTTCATTCATTTGTCAGTTCTGGTCACTACAATGAAAACATTAAGTATCATTCTTACCATATGTTGACGAAACTTTAACTTGATTTCCGGGGTGGGGATGGAAACATAAATAGGTTTTTATGCGTTGATACTTCCAATTCAAATTGACCGTACTCAAAATGGAAATTATAGATGTCTTATAATAGCTATTTAACTGTTTTTCTTAAACTTTTCACATCAATTTGCTTTCATGCATATACAAATAGACAGTAATCATGCAATATTGTATAACAAAGTCTTTCCTGATGACATTACTTGAAAGTACTGTCCCGTTGTTCTCATTACAACAATTCTGAACATATGCTACACAGACGACATCATACAGCGAAATACTCCTGTGATGTCGTCTTCTGGCTTTCGCCTGAACTTCATTCCCAACACTTGCCACATTATTCCTCACCCCCCTTGTAAACTTTACTTCCGTTTATATATTTTTCCTTCTCTTCCATCATCTTCATCATCCTATTAGGACCTTGTTTATACAGAACCCGAGCAGTTCTGATGGAAGAAAGCACATGGTTTCAGACACCTGTAAGCAAACACAAGCAAATATTATAAATACAGATGACCCATTCATAGTAGAAACTGTTATAAATCTCAAATGAAATATAATCAGCAACAGTCTTTATCATTCGTAAATTCTATATTTCAACAGTTCAAAACTGTATATGCACTTTGAGAGCATTATCAGCAGATTACAATCGCGTTATGTTGTCATTCGAATACAAATTTCAATTTTCATATACTTAAATAGATACTCTGATGTTGTGCATTTCCTAGACTTTAGCGTGAAGATTATGCCGTCATATTTTGATAATGCTATAATCATCTGTTGTTTTTCCTTTCGCAATTCGCAACATTTCAGCCATGAGCTAACGGGTAAAATAAGCAGAGGAGCAAGTTGCAAAGAGAAATTGAAAAGCAAAGACAACAAAACGAAAATCAGTCCATTTTCCGTTTTTTTTTGCTCTCTTGAGTGCTTCCTAAACGCACATTGCACTTTCATAGCGCATAGAGGATAGCAAATAGACATAACCAATAGATGAGCCAAGAATCCACGTGTTTTGAACGACAATGACTATATATAGATTGTCTTTAATCTTCTTGTTTCATAAAATTTTGAATTTAGTATGCAATCTACTGTGCTCTTTCCCTTGATTTGAAAATAATTATGACACTAACACGCAATGAAGTCATTTCAACGTCATCCAAGTAACAAACATGTAGTCAAATATCTTGATTGTTAGTTCAAGTTTGCGAGATTCCCTTTGTCACTTTTTCTGATAATTTGTTGAGTACGCAACTCAGTTTTCATCCATCCAACCCCATAATAAAAAACGAAAAGAGAGAGATGAAAAAATCGAAGAAAGTTGCAATTTTTTGAAAAGAAGAAGGAAAATACGAAAGGCGAATGAAAATAACCGCTGTTGGATTTGATTGATATCTGTGATATCGCCAAAGATCAAAAATGAGATTCAATTTGTTCGTTTGAATGTAATATGAGAATCGAAAATCAACCTTGCCATTGCCAAAAACGGTCAAGTTCCCGAGTTCTGTGACTTTTCGAATATGGGAAAAATATATATCTTGTACAGACAATTTCAACAACCTGAAACGAAAGTCATACATGGGTGTCATAAATCGTGAACCTTGGCACAGTTGGATGCCCAAAATCAAGAGACCACCCTGAAGACCCAAACATTTTGCATATAGAATAGCATTTACGACGTCTTCAACTGCTTCTATGTACCTACTATTTCTTCTTTCCCTTCTATTTCCTCTTTGCATCGTTTTCATTCTCCCGTCTCTTTATCTTTCTACTGAGGCCACCCGGAGGACGATGATGATGGAATAACGTTTGAAAACATGATGAATTGCTGACGGACAAGCATAGTGACAACGGCGGCGACACTCAAGAAGTATGAGGTGGAAAATAGAAAGCAGAAGTCGCTACACATGGTCTGAGTCGTATTGTCTAGATTTCTGAGGCAATTCATCTATAGCCGCCTTTTCTGTTTCCTAGACCGTCCTCTGAGTTATGAAGACTAGACCGGAGAAGGAGAGAGAGAGACGAGCAAGAAAGATGAAATAGAAACATGTAGAGATGAAGAAAAGATAAGATCAGCTAATCGTCGTCCACATCGCTGTCTCTACAACAACTATTCACACCTGCCAGGTAGATAGCGGCCCTTTGATTATCGAAAATTTGCAACAACTACGACCGGAAGACTTGCAGTAACTTTTTAGATGAAAAGAAAACGACAATGGAGTAATAACAGTCCAAAGATTCGAATGAACTAATCGATCTAGATAGAATAAAATATTGTCATAACGATCAAGATTGCTTAGTTTCTTTTTCAAGTAGATAATTTTGATGTCAATGCGTATAGATGACTAACCTATTATCATTGAAACTCAATACAGACATGTATAATCCCAAATATCTTCTTTACATATTTTATTTAACATATAATGTCAATGAATGTGATATATGCATGCCAATTCAATAATCAGATGTCAATTTTTACAACAAAGTGCAGCATCACACTCCACAGGAACAATGTACTATCTATGTTAAATCGCAATGTTTTAATTTTCTGTTCATAGGCAACTGTTTCCATACAATACATCACTATGCTTGAAACAGACTTATGGCTGTTAAAGATAAGCCAGAACGAGAGAAATTCCGAACGTTTTAAAGATTGATCCCTTTGAATCAATTCTCTTGGATTTAGTTCCTCAAGTGCATGCCTTACGAATAGCATGTTGCAATTCAAGTTAGTGTAGGCGGATGAATTTGATTGGGCAGCACGGGCTCGTAAAAGTTGCAACAACGACAACACACGGTAATTAATAATCGTCTTTATCTCCTATCTTTCTCTTATTGTCTCTAATTCTCTTGCTCTCTTCATTCTATATTTTTCTTGTCCCTCGTCTTTATCTACAAATCTCAATTCTATCATAACCATATGCGTATGTAAAACATTCACAACAAAACATGCATACAGAGTTCGCACAATTTTTTTTAAATCGAAAATTAAGAAAACAAGATTTTCCCCAGATATATCTTCATTGCTGCGCATTGCAATGTCAACTATAGAATAGCCTTTTCACGTATTTCACGTGAATGCAAGGCGTTCATTTAGAGTTTCGAACGCACGGAGTGACCGGTTGCACAATGAACAAACAAATGTTGGTTTTTTAGCGTTTTCTCAGATATTCGTGATAACAAGTAAATACATAGTCTAGTTGAAAAAGACCTTTTTATCTTTCTTATAACAGCTTTTACGTTAACAGTTTGGCAACTAACCTTATAACCCATCATTTGAAAAACTTCGACAATATGTAACATATAAGTCGTGAGAGGCTATAATAATTATTCATTTGTGATGAAAATAGATGAAAGTTGGTTTAAAAAATATTGAAATACCTCATCCCCATGACCATCAATCCATGCTACACGACTGTTAAGGTTACTAACACTAACCGTTTTGGAACTTGATTGTTTACTTAATAATAATTATTATTATTACCATTATATTATATTATAATGATCATATAAAAACAAATGATAAATTTATTTATATTACCGAACCTTATCATTAAAGATAAATCATCTTGCAGTTGTTTAAGCTCTTGAATATTTATAGAAATTGATATTAAACCTATGACCAGAAGTAGATTAAACACCGTCGATCCAATTTGAGCAAAGAATGGCATCAATTCCACGTATTAACGTCAACAAATTAATACACACTTAAGCGAAGAAGGAAAATGTTTATCACAGACTACGGAAGAAATGATGAAAAGGATATCATTGATCAATTTGTTTCATTAAATCAATGAAATCATCAACTAGTTTTCTTCGTCTTTTTTTTTGTAATAACACCTCCACACTGTTAAATGATTTTGCCGTTCAAATCAAAGCATAATCATAACATTAAATCTAGTATGTTTCTTCTTATTTCTGAAAACCAGAAGCAAATTTGGCAGAAAACAATTTATCAGCTGTTTACCAGAGAAAGTTTTTGTTACAAAACATCTGAATTATCAAAATATTCTTTGTTCGTGTAAAATGTTCATCATGTGAATATGTTTGTTCTATGTGCTACTGTATAAATTGCATAAAAAAACAGAACAATAGTGAATCAACAACTTTTTTTCAACTTTTTCAGTAAAGTATTCACCATATAAGGCACTGAATATAAAACACTAATCTGTTTACATATATTGGACATCTATAAGAACAACTACAGTCAAATAATCGAAAGTGAGAAAGTTATTAGAGCTCTTCAATTCGTTTTACAAAGAGCATAAACAACAAAAATAATTTTTGTAAAACGAATTATAGAGTTCTCATGAATGTCATGTATATTTTGGACGATATTTACACATGAGATGGCAAGTTGTGAGGGTTCACAGTTTACCGTTGACCAAGTTTTTCCAAAAAAGATCTAGGTTTAACCGTATAAAGATCAACGACAATCTATGAAACACAGCGCGTGTAATTACCACAAAACCTACAAACACTATGAATTTAAAGAAATTGAAAAAGAATGAAAAGATGAGTGTGCGAAGATACCAGCTCTGGATTGGACTATACAAAGACTCATATTGGGTCAACGTAACAAACTATATGTGATAAAGAGAAAGAATCTATGTAATTGGGGATTGAATAGAGAAACAAATCCACAGATCAAAAAATGTGAAGTGAACGATATCCGAAAAGCGATACGAAATTCACACGGAAATGAGGCACGTCATGGTGAAAAATTTGGAAAGCCGCTCTGTACCTCGATTAAAAACTAAACAAAAGTACAGGATATATTACACATCTAAAAGACAACTAACGGTGTTCTGCATCAATTTGAGAAAAACACTAGGTAAAATATGGATTAGAAGCAAAAGAGAGAACGGTAAAGAGAAAGTGTAGCAACGCATATATATATATATAGACAGAACGACAGAGAATAGAGGGGATTGTGTGGCTAAAAACAGAAGAAGGTGAGAGCCCTTTTGAGTCCAACAGAACTAATTAGGCTGAAAAATATACAAAAAATACAATATATTCTGTCACTAGGTGAGCGAACGGCGGACATCGCCACAACATGGTTGAACATAAAGGATGATATAGCTACGCGATGATTGGGGAGTACCCCTTGGGGGTCTACTGAGAACAGCAATGTGGTAAACATGAAGAAGCTACTATATCTGTCACTCATACATATATGTATATATTTGTTCTCAACTTGAGAAAACTTAATAAACTGCACACAAAAGAGAAGTTGCCAAAATGTGGGTAAGGAGCAAATTCATCAACGGCATCAGACCAAAAAGGATAGTAAATGGAATATGAATGAGGGCCATTTTTTGAGAGAAAGAGTGTGAACTTCGTCAGACTTGAAGGGAAATCGGATATGTGTGATATTGAGCTATGCTAACTATAATATATGATCAAGAAAGGAAATGATGATGATGAGGAACATACATGCAGACTATATAGAAATATATCAAGACTATGTAAATTTAAGACGACTGCACGATGATTGAACCATTCAGCTTAGATATGAAAGGAAAGTTGGAAGAGTTTCAGAAGAATCAAAAGAATCTAATCAGTTATTAAGAAATGATGATGAGGGAACAGGTCAAGCAGAATTACCTCCTCCATCTTTCCTAGGCAATAAACATCGAAATCAGCTAATGCATGAGATTGACTACAGTTGAAAGCAAATGTGTAGGAAAATAAAACCATATTAAATACTGATAAGGCAAATTGTAGAAAAACACAAACAAAAAGCTGTATATTGAAATGAAAGTGGTTATCGTGGGTTGAAGTTTGGTTGGGTAGATAAGACGACCGAGAGTGTTCGACTAGTCACTAGGACAGACAGAGAGGGAGTATTACAGTTTTTGCGGCTTATCACCATTCGCAATAAGATATCTAAGACTGAGGTGTGTTCGGGGTACGGCAGTCCGTTTGAGGTATGAGATACTGAGGAAGAAAGAAACCATCAGATTCGGATGTGATGAAGAGAAGGTAGATAGATTTGAGGAAGACAAACCACAACTTGATGTTGAAGGACAGCCAAACAAAACAAAAACGTGGTAGTACATGATTGCATGTCCTATGCACACCATGGTTCTCGTATACTTCCTAAGGTTTCCAATAGCCTGTGGAGATTATCGTCGTCACTTCTGGAGTTTGGAGCTCGCGACCGCGGTGATCCTGCATCAGAGCTGCGCTCACTAGTACTGGCTGATGAATAATCCGATTTGTCCGAATTGTCGGGTAAACCCCAAATTGATTGTTTGGAATAATCTTCTACCTGAAACACCACGATGAAGCATAAATAATAGATAACAAAACTTACAAAAACGGGTTTTTCGCTTAGTTGTGTTGTGTATATAGCTGCAGGCCAAATGGGCTCATCTCTTTTGTTGAAAGATCCGAAATGACCAGGTAGTGGTTCCTCGTTAGAGAAGCCGTTACGATTCAAATTTCCGAGGTCATTCGAATTTCGGTTAGGAGTGACATTGGTGTTGTTACATAACTTCATCGTAGCCATCATCTGCTGATTCGACATGGTGGAACGGTATTGAGGGAATTGAGCAACATGGACTGGCTGAGTGTTCATAGGTGGCATTGAATTATTAGCAAACTCATAGGCTTCAGAGAGTCGAGCTTCTTGAGCACATGAACCCCAGATGCGATCGGATAAAAACAGCTGAAAGAGTGATCATAAATATTTATAGTAAGGTGCTTCAATATTTAGATAATTTGAATACTACTATGCTTACCGGGTTAGCATTTCGTTGGTTGGTGTTATACATCCAAGGAGACTGCTGCTTTTGAGCATTATGCATAGCCTAAAACAATAACTTATATCAGATGTAAATCAAATAAAAGTCATACGTGACTATTGTAAATCTTATGCTGTGCTCTATGCATGATTCCATCATTTCGTTCACGACGATGATCAGGACTTGCGACATAGAAGGTGTAGGATTTCTAAAAAAACATCCATTAATTTAGATTACTCCCTCATTGAAAATGTTTTAAATTGCTTGTTTCAATTCTATTCTGCTAAATATCTGCAGATATAAGAGGAAGGCAGCAGAAACGGAAGCTTGACGCAAACGGTCATTAATCAATCGAAAGAAAAGATGTCGCTATCGGCAGTCGGAACAACCGGTATTTTGTTACAATGGTGAGTCGAAAAGCTTGATAAGCATGTCTCGACAATAAACAGTCGTACATCCATTTCAAGATGCCACATATAGATTGCAAAGTAAGAAAAAAACTATTTATGATCTAAACTCACGTAAAGGAAATCATGATTGTTTGGCATATTCTGAAAAAAAAACAAATAATGTTTGTTATTCTAAACTTCTTTGAAGCAAGAAAAGAAGTTTTGGTTGGAAACATACCCTATGTTGGCAATTGTCACAACGGCCCGAAGAGTGAGTAAGAGAGTTATTATTCCTCCGATGATCCTGTGGAGAATAAAATCTACGAGCCTGTTTTTTCAGCTGCACAGCTCGTCGTCGTTGGCAATCCAAGAAAGCCTACAATTAATAACAGATTTACTTGAATATCAAAGTATTCGATAGCTTACCTCATTATTAGCAACTTTGTCGTATATACAAAACATCATGATCAAATATTCATCCTCCACATCTTCCCCATTTTGAAGAGGGAAGACAATCGAACTAACAGCGACCAACAATCTGATGAGAAGCGCTGGGATATTCTGAATATTATCATATTAGAAAAAAACAATCCTTTCTGGAAACTTACGTCATCACTGATGTTGGCAATGTTGCCATTTCCTTCTACTGCATCTCTGGTCTCACCAGACTTAGGCTCATATTGGCGAATAGGGGTCAGAAGCAACTGACGTAAAGTTACAATTGCGCAACGAACACAACCAACATTTTGTGAAAAACTTCGAAGATGCTCGCGGATAGCGATTGAGCGATTCTTGAGTTTTTGAATTGACTGAAGAATCTTCTTTCTTGCTCCTTGGGTAACCTAGAAGAATATCATTATAAAATTTTACAGCTTAATGATACTGTACCTGTCGGCGTTCGAGTTCACTTTCATCGAGGTTGAGCATTTCATCGTAGCTCATTTCTTGGAACATTTCCGTGTATTTATGTAATCGAAGAGCTTTCAACCAAGTTGGAACATCTTAAAATTGATAAATGTTGATCATTAAATTTTACAAATTCAACTTTTTTCATATTTTAAAGTGCGATTTCTACTATTACTCTGATTATACGAGATCAACTATCGTAAGAATTAATGGCTAGTTTTGTGAAATGTACTTGCATAAGTATGTTTCAATATTGCTTCATCACAAGTTTGCTCGGACTAACAACTTCTGATAATAATAAAAAGTGCAGAAGACAAAAGTTTTCGAAGTTACCGAATACAGTAATCGAAAACTATCAGTCAGAAAGTCGTAAGAACAAAGGATATCCTCAATTCTACAAATTGACAAAAAAGTCTTTCCCACGTTGAAAATAGTGAGGACAATAGATTACTCATCCACTTTCATTTTTGAGCAAGGCATCTACTCTCATTCTCCATGACCCCGATTTCAGTGTTTTCCCAATTTTCGTGAAAAGTAAATCGATTGATTGTTTATAAAGGCATATGAGACTTGCGAGGTTATAGAAGGAAGCATTAGTGCTGATGACCTAGGGAAGTTGCAATGAATGATGAACCAGCCGTCCAAAGCAGTGGTCGTTGTAATCTCGTTGGTTTGCTATGTCTATCGAAAGATATTGTTCAAGTTTGCGTTGGCGCTCGTAAATCAGCACCGGAGTGCCAAGCAAGGAAAAGTAACGTCGAAAGAGATAGTCTTGATTTGGATGTGTAAAGAGAAAAGAGAAATGTAAATGAGAGATCGAAAGACTAAGGACGAGCTATCGCAAAAGAGGATAATCCTGAACAGATCAGACTGATAGACTACAGCATGATAAGCGTGTTGTGCGAATCTTGAATCAGATGAGACAACCGATAAGGCATGGATAATAATAATATGATTGATGAGAATAGTCTATAGAGAACCTAACGAACTGTAGATATTTCAATAAGATAGCATTAATCTTATAATATCACGTTTGTACTTCTGTCTGGTTGGCAAAATCTGCATCGCGAACAATCAACCTGGAAACCGGGCGGTTGCTGTTGCACATTAGCCGGCATGGACAAGGAAGAAATCATGGAACTATTCAAATGCGATAACTTTTCACTCTAGACATTATAAATCGGGTTCAGGTTAAGATTTTTCATCTTTAAGACCGTATCGAAGACACGTATACCTCTCCTTCCGTAAAATCTTATCTTGAGTACATCAGGGGCTTCTTTTCATTCCTCCTACATAAGAAGAGGGGTAATTGTTGCGAAAATGAAGTAAATGAAGACAAGATTCGGAAGATACTATTCTTCTCCATATTTAGAATGTGATATAAATTGCCATTAATTTTGAACCGTTTAATGGTTCTATCACTTCGATCGCAACACTAAAAACACAATTAGAAGAGTTTAATGTAGAATTTCGAAGCCCCAATCATATTGAAACATGCAGAAGTATTGTCCATCTCTCAGATAAGATAAGAGCGTTCAATCAGAAGCACGGATAGCAATTGTTGCCAATAGATTCAGAAAAGCACATCTGTCCCCCAAACAAAGTCCGGGCGCCTGTACTAACAAAGGAATCTCATCCGCACAAAAGGTGGAAATGATGAGCTGACAATGAGGGATAGAATTAGGAAGAAGAGATATATTTCTGTCTCTTCTTTTCAAAAGCTGGCGTTTAGAAGGAACTCAGCCCCGTAGACACAGCTGTCGTAAGTACAGACAACTCTTGGTTTTTCTCTCGCACTAATACTGCTTATTTAACAGAACAGTATCGTTTAATGCCAAAACAGAGACAGAGTGTGGAAAAACGGAGAAGAGCCTAACACAACAATTGGCAGGATTAGCAGACAACAAAATCAAAATATTGTAAACAATACTTACCTTTCATTCCAGGCTTGAAGCTTTCACCAATTGCCCGTCGGTTATATTCGAAAGAGAAAGACTTGACGGATCCTTTACACGAATGGCGACAGTTCATTGAGGAAGAGGATGAACTATCTTCATATGAACTACTGGAGTCGTGTTGCTGAAATGACATCGTTGAACGTCAGATGTGGTCAGTGGAGCAGCACAGTCTAGTTGATGAAGTGCTACTAGTCATACTACTGAATCAAGCGGTCATAATTTGACCGTGATAAGATAAGATAAGCAACTGTCCCAGGCTTGTCCTGATGATCTGGGCTCAGGTCCTCAACTTGTCGGCAAAAACAAGGAAACAGGACAAACAAAGAATAGCTACCAAATCTTATCATCTCATGTGATATGATATTGGACTCTACAGAAGGCAAAAGAACTTACATAGACTGAAGGTGGAGATCGGCTGCCAGAAGACATTCCATCATTGAAGGTTGCTGTGTATGGTGAAGTAGCACCATGAGAAACCTGACCGTATTGCATGGCTGAGGTAAAACACTGTGAGTGAATCATGCCTTCATCTGAAAAAATATGGAATATAAAAAATTAAAATGAGATTAATAAACGACAGAAGAAAAATAAGGCAGGTTTGCATATGAGAGAGTAAATGAGACATCATGCCGTAGCATGGTTAGGAAGTATATATGTAAATGAACGTGGGAGGGGCGGGTAAGCCACTTGTCTAAAAGATGTAAGAATTGAGGTCTTCCTCATTTATTGGATAACCTATGAGCAGGTTTACTATCGAGGAGAAGAGAAAGGAGACAAGGAAGAACTTAAACAAAAGATTAATGAAATTCGAAGTGTGATACGTAAGCAGATATATAGAACTATGAGTAATACTTTAGCTAATGATTTCATAAATTATAAATGCAATCGCAATTTATAAGTGTAAGATGACGTAATAACATATGGAATAAACCACTAAATTAGCATAGGATGAGTTGACGAGAAAAATTGAATGGGAGGTCCCGACTAATTTCACATCCTTTCTGGGAATTCTGGATTAAGAGGCTTGAGCTACTCTCACAAGACAAGTGGCTGAGACTGAGCAAGGAGTGTCGTCTGAAGGAATGCACACCCATCCGTAGCTCCGCCGACTTCCGATGACCTGATATGGAATAGGCGGCAAGTTGAAAGGCTGACAGCCTAAGATATAAGGTGAAGGCGAGATCAAGATGTAACGGAGGTGTGCCGAAAAAATAACTTTCGACACCTCAGGTTACTTAACCAATTGAACTATTTAAAAGAACCGGCTCGAAAGCATGAACAATGTTCATAGCGGAATTATTAAAGGTAAAATGTGGAACTGGAACAATGAACACAAGAAACTAACAAAGCGAAAAATAGAAACAAAAAGTTCAGTTCAACCGAGCTCAAAAGGGAATAGCTCATCTCCATAAAGTTGAAAAAATGAACAATATTGAGAACGAACAGATCAAAGAGTGAAACCAATGGTTTACCAAACCGTCGACTTACGATGAAAAGCATATTCGCAGATAAAACCAAATGCATGCTACATCTGAAGTTGTCCGAAAACTATATACTACATTTCAAATATATTAGAAAAGAAAATATTTATGGCCTAAATAATGTTATAGACAAAAGCGTCTCACATTGTAACGCTATCGACAAGACAAGCTACTGTCTAGGAGTCGACCTGTGGTTTGCTAGAAAACGCACTTGGTTTCGAACTATGAAGTCAAGAACAGAGACAGAACTGAGAGGCATTCAAGAAACATGAAAGAAGTGTCTCGATCAGTATTGTACCAGACCGGGAGGGGGTGTGTCTGAACATATATGAAGAGAAAACGAGAGACGTAGGTATAATAGAGAAAAGAATAGCACTGCGTTTATACTTAGAACGAAACGGTACTAAAGACTGAGGTAATTTACGACCTGAGGTCAGCTGCCCAGACGAATATCAACCGTATACCACCCATGAAGTAGAGAGTTATGATATACAGTTTCGAAATCAACGAGACCACAAGCAACGAATAAACAGTAAGGTTGTAAAACTAAGCCATCTTCATGTAAATTTTACAACTAGAGTGGAAATCACTAAAATCTTTTAGAGCGTGCTTCCACTCCCATTGGCATTACAAAGAAACCTATGGATTATGAACGATTGACAGGTCAGATATAATCCTGAATCGCGGTACCTTCTACAGAATATCCCGACTCATGTCATAGTTCAAGTGACAACTAGACTCAAGTTCAAGAAATCGGGAACGAAGTGCAAATTGCGCAGAGATCAACCTTGACAAGAAGCGATGAATGTTCCAAAATTGCCGACCTATTCAAAACTTGCAACAGGAAAGATTAAAAGTAGCTTGAGGCATATTAAAACAAAATTGTTAACGCCCATACTGAGTCAAACTCTGAGACAGTGAACAGTAAGACATTCGAAATAAAGCAGATGTTAAGCAACGGAAAACAGAATATCAATCATATAGTAACCAAAAAATGACATGTTGTAGATAGGTAGAAATTGATAATAGATTGACCAAAAAGAAATACCAATGGGAAAAATTAAAAGCTCAATAACTTGAGCTGGGCAGAAATATATATATAGAGAGAGAGGGGGAGAGGGAGAGAGAGAGAAATGGATAGATAGATGGCATTGCGCGATTATGAGCTATCAGATTACATGAATAAGGCGCATACGTTACGTGTTGCTCTGGTAAGTAACCTGTTTGAAAAAACAATAGAGTTGAAAAAATACATAAACTACTAAAAGAATAATCTACATTTATCATCATGAAGAGACACATGACTGGTTGGCGGTGGATTTAGGCCATTCTTCCCAGTTGTCCGAAAAAGATGAATGGAATAATATACGGTTAGTGGATAGTGCTGATAGTGATGACAAGAGAGTCATATATCATATGTCGAGACTGTTATTATGGGAATTGATAATAATAGGTATGAGCCAAGTTGTCTTCGAGAAGATCAACTCATTAGAATATCTCCAAGGCATTATAATTGGGTTCGAGTGAAGGACAAATTAGAAATTTTTTTGAAATTATTATAATATAGTATAATATAGTTATAATCAATATAGTGAAAAATAATCAAGATATACGAAATTCCTTACGTAAAGTCGACGAATGGCATGTTGCGCGGAGAAGGTGCGCGTTGATTTGTAAAAACCACACAACCGATTTTAGCGTAAATTAAATATAAAATGGTAGTTCACGTGAGCTCAACTTGTTTATGCTAATTACTAATCAATAATTGAATGACCGGTCTAAGCTATTCGCTCAATAGTCGGAATTTGTCGCGAATGCTTTCTATGAACAGAGAATGATACATAGATTTTAATAGGCCCACAGTTGTTTTTGTTTCTTCCTCCCAATATTAGAGACACAGAGAGACTAAACGTGGGCCCAGATGTAGTATTTTTAGCTATTAACAAGTTTGATCTGGAATCAAATCAACTAAAATATTAAAAGAAATAAAATATATGCTATCAATTAGAAAATAATTATAGAGTAGACGAGTAAAATATGGAATTTCGCAAATAATACAGAATCTTCTAGACAGGCAGTTAATATTTCCGGGCTGTCTGGAATTATGAAATATGTATTATATTGCATTATATTATCCTACAGTCATATAATAATACAATGCCCAAAAGCATAACATGACCCTAAAAACTGTCTGGCGTTTTGATTTCGGCAGCCAAGGGGCGGGCCATTATCGGATCATGTGGCGTGAGAAAATAACCCACAGCTATGGTACAGTTGGGCGGGAGGAAGTCCGGAACGTACCTTATAATAAGTAAACAGTTCTTAAAGATACATGGATTTTATAGAAAATTTAAAAGCAATCAATGAAAAATATGTAGTGAGAGTGAATCAAGTGCACATATCCGGTGTTACAAAATGGAAGAAGTGCAAGGCAAAGTAAGAAAAACTGAAAAACTACAGATTGAATAGGATAAGAATCATAAAAAAGGAATGAAACTGATGGCTAATGAAATATTAGTACTAATGCTCGCCACAAGCATCGAAGTTGTTGTGCACTACTTCTGCTCTGTTAAGACTGTGGCAGACGGCCTGTCGAATAAGGCTTCTGTGACCTGTTATGTCATGAAGAATTGCCTGCGTAACGCACGAGCAGCCTGAGTATTCCTCAGTAGGTTATGTTGCTATTAGGTGTTTCGAAAACTAGAGATGATGTTGCTTATGATGATTAAACAGTAGAAATGAAGCTTCAAGGCAGATAGGTCGTCGAAAAGAAGAAGATAATAAGGAGAGAGCGATTGTTGTAAATAGGCGAAGCCAAAATGCGTAATCAGATAACTAAACAGAGGAATACACGAAAATTAGTTTGTTTAGAGCATAGATAGGAACATATTAGATATAGAATAAAATAAAAATTTCGATGCTTGTTGTTGTTTAGATCAAACAAAAAAGTCGAAAGACATCCGAAAATAGATATGGTCACTCTAGGAGCTTAAGTATATCTAACGATAGTTTCAGAAGCATTGAACGGAGAAAGTGCTTTCACTCTCTTTCTGGGAGATAGAGAAGGAAAGTTGAAGACGGTAAATAAAGGTGATTGAACGAGAATGCAGTGTGGAAGAATATTTTCTATCCCTCTCTCCGTATCTCTCCCTCTCCCGTCCACATTCCCCTCTCTCTTTCTCTTCATCAATGTTCTCTGTTCTCTCCACCTTTTCGCTTTTCAATTAATAAAAAATTTAAAGAAAATGAGGACATCAATAAAAATTACATAAAAAAAACAAGCTAAAACGCGCTACGTTATCGATGCGATTCTTGAAAATCATGGAAAATAGAAGAAAAAAAAGCGTAAAACTGTATATAAACAGGTGAGAGATAAGAGTAATCGGCTTTCAAAATAGAGGCCTCTAAGTACTCTTTTACTTCCAGAACTAGCAGCAGCCAACAGGCAACAGCAGCCTTTTCACCACATTGCAAGCGCCTAGACAGAATACAAGACAAGCCACGCCTACTCTTTCCTTTCCTCGTCGTCGCCTAAACGTTGAAAGTGCAACGGATGGGTGGAGCTAACGCATGGCGACCAGGCGATGAGAAGACTCGTCTGACGATGATGACGACGACGTCGTCGGTGTCGTTGGTTTGATGCAATAGGAAGATGTCGTCGTGATGGTCGTCTGGCAATGGTGTCAACCATCTTTGATGATCGAGTATGATTAGGAAAACAAGAGAAGATGAGAAAGAAAGTTGTATTCAGGAGTATGAGCACGGCATTCATCTACACGAAATGAAGGTGTTGTGAAAATATTGTAAAGGTTAAACAGATTCTTCGAGCAACTATGGTTAGGTCAATGTTGTACATGTTTGAAGTAGGCATGTCTTCCTTAAAAGGTGCAGGAACAGTTAGCGGGATTTGAAGAACGCGAGTATGACGTAAGTTGCCCTTCTATATGAAATCTTAATGTTTGCCCAAAGAAACGTAGTTGAAAACACATCGAGAATTTTGTTTGACTGAAGACTGTCAGGAAGAGAAAATATTTGAAAAAAATAGAAGGAAAAAGTATAGGCGGTGGTGATGAAAGAAAAAGAATATTATAATTTTTTTTTTAAAATGAAAATAGGCGATTGCATGAAAGCTCACAAAAGTTTTGATCCTCCTATTTCTTCGCTTATTTTTTTAAAAGAAATCTGAGCTCTTTTCCGTCTCTCCTCACCTCTCTATTTCTCTCTTGACGATAAGGGCGACAACTCAATGAAATGTTGCACTATTGGTCTCTCGTTTTCGTTTTTTCTCTCTCAATAGTTGCGTTATCTTACACTCAAAAAGCAGGTATTTTTTTTTATCTTGAAGCAAATTCCATATTTAACCAATATAGTTCATGAACAGTGAGCAAAGTAAAGAAATCAATTCATGGCTTGCAAGAGAAATGACGAATAGAAAAACGGCTTTAAATTAAAAAAATATGAAGAAAAATTAGGCAGTTTAAAGAGATAGAAGGACAGGCAGAGAAGGAATTTGATGTATAACAGTACTGTGAGAACTTATTAACCGTAGTGTTCACATAAAAGGGCACAGTCGGATGCCATGGAAATCTCTATGAGATACTAAAGCTAGAACATTGTAATGTTCGTGGTTGACAAGATGACAAGATAGTTACAATTAATTTTCATGTTCATCCCTCCTCCATCATGTCTCTTTAGGGCGCATCGATCTAACAATCGTACTTTATTCGGAAAAAAGAAAAGATTTTTTTTGATCATTTCAAGAAACTAATTGATAAAGAAAAATCATTTAGTAGTTATGTCTTTTCTTAATCGTTCCTCCTTTTTTAAAGTATGAGAGTCTATTCATCTGTAGTATTGTATACCAAATGTATCTTTCCTGCTATCAATTCTATTTTGCAGTCCTATCTCTGTTCTATTCTGCAACATTTTCTCATTAGGAATTTCCTTCTGAATTGCACTTCATATCTGCATTTATTCAGAGAAGACTGTAATTTCTGAGTCTTATCAATTAAATTCACGAACACAAAAACTATTCCTTATTATCTGGAATGATATGAAATTTCATTTAGAATTTGCTTAAGCAATTTGAAATTAAAATGAATGATTAGGATGAACACAACAGCTTCAATGAATGGATGAGCAATTAGGTAATAATCCTGTTACTTCAAACTCTGATTCAACTAGCACCTTACTTCGTTCGTCGAATATATCCCTTCGTCACTCACACTCTTTCCATACGTTCATTCCTTGTAATGCGCTCGTCCTCCTATCCGTTTGGTCCTTCCGATGATCAAAATAACGGAACTGGCTTCGACCTCGAACGAAAAGAGATGAGTGTCTGATTTGTATCTTTCTTTGTTTCCATCCAGTCAAAATGGCCATATAAAATGACTTTTCCTCGATGTATCTCTCCCTCTATCTTGCCCCCCTCTCTCTCATTTCGCTTTTTTTCATTTTAGTCCATAAATTTATTCCGAAAAAAGGAAAAAAAATGGTTTAGAGGAGAAATCAATCGTATCATTGACTGATAATGTTGCAATTTGTCTTAATGCTTCTATAGGCTTGAATCAACAGATGGACTTAATGCTAGTGCGTATGCATTATATCATCCAGACTGGACCAGAATAATCAAGCCGCCTTCAGACAGCTGACTGTCTGAAGTCGGCTTGATTATTCTCTCCGTTTGCAAGCTTATCTTGCCTAGCTGCTTCTCTGACACATAGTATTAATCTCACTCCACTATTCAGGTGTAGAGTCTGCCTTCCTTCCAGCTGATGCAAGCGGCTTAGCTTAAATCTGACCTAAAGCTTATCCGCATCTCTCTTAGCCTAAACAACTGTGATGTTAATATCACAATCACTAATTCTCATAAGGATAAGGAAAGAAAATTATTCATTGTGAAAAAAGAGCATCTCCCTCTAGGGAAGAGCTGCTACCAGATATAGGCTATACGGTCAGTGACCTCAGGAAAAACTGATGAAAGTGAAAAAATTGCAGAAGTGCAGAGAAAGTTTGTTGACTTTTGCCCGACGGCCAAAGCAATGTTGACGGTTTTTGTCGGAAGAACCAGCAGCCAGATGCACTTGGTTTGCTCGTGGAGTCTGCTGTCTCATCAGTTATACGTCGTTTCATACCATTCCGCAACGTTGTCCTTCTTCTCTCTTTGTCACTCATTTTTTCTTTTTTTCTTCGATTCTCTCTTTTTCATCTAGCTCATCAACAGATAGCAATTCCGTAGTGATTTCTCGGATTCTCTATAATCGACTCCGATCTATCATTAGGTTGGCTCTTTGTATAGCTTGCACTCTTGTGTAGAAAAGTTGACGGTGGAGAGACATGATGTTGCGAAGTTCGAGACCATATAACCGGCTAAAAACACAGAATAGATGCACTGCACTTCGTTTTTTTCTCTTGTACGACTTTTTCATTTTCGCTTTTTGCCTCTTTCTTTCATTTTTGTATGTTTTTTTGCTCTTTCTTTCTATTTTGCTCTTTTCCTTGTTAAATGAACTGTATTGAGGTGTGGAGAACAAAAAACTGAAGAAGAAAGAAATCGAAAAAGGAGGGAACAAGCTGTTTGACATGAATCAAATGTTCCTAAACTGCCACTGTCTCAAAACGTGGTAAACACAGATGGCTATATGAACTTTCAGTTCAAATAGTCTCTCTTGTAACGTAAGATAGGATGAAGTGGGTATAGGAAAAACGAAGTTAAAGAAGAGAATTAGCAGTCCAAAAGATAAAATTTTTTTTATAATTGAGCACGTTAAAACCATATGTCTTTTTCATATAGAAAATCTTGGTTAAGAGAGTTCGCAACATGAAAAAAATGGTTTGCATCTGGTTCACAAAGATAACGACTAATAAATACAGAATTATATCATCAATATAAACGAATAGTGAAGATATTACGGAAAAGTAAGTAAAATGATGATGGACCAAAAGACAAAAGTGCTTTTTCCGATAGTGGAGATGGAGATAGAGAGGAATGGGATCCATTATAATACAACCGTTCGCAATGAATAGATAGCAATGAATGACTTGTACGTGAGTATACGTGAAACACGTGAAATTTTTGATTCAAATTATGAATTTAAAGGTACTTAGGGGCTCCAATCATTGTAACAGCAAGTAGTTGTAAGATTGGATGAAAAAAGGAAGGCGGTGAAAAGCCAAAAGAAAAGTACAGAAGAACTGAACGGACGACAGCGACGACAAAAAATAGAACTGGTAGGAGCCAGAAGAGAGAAAAAGAAATAGAAAGAGTGGTTATTGGTTGACAGGATGGCTAGTTGGGTACAGTTCTGAAAACAAGGCAGAAGGTGAAGAAAATGGTACAAGAATAGTACTGAAAACGAGAAAAGAAGGCAGAGAAGGTTGAGAGAGTAATGAAGATCGAGGAAAAGGAAGAGAAATTAATGAATATGATGAAGAAGAAATAGTAACAAAATAGGTTGGAAAGGAACAGGGGAAAAGAAAGACGTACAGATGTATATGTATGTGAGTAAAGAGAAAAACAGTTTCTACAATGTGCCTACGGTAGTTGTTGAATTCTGAAGACAGTTGCTGTCGTGCAGACATATATCAGGTCGCTTCCATAGATTGCTAAAGGAGAACGAAACAGTTGCAGAAATGGTAAACGCCACGAAGAGAAAAAGAAAGTAAAGGAATCAGGAAGTAATACACGTTGCTTAGAAGATGAATAGGTATCATTGAAATGAAAATAAGATATTTTCAAGTTTCAATGTTTTAGGTATCCAATTAAGAAATATTCAGAAATGAACTATCTAGTAGCTCCGTAGATGAACTATAGCTGAAGACGAGTGTAAGAGAACACTAGAGAGGCAAGGATACACAGGACATCGAGAGAAAAACTTTTTCTAGATAGCACGTTGCTAACACATCTTATAAGAGAGAGAGACCTAAGAGGAAGAGAGAGATAGATAGATGGATAGGTATGTGGAAAGGTTTCCGACTTCAGAAAGTGGGCAAGCAAGACGAAGATACTGAGGGGATATGCACTTTTCTCTTATTCTCTCTCAGGAAACATCTAAGGCCGTTCTTTCTCAATCTTTCTAAATCTTCGGTAAGATTCTCTTCTCTCACCATCGATAACAGATTGATGCTTATTTGTCTTAAACCTCTTGAGTTCTACTTACATAGTAAAGAAGAAAGGCGGTCATCCTCGTGTCCAGTAAGTTACATTTAGCAGACGATTAGTAATATCAAAAGGATAGACAGAATAGTTATCAAAAAACACTGTAAAATATCTCTATCTCTCTCCCCGTTTCATACTTTTCCCTTTTTTTCGCTATTTGTGATGTTAAACATTCATTCATTTTGTCTTTTCCCTTTGTTTTGGTTCTAGCAAACATTCAAAAAATACATGTCATTTCCTGTCGGGAAAGGTTTGTATTTAACAGTAGCTTTAAAACATAATCAGCTGTTTGTTCTTTATATTGATAAGTAAATTTCAACGTACAGAAAACCTAATAATCTTTTTAAAATGTCTCCATGATAGCTATCAGAACTATGTAACTAAATCAAAAACGAGTTGAAATTCGTAATTATTTGCTCACATGAGAATACTGTGTAGATAAGTTTGGTAGCTTATTCATCATGTATTATGTTGTATGTTTATCTAACAGTTTTTGATCTTACGATTAAAGAGACGGCATCCGTTTATAGATGTTCAGTGAGCCTGCTGTGCCGAAAAGAAAAAAAAACGGAAGACATAGGTTCGAATAAGGAAAGAGTGACAGGATGGATGATTGACCGGACATTGACATAAGACAAACATCGATGGATCGGCTTCATGCAGATCTATAATATACACATAACACATACATGTATGATGATTAGGTGGATGAGGAAGAGTAGGAGGATCTTTTTTAACTTTTAATACAAACGATTACATAAGTGAGTTATAGGTCAAAAAGATATACTAAACGTATATAGCAAGCTGAGCGAGAGGAAGGGAGAGATAAAGAAAGAGAGAGAGAAAGAGAGAGAAAAGAAATAATATAAAAAGAAAAATGTATACATGTATTTATATATATAAGTTAGATAATCTGATGTACAAATATGAATATTAAAAATTATTTTACTATACAGCAAGCCGACAAGCCATCGTCTTGTGATTGAATTGCGCAACATGCTATGCTGATGACAAGTGCGGAATATCTTGGTGAGGCAATCGAACATAAATTAGACTGGGAGAAAAGAGATAAGTTGGAATAGGTTGAAAAAGACATTAAATGAACATGTTGGAGTTGTAATGAATGGAACAAATGAATAAATAAATAAAGAGAGAGGGGGGGGGGTTGTAGAGAAAAGGATGATAATAGATCATAATAACTATCTTCGAGACTTTTGGATTTGGATGAATAATGGGTGGGATGGATTACAAGGACCACCCAATGAAGTATTCATATGATATGGTTATAAAGAAAAAAAATTATATGATATATAGCAATATATCATATTGTGTCGGCATTTATAAAGAAATGAATAGAAGAAACAATACAACTTTCTTTCGAAAACTTATTGTCTGTCGTATGGTCGAAAGTTATGGTTTCATCTATCACCACGGGACATCCATAGTCATTACGCTTTTCAACAAAAATCTCCAATAGACGAAAAGAATACAATCTTTTGTTCCTTTTTATTAGTTCTTTCATGGGTGGTCAACAACCTTATTCTGTATTGTATACAAACTATCTCTGAAACTTTACCATAATAGCTATTAAGCCTTTAGGTTGGAGATGAATAAATGCCTATGCATATCTTACATTGTGATAGTACTTTGTAGTTGTTCGTTATATCATGTCAGCTATTGGAATGTTAAAAACTCGCAGAAAAGAACGAAGGGATCTATGATTATTGTGGGCATGATAGGAAAATCGTCAAAAAAATGTATTTTCAATGCTTCTTCTTTAGTAGCATAATAGAGATAGTTAGGTTGTTATTACTCTGAATTAGAGATAACACAGATACAATGTGACATCAGCTACAGAAAAAGCTAATCGGTTGAATGGATGAGCACTACCTGTGTCAGATGGTGTCTGGTTCGGGTAAACCAAACAGCTTGTATTGGACAAAAATAAAAGTAATTGATATGGTTAAAATGAAACATGACAGATTGTTAGATAGCTCGATAAAGCAGAGCTAATGAATATATTGTACCAGGTTGCTGTGCTTAAAACATTTTAAGATAATCAGTTCTTAAAAAAGATATGAAGTTTTGTGGTACTATCACACCCCCTAATAACTTGTACTTTCAATAGTAGATCATTAGAGAGATAATAGGTACGTAAATAATTATATTCAAAAAAGGAAAAAGTATCAACCAAATAAGAATACGACCATTCAGATGGGTCTGGATAGGACGATTCAGATGGGTCTGTGCACGGATGGAAACAAATGATAGTACTTATAATCACGTGAAAGTCACGTGTAATTTAATAATGAAATAATTACACGTATATATAAGCATAATTTAAAGATTAGAGGATGTTCAAATAAAAGAAAAAACTGTTTAATACTATATTGAGAATATATATACTTTGAACGATGTTGTAATAGTAGTTGTATTTCAACTAGATTGTTAATACATAAAGGGCATAGAAGAAATGTTTGTTATTGGTTGATTTTTTTTTACGTGAAGTGAGTATGTTGTCTTTGAATCTTTGAGTGAAATTCTGGAGATTTCTGTTTACTTCTTTCTGCTATCGTCATCATTCGCTTTACTGAAACGTGAACATTTTCACGTGAAATTCCATATTATCCTTAGTGTAGGAAAACAAAAAGACAACAATTTTTGCCACAAAAACAATATCTAATGTGTTTGTGTTGAAGAATTACATCAGAGTTATGGATAAGGAAGTTTTTAAAGCGAGATTACTCGGATCGAATAACGGTAGCAAAGCTTGATATGATCAAATAAATGATAATAGGATAAAAACAAAAGTATAAGATAGGGTCAATGTTATTCTCCGTGAGCTCAAAATTGAAAAAAAGAACGAAAGAAAAAAAGAAAAAAGGGAAAATAGGTGAAAAGGTGGTTTTGATGATGGTTGAAGAGGTGGAATTGAAAAAGAGAACGACATATGCGTAGGTGAGAAGAGAATGAATATTACGTGTGGACACGTATGACGTCATGAAATACAGAAGCATACAAAGTTTCGAAATATTTTTTGATTTGTTGATCATGTTAAAGCCCCGTATAAGACGAGTGAAATCAAAAAATACACAAACCAAAAAGAATAACATCACATAGTGGCTTGGTCATCATAACGTTAAATTATAAAACATAAGAGGCTATATGATTGGGACGATACACAGAGAACGACAGGTTCAACAGAAGCATTGATTTTCGTGATATTTCTATAAATAACATAATATCAATGATGATAACATTGAGAGAGTTGAGAATGATACTCCCTTGAACGAACACGTGTAAATTCGGACAATAATCAGATGAATTTAAAAAAAATAAGAAAAACGCAAAAGACGATATGGCTGACTAATGTACAGCGTCAAATACACGACCCTTCAAAAACTAAGAATTGAAATATTAGAAAGAATCATAGAAATCAGAAATTATTTTGTTATTTAATCGTACTGTGACAGTATGCGCTCACGATACTTCGAAAGTAGACAGACATTTTTTGGGGAAATCCTGTGTTTATTGGTCGATGAACCGGTAGCTGGAAGTTGGCTCTGAGAAAAGTGTGACAAACAGTTTTCAATGATTTTCCGGAAAAAAAATTCAGTAAACAGGAGAGCCAGTCAGTTATCCAGTCAGCGTCAGTCAGACGGCCAACGTGATGACATACAAAATCAAGACAAATGATAATCATTGAAGGTATAAGTCAAGGATTGTGGTAGAAAGAAAACAATGAAAGAGGAGGAAAAAAGAGTAGAAGAGGTGAAAAAGTCAAAGAAACAAGTGACTTGTTTTCTGTCCTCACAAGCACTTAGATTTGGATTGTTTCTGGAGAAAAAGTGTGGATAGAAGAAAGAACATAAAAAAACAAAAAAAAATTTAAAAAAAAACGGAATGAACATTAGTAGAAACAATATAAAGATTTAAGAGTTGTACAGGCATATGCACGTGTTTTTCAGTATCCACCATTGAATCAAAGTACAAATCACGGATTTTAGCACCATTATATGCTGTTGAATAAATAGAGAATAACGAAGAAAATTTGCAGAAATGATGATTTGCATGTCGCTAAACTCTGTTCTTCTGATGCGTATATGGTTGTGATTCTGTTGAAGAAATGTGTGATGTTCAATGAACATGGAAAGAGAATGAGAATGGAGCCAGAATTAGAAAAGGACAAGCTATCGAATGTGTGGGAAGATGAACAGGCTTTCACTCTGAGGTCGTAGAACGCAGCAAGTTATGCTGTGGTCCAAGGCTGGTCATAGGGCTAGGAATCCCTCTTTCTTTCAAACTTGCTCTCTTAGTTTTTCATCAACACTAGCTCTCTTATTCAATATCTTTTTCTCTCTGTGATTCGGTGGATACGTGTGTAAAAACGAAAGGCTCTGGCTGTTGCAATAGTCTGCTGACAACTGGCCACACCGCAACACGCGCACCGGCTCTTCTGAAACATTTCTAAAGTCATTGGGAGAAGATATAAGAAAGAGAAGAAACGAGCTGGGGAGAGATTATTGAAATCGAAAAAAAGAAATTGAACTCAGCAGAGAAATGTGTCCAGAGGGTACTTTTAGGAAAAGGAAATTGAGACACAGAGGAAAAGAGATACAGCTCTCAGAGAAGATGAAACTGTAGATGAATAGTTATAAACTTTTTCTGAAGTTTTACATGTATATATAATAAATTTTCATAAAAGAATGTTAATTTTTTGAAATTCTTAATCATTCCATCGTTTTATAAAATTGTTAAAATCTTGAGAAGTAGTTAAGATTCTACAAAAATGATAAATATATATCCGTAGAAATAATATATATATATATATAATTTCTGTTAAACTATTTAATTAAATGAAATATATATTATTTCTGTTAAGTGAAAGCGAGAACTTCCGCCAACTGAAAGATATCACTCACGCTGATTTAAAATCTTTCCGGCCACCTTATTCTTTAAACTATGCTCTAGCAAAGAAGGTAAATCTTACGAATAGATGTTGCAAAAGGAGAATGTATTAGACCAAAAATAAAAACATTAAAGAAATAATAAAATAGATATTAATATATAACGTATGATATAAGTTATTTATTATATAAAAATAATTACAAATTTTGATCATAAATATATGATATGTGTATGTAATATCATATCATATCAGATCATAGCCATATGTTATAAACATTAAAAAATAAATACGAATGCGAAAAAAAACGCAAAAGTTTGATTTAATTGTTGATTGAAATGCATCTAATTTGGCAACATTGTTGTCATTATGTTGATAAGGCCCATCCCACTACGGCACCATTCTGACTTTTGATAAGGAAAATACAACAATTGCATTAATAGCAATTATGGTTGTAACTTATTTTATGAGAATTAGTTTCAAACTATGAATTATTCAAAATAAAATTTTCAAAAATAAAACGATTCATCAAGCGTTCTCAACTGATTGACTTACACTTCAGCTATGAAGTTTGATAGACAACATAAAGTGCGTGAAACACGTGAAAAGCATTGTTATAATTAATTTCGATGTGCACGGTTGTTCAGTATATTTCTCTCAATATATATTAACGATACAGTATTCTTATATTACATTCGATTAGAGAGAATTTTAATTACGTTTTTGTATGAGCCATACTCCTTTGATTTCAAGGAAGATGGTGTAATTAAGAATTTTTTTTAAATGAAAAATTAAATAATATTCCGGCTAATTTGAAAGAAATAAGAAACAAGGATATGAAGATTAATGAAAATAGATGGTTCTTTCGGTAATAATACTTCACATTCGCTCTGTTCATTAATGATACATATCGGAAATCGTCTTTTTCACAGAGTACTGCTCATCATCTGTCTATGGACTAAGGACACATCAGAATTTTAGCAATAGATATGGATAGATAAATCTATTTTCGGTATATCGAAATGTTGCCTTAAGCACTGTATGTCGAACATCTGACTCCAGGGGGTCGAGCGGACATCTAATGTCTGCATTTTCTGCGACAGTTAATAGATAAATGAATGAAATGATGACGTGAGATGGTTGAAATACGGTTAGATGGAACACAGACGTCACCGTCAAGAAACTGATGGGCTCATTGGAAGTGCTTTAAACTGTCTCTGTGCCCTTTTTTATTGGATCGCATTTACATCGTTTGTCACTAACCATTCGAAGGACATTGCCTATTAATGTTTTATATATATCTATATATATATAAATGGCAGAAAGCGTGGAAGAATATACAGACAGTACAACTTTATCAAATCATCGCTATTTTCATATTTTTTGATTCTTCTGTCCTATCGTCCAATGGTTTCGGCTGGCAAATGTTCACTTCAGACTGAAGGCCAACCAATGGAACGTGACAATCAGGTGGGGATAATTTCAGATGACCAAGGAGAAAAAATTTTTTTTCGATGTATCTCTTTCAGCTAATGAGCTGGATGACCGTCGTTAGACTATTAGTTTTTACGTGAAAGACAACAGATCAAACAAAGTGAAGAGATGAAGATGAAGTCAGAGTTGTAGAGGTCGAAACAACTGCCCAAGTGCGAGCAGGTGGCATTTCATTGGCAATCTGACTCCGTGCATACTAGACACAGAAGAAAACAGAACAAGTGAAAAAGAAAGAGGAAAGAGGATGTAGAGACATCAGAGGTCGAAACCTACAACTTGGACATTTTCTTTTGGCATCTCAACTCTTAATTTCTTCTCATCGTTGCTGCTATCCTCTAACAGCCCTGCTAGGCTATTGGCTTTTCCAGCAAAAGCTGCAAAAGAAGAAAAACGTAATGAAGAAGAGACATCGTAGATAGCTGGTCAGCAAAAGAAAAAAAAAGAAAACAGAGAGAAAGTTCAGAAGAAAAAGTTCTATTTCTTTTTTTTTCTGTTGATTATCCTCTATAATAAAAGTTGTAGTGGGTGAGAATTGGAACATGAAGGTTATCCAAAACTGTGAGAATGAGAAGATCACATACAAACATGCATGTGAGGATCATATTGATGGTACAAGCGATGTTTTTTTTGAAAATCAGCATAACTAGCGAATTGGAAACAAGTTTATATAGTTAGGTAAATGATATTCAATCATTATATATTATATGAAATATACATATAATATATTTTAATTTCAAAAACAAAACAAAATATTATAGTTTCGTTAAGGATTTTATAATGAAGATTAAGAGTTCAATGTTCCTTTACCTAATGATTTCAAAATAAGTTCAGAAATTCATCAGTTGTTCATATTTTTTTGTTTGTCACACGTTTGATGGAAAGAATAATATCACGTGGGCTTTCCTATCACACAACGTCTCCTAAGAATGCTTGGGCATTCCTTTTCAGAAGGTAATTGACATGTGATTGTCTGGTGATGTTCAGACAGATCAGGTTTAACTCTCTCTCTCTCTTAATTGTTGATTTTGAGCCGTCTCTGGAATATTACAAGGCCAATGACTCATTCAGTCAGATGAAGGAGAAAAAAATCTTTTGAACAACATCACATATGTTACAAAAAATGTATTTTTTTTCTTCTGCTAACAGTGAACTTAATTAAACAATTATAAACATTTTTCCTATTTAAGATTACGGTATAAATGATTTTTATTTGTCAACGAGGAATAATCACCGTAATTGCGAAGCTGGAAAACAGGAGCTAGTCTACGATTATACCGCTTATCTGTATTGGCGTAAAAACCAATTCAAGATAGGCCGAAATTATATGAAAATCAAGTGTAAAAGTGCAAACTTTATTACTGGTTTCGTAAAAATATTGACCAATATAATAGGATTTATATAATAAAGTAATACGATTCACATATCATAATATCGACAAATGTTTCAAAAAAATGCTGAAATACGACTGGCAGGCAAACTCTGGCGAACTGTATACGAAGATAAGAGGTTGGCTGAACTTACGGAATAGAGAAAAAAAAGTTGCCGAAGTGAGAGAAAAAAAATTGAAAACGAGCCTGTGGTTGCTCATTACTCAGCGTAGTTCAAATCGGCTTCACTATTAAAGGACAATTGTCGGCGACTGACAGAGTTTTTATGTTCTGTCATCCGTGGTTTTTCGTTTCAGAAGACCTCATCATCTTTTTCGATGAGGTCGAAGAGGTGCCTAGATGAGAATCGAACGCGACCCATGATGGGTAGTAGCCTTTTGCATTCATTCTCTGTAGTCTCATTGGTCATTTGCGTTTTGGAATGCTTGATCCGCATTTTATATGGACGGGTTAGTAAAGATCAACAGGGATATGCAATGAAGAGAATGGAAGAGATGATACATTCATGAAAACGATTAGTGAGAACAAGTGGGAATGAACTCATTAGGCTTACGATACTAATGATACTCTTTAACATCAGGTGAACAAAAGAAAAACTGAGTAGAATTAGAGTTGCGTCCGAAAGAGGAAGAGTGGAAAGAGAGGTGAGAGGGAGAAAGCCGAGAGAGTGATAGAGAGAGAGAGGGAAAGAATGAAGATTACCGTTCACAAATTTGTGAATAACACAACCGCTCGTCATTGTTAACATAAACGAAATGAAATCAGCATGTCTCACGTTCACCTAAACGTGCACAATCTCGGTATCTGTGCTAATTTGAGATGAAGATGAAGATGTGAGTTGAGCTATAATACTCTCAGTCGTATAAAAAACTCAAACAACGTCCACATTAGATGAACTTTGCTTTCTCAAGATAATGAGAAGAGTACTTAAAACGGCAATGCTATAAGCAGAGTGAACAGGTCATTTGAATTTTGCTGAAACCCTCTCCGAGCATATGTTTTGTTCAAAAAAGCAATTTGTTCTCTTTCCGTTACAGTAAAACAAAGAGATGAATTAAAAAATGTGAGGATTGTTCCATATATAGAGAATTGCTATCAAAATCCGGACGATATAGAATGCTTGCAATGAAAAAAGAAAAAAAAATAACAAAATTCAAGAGCACTAAGATATTAAGGATATAGAATTACAAGTCTTAGAAAATCAATAGAAAAACTAGAATATATCAGTATGTCATCATACGAAAGCCAAAAAAGGTTTGATCTTCAAACATACTCTGAAAGGACAATTCTTTCTAAAGTCATAGCCAATACGCATGAAAGCGTGGAAGACGTGTTATGGAAAACCTATCTCGGTTCTAGTTAATGCTTGATGTTCGCAACCTTCTCACAAAGCTACAACAAAAAAAAGAAAGAGAAACTTGCTTCACGTATGAGGTCAATATGATGTTATTAAAGAAAAAACAAAAATATTATTTTATTCAGCCTTTCTTCTTGTTTCACTTTTGTCGTTAAATTTTGGCAACAGAATCACTGCTAGCTGTCACGATTTTTCATTTGTTTCTATTAGAAAAAAATTCCTTCATCGAATCGAAAACATGTTTAGATTTTGGCTGCTCTTCTCTCTCTATTTTGATTCCTCCTCTCTCTTTTTTCCTCTTTTTAGTTCTTTTTTTCGTCTTTTTTTCTTCTTCAGTAAATTTTACATTCAGATCATATGATCTATTCAGAAAATATAGGTTTTGAATAAAAAAAAGAACTGAATGTTGAGAGTAGAATTGAATGAGTGGAAAAAATGGCAACAAAACTGAAATTTCGAACAGTAGCCGAGAAAAAATGGAAAAGAACGCTGAAGAGAGATACTTTCCAAGTGAGAGAGGGAAACAAAGATTTAGAGAGAGAGAGAATTTGGCGAAGTATAAAGAGAATGAGAAGCCAATCAAGAGAATCTATTGATGTAAGCTATGTGTGTGTGTGTGTGTGTGTGTCGTTTGTTTACCAAAAAGTGCAGGTTCGCGGGATGACGACCGGCTGTTGCGATGACGAGAAGGGGTGCGAGAGTGGAAGATGTCGACGATAGAAAAGCAAACGAGAGAGAGAGAACAACGTCAACGATGACGATAGACTTGGAATGGATGTGCCATAAGACCACGTTGCTAGGAAAAATGGCCAAAGACAATTTAAACCTCGTTACATTTTTGGTTTACATGTGTGCAAAAACTTTACTGTCAATGCAAAAGTTACCATAAGTTTCTTTCAATCCAGGGTACTACGAGAAATATGGTCGTCGGATGGTCCATACTCTTTCTTTGAAGCTTATATGCGAGGGAAGAAAGAGTTTTTTGTTCTTGAGACTAGAATACGGTATAAGAGAAGTGAGCTAAATACAGATGTGAAAGTGGTCTATTCCCATATGTTCTTATAGAAATGTATCCTCATACTGCAACATTGTCTAGAAGTGTGAGTGAAAGTGAGTTTATCAACTTCTGATCCTTTGTATCGCTTGATTGAAGCGCCGAATTATTTCTCTTTGCAGCGACGAGCGTTCGCAAGAGTTGCGATATTCACATCATTCTGATATAAACAACTTGAAAGGGAGAACAACATGACAGTAAGGTATGTAAGAGACATATAAACCAAATGGAGAAAGAGGACAAGAGAATCAGAGAAAAAGGAAAAAGAAGCTAATCGAACATTCCATTTCCGCAACATGCTTATCTATTGTTTTTCAATTCATATCCAAAGCTATCCTATTACTTAATCACAAAGCTCTTCAAGCAATTATGTGTAGAAGGTTCAATGTTAAGAGAGGGAAGAAAGAATGATTCAAAGAAATAATAGTTACTTCTGATAAAATTATATCTTCTTTCTACGTTTTTCCCATTTTTGTCCACACCTATCCCCTCAAGTTGAAAATACAGTATGTTAAATAAAATCCCACACTACATTCAATAATATTTTTGTCATTTATCTAAAACGAGATTGCCACACCGATTGTTTTGAAATTCGGTGCCATGCCAGTGTGTGATGTTGAAAACAGGAGAAAGAACTAGAGAATGACGTATATGTTAGAACTATTTTAGACTGCAAAACGAATGTATGGAGGTATGGGGAATCGAACCCCAGACTTCTCGCATGCAAAGCGAGCGCTCTACCCCTGAGCTATACCCCCTACGTAGACATATACTTTTATGTCCAATTCATGACAAAACTTTCTTTTGATGTTATCAAAAAAATTTGAAATGTCTATAAAGTGCAAATATGGTGCTGATCAAAGTAATGAAACATCAAAGCTTGGTAATTTCATTGTTCATATCCCATATATAGTGTGTTTATTTTTTTTTCCAAATTGTTTCCGCTACTCAATTCATTCATACGAATTTCGTTAGAGAAAGAGCCAAAAGCTTCAGGTGATCAAATAATTAAAATAATCGTTCAAATGTTAAATGAACTCTATTCATAAAGTTCATAATCCTAATGGTCAATAGATTATGAAAATATGTGTGAGAAATAGAGGGAATCATCTTGAAAAGACAATAAAATCAAAAAAAGTGAAAATGAGTACTGATGTATCGAATAGAAAATGATTCAACACATTCAAGTCCTGTCATCTATATATCTATTTTTTCTTTAAATCGCGCAAATTTTACGGAAAAAAAAGAAAATTTTTTTTTCACAATTCGAGAAGTGTGGAAAAGAGAATTTGAACAATTAGTGACCGCTGTTGTCGGTTATATGCAATTTCAGGAGAGAAACAAGCCACACCAGATGATATGCACCACTTGTCCATTTGCCCTTCTGGTCTTTTGGTTTATCTGTTTAACACTCGGATGAGTATTCATTTAGATTTTCATCAATTGTTCTTCTGTTTGGTGATACTATAATGAAAGCAAGATATAAGTTGAATGAGAGAAGAAGACATATTAGAAATTAAAATAATTAGATATATAAATATAATTAAAATTTAAAAAAAAAGTTGATTAAAGAACGAATTATTTAAAAGAATCAATATAATTTTTCTTTATTAATGGGAAGGTTTAAGATAAAACCTGTGTACTTTAAAGTTTCATTTTGTAGTTGGATTTTACTACACAGAACGTGTTGTGATTAAGTTTACAACCTTAATGCAAAAGGTTGAAAGTCAAAAGTTTGATCAGATATTAAAACTCTACTATTTTAGGAAATTCCTTAATAAATAAAAAAAAAGTATAAAGGTCAAAATTGCAAACAATAAGATAATAATTATTTGTTATCAATATATATTATTATATTTATATATATATTTACATAAATATTCTTTTATTATATGTTCAAATATAGTATTTTACATATATATAGTATACATATGTAAAAATTTATATTTTATTATGATTAACTGATAAGAAAAAGATGAAAAAGTTAATCAATAATAATGCTTATTATTTGTTTCCAATTATAGGTACAATATCAGTGAGAATAAAAAAATATATATCAAAATGAATTAAAATGCTGATTGAAATAGATTAAACTTAATGAAGAGACTATCTTATATTTGGGGGGTGGTGGTGATGGCGGTGGTGGTGATGATGGCGGTGTTAATAAGATTTCAAATAATAATATTACAAACAAAACAAATTGGAAGTGCTACTGTCCTTGGGGAAAATATACATTCAGGTTGATGATAAGGTAAGAGCTGAGACATTACAGCGTAAGTTCTATTTCTCTATTTTTTCTCGTTTTAATTCTGTTCTAGAGTTGAGCTAGTCGTACGATTGACCTAGACTCTAGAACTTTCTTTTTTTTAAAACAAAGAAATAAATCAATGTTTTGTATTAAAAAGAAAAAAGAAAGAATTTTTTTTTCGTTAAATAAACTTTAAAATGATTGAAAGTAATAACAGTTCCATAATGACTATTTGAAAAAAACGAATAGAACGTCACTCAACTATACTAATTATATTTAATATTTAATGGAAAAATAATTTATATATTATGTGATTGCCAGAGTTTTAAATATTGAACACTTACAAGTAATTAGCATATTATACGTAATATGCTAGAACGCGTACGTGACGAGTCATGATGATGCAGGAGCTTTGCATTCATTTAAATGACCACATGCTTACGGATCGGTTGAGTACTTTTCTCTCATCATCATTCTTAACCTCATCTTTCCTATCTTTTCAATCTCTTCGTTTTTCATTTACCATCAGTATTCTATCCTCTTGTTCTCTTCAATAACAGAGAAATGAACTCTGTTAATGTTTCTGTTTCTGCAGACGACATCACAAAATGGTGAGAAGAAACCCTGCACATTGGAGTCAGAGAACAAAAAAGAAAGGATGTGCCAAGCTGATGGCGACCACCATTAGTCTAGCAAATAAGCTGCAAAAGTCAGAAAAAAACACAAGATGAACAGGACAAACTTTCAATAAATTGTTGTCTCGCAGATCTTTTTCATTATATTCAATTAAATTGTATTTTTTCTATATTCAGTACAGCAGTGAAGAGAGAAAGAGAGAAAAAGAATGAAATATAATCTCTTCTTTAAACCCAAATAGACTATGAGTATCAGAAATTTAACCCAATATTGCCATAGATGCTAATCAAAAGACAAACTATGTATCAAGACACAT
The DNA here is from genome assembly GCA_964057225.1 of Auanema rhodensis. Taxonomy (NCBI): domain Eukaryota; kingdom Metazoa; phylum Nematoda; class Chromadorea; order Rhabditida; family Rhabditidae; genus Auanema; species Auanema rhodense. The sequence goes on from OZ059894.1 coordinate 14,659,798, forward strand.
TTTCAACCAAATTTCTTATCTATTCTTGATGGTTCGTTGAAAATGACACACATACATGAACATGAAAGGTGGAACAAATTCGAAAATTTAATTTTCTGCCACACAACTATGATGAAAAAAACTTTTATATATATATAAGAATTGAAGGTATTTGATTGAATGTGACGAATAAAGATATTAAAAAAGATTTTTTTCTTTGTTTTGTTAATATGTTTCATGTTTACAAAAGAAAAATGTTCTATATATTTGGTCATAAAAAAACTTTTTTTCGTTGTTTTGGAAATGAAGGAAAAGAAAACAAAAATTAACAGTGTTGATCTTAAAAAATCCGAAGCGCCACGTGTTGAGATCATATTTCAAGAAAAAACGATATTAAGGAATTTTCGAGAAAACTACCAGAATATTCTGCATGTGTGTGTGTGTGTGTGAAGAGAAAGGATGCTTTGATAAATATTAAGATAATAAATTATTGTTGATATAATTAAAGAATTTAATAGAATATTATTAATAGTATATCTATTACTTTTAAATAGAATGGAATGTTAAATGTTAAGTATAGAAAACACTTTATATAAATAGATCAACAAGTCATTATTGAACTTTTAAGGCAGCATTGCAAAAAATTCTCTTTCAAAAACATTTTTTTATATTAAATTGTTATAAAACATTTTTCTTTTTATTTAATTAATATTAATTATTGTTTAATGAAAAATTTAAAATATCTTACCTGGTATTATGGAATGCGATGATTTGTGACATGTCTTGTTCTTTGAAGTTGTTGTTGAATTTGGATTGATCCAATGACTGATTGCTAGTGGCTTATCCCGTTTGGGGAACCCGGAATATTTCGGATTCCTCTCCTCAATCATCTGAAAGTATATTCTGTTGAATCATTTCAAAAATAAAAACATCATGTTAAAATGACTTCCGGTCACAAAAAAAAATTTAAAAAATCATTAATGGGCAAAAACAATTAGCAAATTAAAAAAAAAATTAATCAAAACTTCAAAGATTATTCAGTTATATACACATGTATAACGGTGTGTACATATGTCTCTATACCGTAGACAGCAGTAACAAGGATGTGATGCTGAGAAAGCAACAACTGAACTGTTGTGCTTCGAGAGAAAGAGTGGGGGGTAGGGGAGGCACACACACAACATACATACACGCACACACATGGGGGGTGGATGGGATGATGATGATGATGGCGGTGGTGGTGATGTTGGTGCTGGTGGACTAGTGACCGAAACAGAGAGAGCCAAAGCAAGCTGTAACACAGCAACTCCTATGACATCATATGAGGAGTTTCTGTGCATGTGTGTATGTAGAAATGGATCATAATCAGATGAAGAAAGGTCATGAAACTCAGTTAATTCTTCAAAGCGACAGTTTTTTGAATACAAATATCAAGTGTATGAAACATAAAGAGCTGACGAAGATCGTTTGTTTATAACGTATAAATCTTGTAGATATTGGGGAAATACCTACATCTCTATCAATCAAATAGCTCATCAGATAGTTGCGAATTCCAACAAGCTGAAAACTTATCTGGGTCCGAACAGTTTTTTTCCCATTTTCGAACGGATAGAGAGTTGAAAGATGGTGGAAAAGTATTGAGCGGGTGTAAAGAAATGGTGATGTTTCTGCTTAGGATCGTTAGAGGTGGTTGAAAAAACCAGCCCCTGGCACCCTAGATACCCCCAACGGTATAGGGCCAGACAGCCCACACAGATGCACGGACGACACAACTGGAGAGAAAACGGCCGACAATGACGTTGACGGCGTATAGAGGATTCTTGCAAGTGATAAACGAACAAGTTATATCTTTGCAGATTTATGAACCTGCCAAGAGAATGCAGTATGTACCGAAGTCTCGAAAGAATAAAGAAAGAGCTGAGAAATGGAAGCTACTGTTCACGGCGTCTACTTGAAAAGAAATGACAAGTTTACGTTAACGTTGAATTGTTAGCGTGACTCACGTTAAAAATTTGAATATTTTAAAATAATTCGTCAATAACGTTTAGTAAAGGACAACGACGAAGAAAAAAATGCGAAGTAGCAATGAAAGGAAAACGAAAGGAAAATAAAGAAAAACATGTTGGCTTGGCAGTTCAATCAGATCAAAGAGATCGTGTGAAAAGATGCGCCTTGAAGCTCTAAAGGTTTTGCATCATTTCTAAGCAGCATCCCAGTCATATTGCTTGAGATGAATAATATCAGGTAAAAAGTATCAACAATTGAACAAAATCACTGTTCTACGTCGAACGATACACGTCTACATGTCCATGTTGCCGGTCCGGACACGACAAATCCATAAATTGATGTCAGTGAGCGGGGGCTCGTTTCTCAATGCCGTTGGACAGTGGTGTTTGTATCGACAATGGTTGTTGCGAATAGGTGGCTAGCAAAAAAAATGGTAAGAATCAGACAACTAATGACGTCGTCGACGACGAGGACGACGTCTGATGTGCAGCATGGTGTGCGTTGCTGTTATCGCTCGACTTCGAACACAACAACGATGCGGTGGTCGTCGGAGACAACGAAGAAGATGTCGAACGACTAAACACAAAACGATGAAATGGGAGAGTTGCTGAAAGAGAATGAGATAAAGAGAGGTACGCCGAAAGAGAGAGAGAGAGATAGAAGAAGAGAGAAAGAGATATAAATAAGATATAAGAGACAATACTGTTGAATAAAGCGAACGGATTGATGAGAACAAAAAAAATTGGCTAAGGCATTATGTTCTTCAAATTGCAGATTATAATAGACGAAGGACATGACCAGTCGTTTTTTCAAGCCAGCTGTCTCTCAGGCTCATGTCAGCTTATGGTCATTTTTGGCAGAAATGTGATTATGGAAAATCGGACTGGAATCCTGAAAAACGCCCCACCTACGGTAGTTCATTATATTCAAATTTTTTAGTTTGAAGGGATTGTCCTCCGGAGGAGAGAGAGAGCGGGGGGGGGGAGAGAACAGGGAGCAGGGAAAAGATTCATATGAAGAGACAGAGCTCTTTATGAATGAATAGTTCTGATTAAAATTATAAGCTAATTTTTATAAAGTACAACATAACATTTTCCTTTTAGTTATTTAAATTTAATTTTTGAATATAAAACTTTATTGAAAACTCAATCATTGTGTTGAATGGCATAGGATATATCAAAAGATCATGAGATCAGGAAAAAGAGCCTACACCTCTATTGCTCATCTCTTTTTTCTTTCTTTTTTTGAAAGTATAAAAGAAATAAAAATAAAAGAAAGCTAAATGATAAAAAAAACAAAAGAAAGATGATGAAGATGATGGAAAGAAGACTGATCACGTCTATGGAATCGAACAGTTAGGTATTGGGGGTCAGAAAGTACAACCTGGAGACAATGCCAAAACTACAGTAACCAATAAGGTTGTATTTTGAAAACGGAAACTCCAGCTAAGAGAACACGAATACGAAGAGGAAGAAGAAGAAGGAGAAGGTGAAGGCGATGAAGATATAGAAGAAAGAGCTCAGACACACAGCTGGTTCATGTCGACAAGTTTCGTTTTCTTCCGGCGAGTGAGCTGAACACTGCAGAGGAAGGACGGTAAGGAGAGAATGTGAGCGAGAGGAAAACAAGGAAGATATAGAGAAAATGAACCTAGAGGGAGAATGGGAAGAGATAGAGAGAAAAGGAGGAAGAGAGATTGATTGTAGAAAACAGGGAAATTAATAGAAAATGATGATGGTTGTTAGACAAAGGGAGAAAACCTCAAGTTGTTGTTCGGCAAGTGAACTTTTGATCTGAATATCTCTAGATTATTGTAAAATCAGAAATATTTAGTTGTTAAAATAAAAATATTATATATATATTATGAATTTCTAAACAATGCGGTAAAACTGAACCAAGCAACATAATTTGGAGCTATTTCATGATAAGCTGTTCAATCTCGCACTGTAATCAAAACGCTACTGTTCATAATGTTGCAAACTTTCAGACTTAGGTTTGATGTTTCTTCCCTACTTGCCATCATTAATAGCTTGTAATACTATCTTTATCACCTATCTGTACTAATTGCTTTATCAAAATTATTTTCGATAATAGATATCAGGACCGCATCGTTAACTGAAACATAACAGAGTGTAGAGAAGTTTCACGATACCTATAAGGAGGGACTGTGCCTACAGCTTAAATTTATAAAAAGATCATTATCGAATATGAAAAGCTGAATATGTAATTTGAATCGTATTTCTAGTCTGATATCAAACGATAACCGTAAGATAGATTGTTCACATAGTTTATAAGAATTTCTTAACCAGGAAATAAATGCTGCTTCTGACTGATTTCATGGGGATTTCGACGATATACTCTCAATCATTCACTATCTCTCTCTCTCTCTCTCTCTCTTTCTCTCTCTCTCTCTCTCTTTCTCTCTCTCTCTCTCTCTCTCTCACCATTTTTAGCCAATCTCTTTCACCTTTTATCGCTTTTCATAACAATCATTGATGACAAGTTGCGAACTATTCGGAAAATTTGATATTTATTCAATTCAGGTGTTAACAATTTATTTTGCAATGTTATTCGCAAATAAAGTGCAAAATTGATTTGCAATAACTGCACTTATAATGGATTATGCTAACAAAAGGTTGACACAGTAAACCATCTTTTTCTCTCTAAATCATAGTTTTCCTGAATCTTTTCACTTATTCTTCCTCTATTCTCTCTTTTCCTCTTTTGATCTCTTTTCTCTTTCTCTCTCCCACAATCAGTTTTGGAATATATCTTTGTTTTCCTTTTTTTATTAAGGTGAAAAGACATAATATCTCCTCTCTATCACTTATATGTATGAATGTGAACCAGCATGCTTATTGATGCTCGAATGTATGAACACATGTTTGTTGGATCAGCTAGTAGTTAGATGGCCATACATACATATAAGCTCCGAATTTCAAGGGATCCGAGACTAACGGAGATTAAATTCTGCCTCAAGGAGATCCAATGATTTTATCCTAATCTTTCCTCATTTCATTCTTAAATGCACATGTTTGGCCTAAAACAAAACTTTTTGAGCTTCGGTCAACAGTCAGTTTCAATGTTGCAAATGTCTAAGCCTTCAATAGTGTCAGGACCAAAGTCTAAATATATGTATCTATTTCACAAAAAAGTTGTAATGAAATATTGATTAAGTATTATCTTTTATTGTTAAAAAATAAGGCTCTTCTTTACAATACCCCCCCACCCTTTATACGTAATTACGTATATTTTTTGTTGGAAAGTTCAAATTATATTCTTCGTGTATAAGATAGTTGAGTATATATTAATTAAAAGGTTGGGAGCAATTCTCCAGAAAAAAGGAAATACAAGATTTAAGATTAAAATGTTTCATTAATATGTTAATTTGACCTTTTTTTATTATAAAGGTTATGGCTTTTGCTTGATAAATATTAATTTTAGATTACTGTAAACAATTTCAATTGGGGGGAGTATTGTAAAAAAGTGCCAAAAACAAATTATATGAAAGTTAATAAGATATTACCGTATTATTAATTTTATATTTATTATTTCTACTATACTATATATATTGGAACATTTTATGTTTTTGAGTCTTTCTGAACTTTTCTTCTAGCACTTTTTAGTCTATTAGATAATTGTGACGAAGACATACTTAAACATCTCTCATCCCAACTGTTCGCATCTGAGTAATGACTAGGTGTGAATGACTGAAGTCAGCAAACGATGTTTGATTATTAAAAAGAGGAAAAAGATTGTGAAGAAGGATATGAACGATTTCAAATTTCATTGATATGAGCTATGAGATACAAGCATGTTATTTCCATTTTGAGCATTAACAAAGAAGAAGTTTTACATTTTCTCTTTATTAAATACCTCTTTATGAATTTCATCTTCTTCATCTCTCATTTTAGCTTTATAGATTTCTTTTCAAGGCCAAACTTTGATAAGACAGTGAAATCTTTATCGGTGCATTTATCGCATAAAAATGTTGCGGTTGAATAGTTTTCACTCTCGATCTCCAACTTCCAGGCTTCTCATCATTTTGAAAATACTATCAGCGAAAAGAAATTATTATATCAAAATTAGAATTTTAATTACCAATCAATCTATTTTTTTCACTTTTTCATTTATTTTCAAATCAGAAAAAAAAGGTGAAAAGACAAAGCAATCAAAGTAATTAGAGAGCTGCAAAAAAACATCAATAAATCATATTCCGTATTATTTTTTCTTTGTAACTATTCTTTTTTGATTTTTTTTTCAAAAAATATAATCTTCAATGGCCCATTAGATTGATGATACCTTTTTGACATTTTTTTGGTTTAAAATTTCTATTTTTCTTTAAGAAAAACACAATGAATTAGATGTGTGTTGAGTTGAATGACATTGCACTAACTAGCGTTACTATATCCATATAATTACGAAACTAATCGAATGAAGAAGAAACATTACGTCTCAGTTGAGATACACGGACGTATTGATGACAATATAAGAATTGATTTCAGTATTACCATCAACAGTTTCAATGAAATGTTGACGAAAGTTGTTCTGATTGGTCATTACTCTCAATCTTAATGCTCTTTTCCTACTATCTATCTCCTCTAAACTAGTGGTTAATCTCTTTTTCTCTTTTTTCTTTTCCCTCTCTTAAGTACGTAATGCACTACAGTTTATAACTCTCCTTCAAACTCTAACATTATGATATATTGAAAAAACGAATGGCACTGATCATTACGGACTTTTCTACGAGCAATAATCAGTATGAGAAGACTTTTTTTTGACGGTTTTATGATGAGATTGGGTTAAAAAAGAAAATCAAACAATGAGCCATTCGTAATATTAAGATATGAACTTGTAAAGTATGAGGAAGGGGGGAGAAGAGTAGGGGAGGGGACCACAGCTAAGTGACCATATTGTTTCAAAATTTTATGAAAATAAAGAAAACTCCACTGATTTCTAGACATAAACAATGATACCATATGATGATGATGCTGATGATGTATATACTATAACTTTGAATTACAGTCTTTTGGAGTTGATACTTAATGAAATGATGTAATATGATATTCTTTGTTATATCTCTATCTATATTAGCCTATTATATATTATAAAGAATATATAAAATATTATAAATATAATCTAAACTGTCTGAGTTTTTGATAAATGATGGTTTTAATGAAAATTTATTAGTTTTTATAATAAACAAAGGAAACGAAGGGAAACATGCTTTAATAGAAATTAACAGAAATCCAAGAAGAATTATAAAAGAAAAGAAATCAGGGACAAATATCTTTTTTCTTTTTTTTTGTGAAAAAGGCAATCAGAGAGGGAGAGAGAGAGAGAGGGAGGGAGGATAGAAAATGTTTAGCTCAAAGAGATTTTTTTGTTTTAATTTTACACGATGAAGTACGAAAGCACTATAGAAGATTAAAAATTATTTTGATCATCCGATTTTTAAAATAAAAAAAAATTAATCGATAGTGTGGTTCAAACTTATAATATAATTTTTATGAAATTTTATCAGCATATAATGAATATATGTATTTCATATATATTAATTCATAAATAGTATGAGCAACAATACTATTATTTGTTATTTTTCTAATAAAAGGTCAAGATTTCATGAAAGCATTTCATGAAATAGGGTAAATTGTTTCATTTCACAGGTGTTTAATCAAAAACATAAAAAAAATAATATAATAGCTTGAAGTAAGGGGATGAGAAGGGGGAAGAACGAGAAGATTTACAGTTGCTCAAACAGGATGGCTCAACCCTGAGTCATTTTGATGAATCGTTTCGATTTGATTTAAAAATAGTTATATAGAAATAATTAAACTGTTATTAGCTTTCATTCATTGAAATTATAATTTTAATGATGAGGGATCTATAGTAATTATAAATAAAATATATTATTAATATTATTATTTATATATAAATAAATATAATAAAATAAAATAAATTTAAAATAATGCAACCAACTAATTGATTATTTATAATAAAAATGATGATAAATAGAATTTTAATATTTTTAACGTGAAATATGTACGTGAATCTACATACACGCGAATATTCATTAGAATATTGAAGTGTTATTATAAGCACGTGAAATGATTATGCTCAATCATAATGTTGTAACAACACTAGATAATGATGTAATACATATAGGTCAAGCATTTTTAATTATATTATACATATACATATATAATAGATGATTAGATATACATATATATATAAATTTTAATATTATTGATTGATAATTGATATAATAAATATAACTATACGGTATAGTGTATGTATATTATTTCTTGATATGGTATTTGAATTCAGATTTATGAACTTTGATGTTGTTTAGTGACCAAGTATACATCTATTCTTCAACATTCCCTATCATTAACCCTTTCAATAGTTTAGTTTATTGAATTTTAATTTTGAAAAAAGTTGGAAAATGTGTTCAAAGCCTTGTTCGAGCAAAAATCATTACATCTCTATATGTGTTCCTTGTAAAAAAAATCATGAAAATTCAACTTTCAACAGAATAATTGAAATATGGTGTAGCATAACCATTATAAAAACTTTTTGTGTGCTCAGTATAATCGCAAAATTAACTATTCTATATATAGTAACTATTGGAATTAAAAAAAATATTAAATAAAATATGAAAAAAAAATTAAATATTTGACTAACCATATTTGATAATAGGCAATATAAACTTGTATTCATCCAATGGCAACATAAAGTTGTATGAAAATCAGCAGGATACCTGAACTCTCCACCAAATATTCCTTGATCTGCACCTCAACACATGAAAATTGGATTTTGCTAAAAGTGATCTTTACAATAGATATGAGATAAATATAAGCAATTTTAAAAAGTATATCAAGCTATAGATAAATATGATGGAAAATAGAAAAATTGAATATACATATGCGTGAATATACATACAGAGAGAGAGGGGAGGGGGCGAGGTAGGGAGAGAGGAAAAAATGGAAAAGATTCAGATTCAAGTGTCAAAGCAACATGTTATCAAATCCTAAGAATGATTTACATGATGTTGCCTTAATGAGAGAGAACAATGTAAAACAAAGCGAAGGATTGCTTGCAAAGAAATTTCCAAACAACATGTTTTCAATTGACAAAAAAAAATTTAAAAAACGTTGAAAGAAAAAGAAAAGATTTCGATAAAATAACAAAAATTAGACAGTGATTATGTGTGAGAATAAGACGTATCAGAGAATTTATCCTGGGGGATTAGTTCGATTGGAATACAATGTGTGAGTAACCTGATGAATGAATTGGAGATTGCATATATGAGGCGGATAAGCTAGACATATTGGTTCCAATCTCACAGCTTTTAAAGATTTTCTGGCACATTAACAGTCTATTAACACAAAAATTGGATAAAAGTTTGATTTGGAAGCATTTTACAGGACAAGAAAAGTTTGTTACAATGTGAATCGTTGAAATAGTATTTGGAAACCTAAGAATGATACTGTGAATGTATAAAGAAATTTCATTCTTTGTTCATACATCCTCTACTGATAAACATAAAAACTTCTTTTTTTTTGTTTCCAGAATCCTAGACTATCAATTGATGTTCATTTATGTTGACGTCGGGCTGATAGTTCACGGTAGAATTTGTAAGGTATATTTCATTCAAATTAAACGAGATATTTGAAGAAAAGGAGGGGGGACGGGGAGAAGGTGAGAAGATTGCTGAGGAAGCAGCCGGTTAATGAATCGTATTCATTCAGTAGCAGTAGGTCTCATCATTTAAGGATGACGACCACACAGGTAGTCTACATCAAGGAGGATAGAGCCATAAATCAGTTGAAATACATAAAAGAGCCTTTGGTGGTCTTTCTATCCTTTTGTTTCTATTGTATCTCTTATTTACTTTGACTCTCTCTCTCTCTTTTCCTTTTTTCTTGTTCTTATGTCTCTTTAAGAAATAAGAAAGAAATAAAATTCAGATGAAAGATTGTTGAAACATTAATGGCAACATGCTGATGAAATGGCAGAAAAATTATATTTTTTCTTGAATTTCTGTATATGACTTTAGACTATAGACTAGAAATAATTCTCTCTCTCTATCTCTCTCTCTCTTTCTCTCTTTCTCTCTCTCTCTCTCTCTCTCTCTCTCTCTCTCTCTCTCTCTTTCTCCTCTTTCGCTATTACTTCTGAGCGTGTTCTCTACAGAAAAAATAATTCAAAAGAACTGATTATTTGAGAATGATTGATTATAGAAGAATCTATTGAGCAAGTTTTGTTTATTTTATCTTTTTCGATTTTTTCTATTCATTCTGAGCTTTCGTTGAAAAAAAAACATTTAAGCTGAAACATTCTTCACCGTAACCTGCAGAACGCTCGTTTAAACACTTTAATCTTATGAAAACTTAAAAAAACTTTTTGAAACAGTTCAAGTTTAAAAGAAAATCCGAACCTGAATATCCTTTTCTCTTTCACTTGAACTCTTTGTCTTTTCATATCGCTTTTTTAAAAGATTTGTTTAAACATATTGTGTAAATTATTCAATTTTAATTATATTATTTCTAATTATATAAAAAAATTAGATATGATATTATACTTTTGAGATATAGTTTATATACATATAGTTAACTATATTCTTCTATATTCTCATATGTATTTGACCACCCATCGTGTCTTTAATGGTTTATGGGAAGATTTCTCACCAATACCACCAACAGAGTTTCATGACTTCTTCATGTCAAAATTTTATGTTCTTCTAAATCGGGTTAATATTTCAAATAAATTTACATTAAAAATCATTAAAAGCTAATTCTATTGATGGAAATAGATTAAGATGACTTGTTTCAAATTCAATAATGAATTAATCGCAATGATATCTTAAGGGCAATAAAATTAAAAATAATACGTTTTCATATGTTATTCCTCCCCCACCCTTAAAGCTTCAAGCTTCAGTATTTTTTTGAGAAAGGTAATTTGATCGAAAACAAATTTACTTTAATAAATTCAAAAAAATGAATAAAGTATTATATATAATTTGTAAAGTAAAACTTTAATTATTTGGTATGAAGCAGTTAACTTAATATTCAATAAAATTTTGTTAATTAAAACTTTGCTTCCGCTTCGAATTTCAATAAAAATTTCATACGAAATATCATTGTTGAATCAGAGTTTGATGATAATGCAATAATCTCAATTTCAAGAAGTAAAGTACATAGAAAATTGATGTTTATAGCTTGGATCAGAAGAGGTATGAGAAGAGATGTGTCGTCCTTCGTAGCTCACCCGCTGAGAGAGAATATGTTCCTTTGTTTGCTTCAGGAAATATTTCTCTAATGTAGAACAGTACATATAAAGTACTAAATGAAAGAAAAAATAAGATTAAATAGTATTTTGAAAAATATTATACTAACTATATGTATATAATAATAGTTAATATATATTATATGATATAGGACATTGATTATATAATAAATATATATAGTTATAGTTAGTAATACCTTCTATACGTAACTTTTGAAATAATTGGTAAAAATAGATGTGAAACAGATAAACATTTGAAATTTAAATTAAAATTGGACGTAAAACTAAAAGAAGTTGTATCATATAGAATACGATGATGATGTTAATTTCTTCATTGATTTGTGTACTTTTGAGAAATTTAAAAAATAATTTAAAGATATAATATCTACTATATGGATATACATACATACATACATATAAGTAAATATGAATAGAAACAACAAATCAATATAAAAATTCAAAAAGAACAACTGTAATGTTATTTGAATGAAGAAAATGATAAAAAAAAAGAACGAAAGAAGGGAAAGAATAGAAGAGAAAAGAGATGATGCTGTTACAGGTCATCTGAAGGTGAACAAGATGTAAACGAACGTAGAGATTGAATAAGAAAGTGAGAAATAGAGAAAACTGAGGAATTAAAGTGCAAAATGCTATCTGAATTCAACGTTTTTCAGGATCTTCAATGACTCAGCTTGAGAAATGGGTATCGGCACTTCAAAACGCAACAGAGCAGATCCAAATAAAGAGCCTCCACTATCGTCTACATGACGTCATGTTTAAGCATTTCAACCATATTTTTTTTGGTTTTTTTGTGGGTTAACAAACGTAAAAAAAGACGAATATCTCATTTGATATATTTGAACTTGAGAAGAACAAAGAAAAATAAATATTTTTCTATTAAAATCAAATTTTAGATTTAATTGTTATTTATAATATTTATAATAATAAAATATATTATTATTATTGTTATTTTTTCTTTTCAAAAAAAAAAAAAAGAATAAAGTTAAAATCTGTTAGAGAAATAACATATGAAGGTGCCTTCAGATCATAAGATTTGCATATATTTTATTTGAAAACTTGTTCTTTTTTTCGATATAATACAATGTTTTTAACTAAATAAAAGTTTTTGTTTCAAAAGTTATTCAAAGATAATAAAAAAAGTTTTTTGTTGGTTAAAATGAAGAAGAAAAGGAAATTAATTAATATAAAGTCGATAAGAAGGTAGTAGGTATGAATGAGCTATAAGCATTAATTATTTTCAATATGGAAAATATTACAAGATTTCATAAAAGATAATATACTATATATGAAGTAAATATAACTATTATTATTGATTTTACAGCATATTTTTAGTTAGAATAGGCGGTAGGTTGCAGTGATGTTGCAAAAGGTTGGTCAAGTTTTCTAACTATATACATGGCTATGCTAATGAAGTCATGTATATAGTTATAACAATGACAGAATGTTCTATTTATATTAAATCGGTTCTCGTAAAGTTATTCCTTAAACTGAATAGAACAAAAATAAATAAATTTTGCCTTTCGAAACATTGAGCTAACAATAAAGACATATTTTTTTGAAAAAAAAATGAAAATAGTACATCTAAAAGCCAGAAGAATAATATTTACACTATGATTCTTCAAAATCTTGTTTTTTTCCAAAAGAAAGAAGAAGAAAATACCGAAAAACGTTTACCAGACGATTTTTTTCCCAAAAACGCTTGAAGTACTTATCATGCTTGATTATTAAAAATAATTCATAGATATACATAAGTTACAAATTAGAAAATTTAATTCATGCAGTCGTACTAATTCGACCTGAATTGTCTTGGGAAAATTCATTATTTACTCAAGTAGTTCATAGTCTAGAGATATAGGTTTTACAAATAAAAAAAAATATAAATAGTTATTTATTATAATTTATATATAGTTAAAATATGAGGAATATAGTTATGACAAGATTATGATAATTCGCAAAACAAGAGAAAGTATGATATGGAAAAAAAAAGATAACTTTCAAACAAGATGATTCGACATTTTGTTGTTGAAAGTGAAAAGAATGTAAAAAATTCTTTTTTTTTTCATAAAAATGAAATCATGAAAGAAGTTAGTGAAAAGCTAAAAAAAACTATTCGATGTTCAAGGCTTTGAGCAAATAGTTCAATGTCCGAGCTTTTGAAATTTTATTTTGATATGATTCAAGTTACACCTTTTTACTTGATTTTTAAAAAGATGTCTGCAAAACTATCATACATAAAACATGCGTTAGTAAAGACATGAATGAATGAATATTCACGTAATCACGTATGTATAGTTAGAATGCTAATTTTCCACGTGATAGATGAAAAGTATGAAGACGAAATATGTTATTTAGATATGATGTTAGATGACGAACGGTTGTGAGTTTTCAGGTTGAGTCATCATTTACCTAATATAATCCTATATCTGTTTTCATTGTTGACTATTCAAAATGAAGCAAATGTATAGAGGATTGTAATGCATTTTTAATTACAATCGATATACATATTGATAGTTTTATAGAAAACATTAATAGTTGTTGTTTTTAATATTAAAGGAAAGAAAAATGAGAATATAAAGTTTCTTAAACCAAAAATATGTTTGAAACTTAGAAATTTCAAAGGAAAAAAAAAGTGTGGGAGAGAAAAAGAATAAAGAACGAGATGATAGATTGAGAAAGAACGAGAGGTACAAGGAGAAAGTTAGAGGGAAAGAACCAAAAAATATATAAGAAAAGAGATACTGATCATTGCTGTGAAAATGAGGAGAGAAAGGACGAGATCAGTTCGAAGGGCAGACATCCTCTTCTTGGACCAGACTGAATTGGTAACATTTCAGCTGGTCCACGAATTTTTAATCAAGTCGATGGGATGTTCCGGCTGCATTTCATTTTCTCTCATCCTCCCTCGCTCTTTCTCTCCTTTTTTTTTCTCAAAAAATGGACAATGACTCCCAAGAATCGCCATACAAACGATAATGTTGCAAATAAAAGAAAAACTATGCTTTAATTGGTTATTCTTAGCCTTTTTCCGTTTTTTTTGAGATTCTTTAAACCAAAAAAAAAGGATAATACCTGTTACAACAAGGTTACGATAATACTCTAAATAACTAAAATAATCTTTTAAAAATGGTATATATAGAACATGAATGATGTATTTTCTCTCTCTCTCTCTCTCTCTCTCTCTCTCTCTCTCTCTTTTCATTTGTCATTCACACTCTTCTTATCCTTATTTACCTTTTATATATTTTATTTATTTCTGTTTCTCTTCCTATCTTTCTTTCTGTATCTATCTTTTACCTCTATTCATTTTTCTCTTCCTCTATCATTCTCTCGTTTATAATTCTTCATTTTTCATCTGATATTTCGTATAACTTATGAGTTACTAGAGAGACATCCCAAAAAATTCTTTCAAATTTCATTATTTCAAAGAAAAATATAAACAAGATAGCTTTATGTTCTTTAGAAACTAGCATGTGATGATGATGATCATACAGATGCGGTTGTAGTTCCTTGTGACTTTCACTATTTTGGCGGTCGACCAAAACCTCAGTAAAATCGTTTTCAACATTCCTTTGTTTTAATTCGCAAACACTTGCTAATAGGAGAAGGTCTAAGGCTTGATCACGTGAATTTATGAAAAACAGCAGATGAGGAATATGCATATGATGCTCACATGTGAATCTTTCCAACGATTATCGTCGACGTCGTTCACCGTCACGATGTCGTCGGAGGCTCGCGCTGAACATGAATAACCATGTGTTCAGCAGTGAGTGTTCAGTACGGTAACTGACAGATGTGCCTCACTGTCATCGAGCGGATATATCTTTCTCACCCTCACTCTCTCTATATTCATTCCTCTCTCTCTCGCTCTCTCTCTCTCTCTCTCTTTCTCTCTCTCTCTCTCTCTCTCTTTCTCTCTCTTTCTCTTTCGGAGAGTATGTTATTTTCATTTTTGCTTTGGAAATTCTTTGAATAACTATAGCTGGAAGTTTGCCAATTGTAGTGAAATTTCTCTTCAATCTTCAATAATTTGGATAGAAATCAGATTTAGTGAGAAAAATAAGATAAATGAAGCAAAAAAATGAGAAAAAAAGTAAAAAAAAAAAAAAAAGAAAGATCTTTAAGTAAAACATTAAAAACATTTCTTATGAATAAATATATATTTAAGAATGAAGAAGACAATGTTGTATAGCTTTATGCAAGATTACTAGTAACAATGCTTACAACTTTCTAGAGTATATTTAGAAAGTTATAAAGATTCATAAAATAAATTTTATTTCAAAATACTTTAGTATTCAGAAGTAAAATAATCAGAAATCATGATCTATATCATCACATATCATTGGATATTCATTATAAATTTTATAAAATATAATAATAAATAATAGTTTATGAAAATGATTTATCTTGATTTACTGTGGTCATTGAAGTAGGTGAATTTATAATTATAATTAAGAAATATTATACAAATATATATATTTTCTTTAAAAAAAAGGAATGAAAAGGATACAAAAAAATGTCTAAAGAAGTTATAAGATTGTTATAAGATTCAGAAAATCTGTTATAATCTAGTCAGTCTCAGTCAGTCAGTCAGTCTCTCTATAACTAATGCTTTAAAATCACTTAATATAAATGTACTTTACAGGTAAAAAACTGTTCTAAACTACCTATAAAACTGACCGATATTTATGAAATTAAATGAAAATATAATATTTGATGTGAAAATATTTGGAAAAAAGATTCATAATTTCCAACTAATTCTAGAGCACGTAAAATCAGATAATCTTATTATATGGCACATGAAAAAGTAAAAAAATAGTTTTTGATCATATGCTAGTTAGTCTATGAAGAGGTATAGTCAGAAAATAGGAAAAAAAGTTAAATCTTTTTCATATTGTATTATAGGAAACTTTGTTCTCTTTGCTATTGAGTGTCTCTCTCTCTCTTGCTCTCTCTCTCGCTCTCTCTCTCTCTCTCTCTCTCTATCTATCTATCTATCTATCTATCTATGATCTGTAAACTTGCTAACGATATATGTTATTAACTACATGTAATTAAAGGATTTATATATTTATTAGACTTTTAAATAAAAGTATTTATACTTGATTAACCTGAGTAAAACCAGTACATGAGTATCGACCAAATCACCTCAAACCTATAATGCTGCACTATCCAATGCTAGATGTTGCAACTTTTCGCGCATTTTATAGCGGTCAATAGCATGTCGAATCAGATGGTTTTACGTTTTTACGTGGAAATTGAATTAAGAGAATTACTATATCTGTGAAACGATTGTTCAATTTTCGATTTTTTTCGAAGGTTTAGTGGATGCTCGTTAAAAAAATTTTAAGTTCAATATTGTTCAACATGAACACGATATATTTGGAACAAGAAATTAAATAAAAAGGAAATATCAACTAAAGAAAAAATGTATCTATGCTTTATTTGGATATGAAGCTGGATAGATGTATGTTAAGTTTCCAGCTGATGACCAAGTTCAAAACTTAAGAGATGACGCCGCAGGCAAACATTCTAATATTTAAATATGGAATGTTGATTTGAGAATGAAATGATGATGGTCATAGCATAATGTTGATTATGAATCCAAAAATAGAGAGAATATAGATATTAATTGATTATATTCTTGGAACAAATTGAGCTTTACATGAATATTTGTTTCTAAAACGTGAAGAGAGGATATACCAGCTGACAAAACTTCTAGTCAATAGATAAAATACACATGTTGTACAAATAAAGCATTATTTCTAAATGAAAAGTTAAAGTTGCAACATTTAATTATACATTTATTCTCTCTTTTTTCATTAAGTGTATATTAAGAATCATATAAAATTTGATTGAATAGTTAGAAAGATAGAGAGTAGATCTAGTAGATGTATGTTCAAATATGTATTCCTCAACTTTTTCTTAATAATTGTTTAGAAAATTATAAGTTATTTTCTATTTTTTATTAAGTAAAATAAAAAAATAAATAGCTTTTGATCGAAAAAGTTTATTTTCTTCTTGGAAAGAACAATTTTGTTCCAATTTTTTGTCATCTTCTTACAACTTGTATGGAATGTTTGTTCAAAACCATATGGCAAAAAGTCAACACCGTCAGTGAAGAAAAGATTTTTTTTTTTTTTGAAAAAAGACAGGTTGATAAAGAGAGTGAGCAAGTTAGAGAGAAAAAGAAAGCAATAGAGAGAAATAGATGGAGGGAAATGAAGAGTGAAAGAGAGGAAAAACGACGATCACAAAGTTTTTTGATCGTTCAAGATGAGAAAACGAAGACAACGCCATTCTGTTACGAAGTTAGGAAAAAATTAATTATAAGACTGTTCTCCAGATTTGTATTAGTTGAGCTTTTTTTTTTGAAAAAGTGGGGGTGGAAAAGTGGATTTTTTTGAAAATTTTTGAATCACTAACCAAATATGAAAAAATCAAGAACTGAATCATAATATTGACAAGTTCAAAACAAAAAAAAATACGTATATATAAGGTTTTTTTTGAAAAACTTGTACCTTTTTGATTTTTTTGTTATGAAAATAATTATCCTAAAGTTTCTGAACATAAAAAGAGAGTAAACTACAGAGAAAGAGGGAGAGAGAAAGAGGGGAGAAGAGGAAATGAACTGAAAGAACATCTCTTCGTCTTTTTCTTCTTCTTATCATCTTTCTCTTTTCGTACTTTCTCAGTTTTTTCGTAAATGTGTATGATACAGGAATACATCAGATTTCCCGTTTTCTACGGGCATATCCACCTTTTATATATGACCATGTAAGATGATGAGACTGTACTCGAAATAAATAGTTATAGACTTTATTGGCTAGAGGTCAACGAAACGGGGCTTGCAGCCTCCCAGAAGACTTACAAGGCCACTCGAGTGAAGCGAATCTAGTGATTTAAGAAAAAAAACGGTCATACACTCTCCGCTCTTATAATAAGCAGAAAATAAATGAAAAATCATTTTTGTATAAAAGGAAAGTATTCTATTTCAATATCTTAATTATATGAAATATAAGATAAATTATATGATAAGATGATGCAAAACTAATAAAATGATAAAAGACTGACGAATGAAATAATTGAATAATTGAAAATGATCTCTCTTTTTGCAAAAAAAACCAAAAAATCAGAGAAGTTGATTGTAAATGATGATGGAATGTAACTGATGACATGTATTATCAATACGGATTGTGGATCAAATGTTTCGTTGATGTCTGCCTTAGATGATGTAAGGGTAATCATTCAAAGTTATAGCATCATATATCATGAAAATCTTTCTTTCTTTTTTTTTAAACGAAAGATCTATTCATACCTATAAAGGAAATGAATTTTTTCTTTCATTTCTGAACTTAAAAAGATATACTTACAGCACGAGAGAGAGAGAGAGAGAGAGAGAGAGAGTGAGAGATTGAGAGGGAGAGAGAGAAAGTTTAAGAGAGAAAGAGTTTGAGAGAGTTAGAGAGAGATAAATAAAAAGAGACTGTAATGATAAAGAATTGAGAGAGATTTTTTATATTTCTTATAAATTGAAATGAAACTTATATCATATAGTATTACAAAATTTTTCAAAAAATATATTTTTTTATATAAAAATTCAATTTTTTTATTCAAAAAGAAAATGGTATGAGAAAGTTTGAAAGTATTAATATCTATCTACCTATTGAAAACGAACTATGCAGATTTCAAAAAGATGAGAACCGGTGTCGTTGGTGACATTTGGCAGATTTCCAAATGACAAAAAACTTGTAAAAAGACATAGATATATGTTGAGAGCGTAAAGACAAAAGTTAGAAGAGAATATAGAAGAGGAAAAGATAGAAAATGAGTGAGAACATTGGCAAATTGACAGAGAGTGATGAAGATGATGATGATGATGATGATGGGAGGCTAAATTTTCTGTACTCTCTTTCATTTTAAACAGTTAGGCTGTAGTTCATATGCATGCCTTCTTGATGCGTTCACCTCTCTCTCTCTCTCTCTCTCTCTCTCTCTCTCTCTCTCTCTCTCTCTCTCTCTCTCTCAATCTTTTTCATACTCTCATTTCTATCTATTCGTCTTTTCAAACTGTTTTCTTGCCTTTTTCTACTTTTTTTTTCTTATTTGGCCATATCCCTGTTTTTCTCTGATTCTTTCTTAACGTGCTTTGGGGCAATAATTGACCTTGGTGGCCGAAACTGAAAAACGGTCGATGTTGCGATGCAGGAAAGTGACAGCGGAGGAACAGCTGATTCAGAGTATTCAAACAATTCACGCAATTCAGCTATTTTTTGTTTTGAACTTAATCATTTAAATTTTAAAAAATAAAAGAAAAGAAAAGAATATGAAAATAAGAATATAAGAAATGGTAAAATATTCTTCTAGGGGAGTAGGAAAATATAAAAAAAGTTATGAACATTTGATGTATATTTCCATTCTATTTATGAATTGTCTACTACAATAAACAAGCATTCAAAGTTTTTAAAAAAAAGTTGTAGCTTGATCAATTTTTTCATATTTTTAAAAATACTTCCGCAGATCTCTCTCTCTCTCTCTTTCTCTCTCTCTCTCTCTCTCTTTCTCTCTCTCTCTCTCTTTCTCTCTCTCTCTCTCTCTCTCTCTCTCTCTCTCTCTCTCTCTCTCTCTCTCTTTCTCTCTCTCTCTTTCTCTCTCTCTCTCTCTTTCTCTCTCTCTCTCTCTCTCTCTCTCTCTCTCTCTCTCTTTCTCTCTCTCTCTCTCTCTCTCTCTCTCTCTCTTTCTCTCTCTCTCTCTCTCTCTCATCACAGTCAGATAATTAATATAAAAAATAAAAATGTAGCTAATTTAATAGATGAATCCATGAAACATTAATATTTAGCTGTAAAATTTTTTTAACTTTGATCATTCCCCCAATTTTTTTAATTAATAAAGTCAATGAGCTATTCTTTATGCAATTTTTTTAATTTCAAAAATGTTTTAAAATTAGTTGTATTGTTCTGATTAGTATCAAAAAATTAAAAAAAAAGAAAGAAAGAACAAATATATAGATGACAAACAATAGTATAATGCAGCTTATGTAATATACTTGTAACAACACATGGGAGGCAAATGACATTAGATTAAAGACATGACATCAAATCTCTGAGTCTTGGAAGCTTACTAAATAAACATTTAATGATTTTATTCTGACAATTATATTAAATAAAGAAGTATTGGACTGATTAAAGGCGTTAGAAAACCTAAGTTTCTTTGTATTTTGTATCTATTTCAACCAACATTATTACCAACAATAGTGATAAGAAAAAGTAATGGAATGATGTGATAAAATGAAGTGATATTATGAAAAGATTTAGAAATCTTTTCTCAAAGTTGAAAAAATAATGATAATTCTAGATAATGCTTGGGCATTTCTCCAAATATTTCACGTCATAGAATCAGTTGAACTGTTGAATATTAAAGAAAAATACAAATTGGGAATAGAAAAAAATCTTTTTTATCTTTGCTATGACTTATTAAATAATGATACATTCATACATATATATATACATATATATATAAGTAAATATGATAAAACATCATCAAAACAGTTTTTCTTCTTGTCTTCTATAATGATCTTGTAGTTCAAAGTTCAGATACTTTAATCTGATGTTTCATATCATCAGGTTGTTTATGAATTTGTTGATATAATTAACAATCAGCATTAATAAGAAACGGAAAAAGCTACAGAAAAAGTATAAAATGAAATGGAAAAATGATTAAGATTAGACATAGAGAGTGTAAGAGAAAAGCAGAGAGAGAGAGAGGGAGAGAGAGAGGGGGAGAGGGAGAGAGACAGAGAGAGAGGCGAAAGTAAAGTAAGGAGTGAAAAATGAATGTTAAGAATAGAGGAAACAACCGTTCATTGTTTATGCACCAAAGAAATAAGAAGGAAAAAGCATCGAAGAACATACACCTTAGTATAGTCACGTGCACACGTGAACTATACGTATCTGGTTATGTAAATTTAATTTGTAAATTTGATGACAAAATGATAGGCGATGAACAACAGTAATACCAAATAAAAAAAATTAAAAGAGAGAAAGTGGGAGAGAGAAGAAGAATACGAAGAAAACGAAGAAGAAGAAGAACGATGAAAGAGAGTCAAGAACAGACATTGGGGGAGGAGGTGAACAAGTTCTTTTTATATACGAGAAGGATTTCCAATTTGTTTTCACCTTTTTTTACATTGAAATAAGTTGACCTTTTCAAAATATCTTTCTTTTAGAAAGTTACTTGTTAATTGAAGACATTAATAAATCAATTTCTGAGACAGTATCACAAGAATAAGAAGAGTAAGAATAAGAGAGAGAGAGAGAAAGAGAGAAAGAGAGAAATATATAGAGAGAGAGAGAGAGTTACAGAAGAAGGGTAAAAGTAATAGAGAGACAAACTTTAAGAGAATAGAGATAAAATGAAAAATACATGCTAAAAACAACTGAGAGCAGCATAGTTTGTGTGAAGTTCTTTTTAAGAAAATTGTTGGTAAAATACCTCAAATTGGCATAAAGTACAGATTTCTGCTTGAGATAAGAATTTCTTCAAAGATGCAAGGAAATAATGCCTTTTTAAAGTTTTTTCTTAGCAAGTTCGCTTCTCTCTTGCCAGCTCGTAGATGTAGATTGAATTTCAGAATGAAATGAAAGACAGATGATATAGTCATTTTAATTATATCATATAAATAAAGTTGCTACAAAGTTTTTTCTTCAATATTTGTAGAAAAAATATGAAATTGAAAGGAAAACTGCAATATTTTTGATGTCTGGCGACTTTTCACAAGACAAAATAGATAGATGATAGATAGCTTTGACCCTAGAATGTCGTCTTAAGTTTGAGCCTCCCGAATAGCGAATGTTTTATAATTTGTCGTGGTTGTCTTGCAAACGGCTGGATCTTTTTAAAATATTTTTTGCTTCCAAATCTGACTCATTTTTTTCCGAAAAGGGCCAACACAAGGGCAGAATAAGTCTAAAGGCTTATGGAAATGATTGAAATTTAAAAAATCTTATATCATATATCTTTAAAAGTAATGTAATCTTGAGAAATGGGTAAATATTCAGAAAATGCAAAGTTAACAAGAAACAAATCTGAAAAATGATAAAATTTGGAAAAAGAACTGCAAGCTAGCTAGTCCTCCAAGAAAAAAGGGGAAAAAACGATAGCTGGAAAAGGTCAAATGAAGGACAATGTTGTTGGATAAGAGAAAAGATGGGGTTGATTTGTCATGCATGTATGTATCTCTAATAAAGACAGAGAAACGATGGACAAGTTGCCAAGTTTTTTTTTTAAGTTCTTTATGAAGAATACAAAGAAGTTTTATGGAAAAATATCAATATGGATATATAAATAGAGGGATTGAGGAAAAGAAAAAGTAGATAGAGAGAAGGAGAGATGGAGAGAGAGAGATAGGGAGAGAGGGAGAGAGAGAGAGAGGGGAAAAGATTACATACTGATTAGACCTGAATATTATAGAAATAACTGAATATACATATTTGCGTATAATAGAATAGAAGAATATAGAAACATAAAACTGTGTTTATTATTTATTTTAATTTTAAAATATTTAAAAACTTAATACTTGAACAGACATAAATAATATTAATTTAACAAAAAATACAAAAAAAAATTTAATTTCAAAATTTAATAAATTATTATTGTCATCAAACAGGAAGTTATTATTTAATTTGAAAAAATATGTGAAAAAAATAGATGGGAAATGCAACAAGTGTCTGATGAAGAACGATTCAACTCCAGACGTAGACTGTCGAGAAGAACCGGATGATGATGATGACTATGATGGGAAGGCGAGAAGAAGAGAAGAAAAAGAATAATATGGTGAAGAAATAGAAGAAGAAAAGAATCCGTTGATGGCTGACTGGGCCACCCACTGAGACTCTTATTCGCAACTTTATATAATTTTAAAATCGTATGTATCTATATAAATACATAGTATTCGAAACTTGAAAGACAAAATTCATTGCAAAATCTTTGAACTTCTGCCAATTATGAGATCATATTGAAAAGCTATCTGATACTGTTTCATGCGTTCTATTGCGAAAAGTAGGTAAAAGCATAGAAAGGCATGACCTCGTGCTCGACACCGAACCACCGGTTAAAAGATAAGAGGTAAGAGAAACTTGAATCATGTTCAATAATCTTTAAGGCATTTTCATTGTCAATTGTGCGGATAAGCTGGGCATTAGTTGTTTCTGATACAAGTAAACAGGATTGAGGAAGTAGCGTGTGTGGGTGAAACGAATAGCCGAAGAATATCAACATTAAGTTTTCACAAAAGTTAATAATAAATTTCATATTGTTCCCATAGATTATAGATAGCAGATATCGTTTCATGCGTTTGTGCTAGCAAAGCAATAAACATGTAATCAAAATACTTTACATATCAGAAATTTATAATTGTATTATATAATATTATGAAATTAAAGTGAAATATGATAGAAAAATGAATAAATAAACATATGAAAAACACAATATGAAATCAGTTCCAACTTAATTATATAATATTTAAAGTTTTATTAGTTATATATGTATGTATGCATACATCTATCATCAATGATTACATCTTCTTATCAGCATAACTGATTAATTCTCATGATTTTACCTCAGTATCTTCTCTCGAGTTGTATATATTGAAGAAGTTGACTTCAAACTTTAAGGAGAAAAAATTCTTGTTGAATGGATACATCTGATTCACAACGATTCAGAATTGTCGGAAATTCTTTATAATAGACCTCCCAAATAGATCTTAACTTTCTTTTGTAAGAAAAGACCGTTTCACTTATTTCGCAGCAATTAAAGTTGATTCTTGGGTCTAGATCGTGTTGCTAAGTGCAGACTGATATTTATGGATTAGTAAGGATGAATGAACCTCGTGTATACTAAAGTCTTATTCTAGAATGAAAATATTTTAGGAAAATGAGGAACAAGAGAGAGAGGGAGGGGAGAGAGAGAGAGGGAGAGATACAAAGAGGTAAAGAGGTAGATAGAGTATGAGAAACGGTTGAAACAACTTAAAAGCGAAACAGATTCTCATCTCTAAAGCACTGTAATAGACCTCCCATTATAAGGCACGGATGACAGAACGTCCTTACATGAGCAGAAAATGTGGAAGAACAGGCTGAAACTAGCACAAACCTCATAAAAGCCATAAAATAATGATACGGTCGATAACGAAAAAGGGCTGTGATCCTGAGAAATGGGCATCACCGATGGCGACAATACTGAATAGCATGAGAGAATAGACTGAGAACGTAAGGGAAATTGGGTTCGCCTCTCAACCTTTTATATTAAAATTGGGTAAAAACAACGATTTTACTTTAAAAAGCTATAAGTTGGTAGAAATTCAAAATAAGTTGGATTCAAGCCTTATACAATTACACTCTATTCTATAGTGTTTCAAAACAATTTTACAGAAAAAAATTAATCTATCTATTTCATTGTGTATGTTCTGTGTTAATAAGAATAGAAGAAAAGACAAAATAAAATGATTTGGAAAAACATAGCTGACTATAAAACTTAAAGCATAGTTGTTAAAATGTTCATTGTCGAGAAATAAACAGAAAACATGCTTAAATAGATTGGATAAAGAAGAGAGATAGCCGGAATTGAGATGAAGATGAGAGGACAAAACTATGAAAAGAAGTTCAGCTTACTATCGAAGGTAATTGGGTTCAGGATTTAAGACCATATTGTTAGGTAAGTAGAAGATGCAAGAAGGAGATAGACCGACAACCATTTAAGTACATGTTGATGAGTGGTTTTCCAACGAAATAGAAAGAACTAAGAAAGAAAAAGATAAAGAGACATAGAGAGAGGATGAGAGGAAGTGCGAGTGCTAGAGTAAAAAAAATTGAGAGATAGAAAGAGATAGAAGAGGTAAGTGCAAATTAAAGAGAGAGCTGCAAAGAGAGATGGTAAAAGAGAAGATGTGGAAGAAGAGAGAATTGTGAGCTAGGGAATGGATAGCTTTGAACAAGAATAGCTGCAGCTTAGGACCATGCTAATCAAATCAAACACCCATTGAACCCTTTTGCTTGTTCTGCATTTCATCTGGTAAGCTTAGTTCAACTTTAATTTAATGGTAAAAGAAAGAAGAAAGAAAATGAGAATATTAATAAATTGAAATATATCTATAATACTTTAGTTTGCAAATTATATTAAAATACTTGTTTTTATATAATAAATCCAAGGTATGTTCATATTATTACTTCATCTATTTCCCTTATTCAATCGTCAAACTATTAAAACTTTCCGTTTTCAAAGTAAATATGCACTTTTATTAAAAACCTATTGAATAAGCTTTGAATCTGTGAAGAACATCTCAAATTCTCTCCAAGTTACAAATCAAGAAAAATGAGAATGAAAGAAAAATTGTTCAAGTTCACTGCCCTCCAAGCATAGTTTGTTCAATCTCATACATATGTATATTAAGATGAAAAGACTATTGAAAATATATAATTTGAGGAAAAGCAGAAAAACATAATTAAGTTTAATAATAATAAATACAACCGCTCAGATCGTAAAAGTAAATATAAATAAAGAATAAAAATTTTTAAACTTTACGTGAAATTCACGTGAAACTTTAATTTTGTGCAGTTGATCTATGACTTTTAAATGCCTAAAACTGACGATTCTGAATTATTTTCAATCTTCTTATATTTAAACTAATAATCTTGAGAATTATAAATAAGCTATTATATAAGTTATAACTCTCTATTTTCATATTTTTCGCATGCTTTCAGAGATGGCTGAAGGACCACGACTAAACTTCTTATGCTGTCTCCGATAAGTAACTTCAAATACGTTTTTCCAAAAAAAATTTAAAAACTGAAAGTATTTATTCAATATAGTTAGTTTAAACTATATGTTTATTTCCTATTAAAGAGACAACTGAATAGAAGATGGTCTGTGAATATGTGCTCAAATTAATCTTATTCAATTAAAATAAAATTAATAAATATATTTTATGTTATGAATATATAAAAATAATAAAATTTATTTTATGAAAACAAAAATAACATGTATTTACATATACATTTGACAATACGTACTTGGAATTTTGAGGAAATTTCGTTCGACGCATCGGTAAAAGGCAAGAAAAACAGTAAGTATTTAGTATTTTATAAACGATTAATATATTATTTAAATCATTTTTTATTCTAATTATGATATTTTAGAAGCTATTTTCTCATGTTGTGATGTACTACCTGAAAATATTGATGATTCATCTTTAAAATGTTAAAACTTGCATACCATCTTTGAGTATATTAGATAAGTTAGGTGTTGGAACTGTTTGAATATGTTGAAGATTATCAATTACTGTATTTTCTTAAATAAAAAAGAAAAATAAAAAATTTAATTTAATCTAAAAACCTGTATGTGATCGTGGTAAGCGTTCACTATCTGATTTGATGGTATCAAAATATTTGGCTGGATAATCAAAACTGTCATTTTGAATTCCCTAAACATAACTATAAGTATATAGGGCTAAAGCTTAAATTTCTTACAACCTTTGAAACATAATTTGGATCCCAGACATAGATGTAATAAACACTTAATGATAAAGCTGGTAGAGAAACAAAGAATATATATCCTAAGACTGTTAGAAATCGAATCCATCTGGAAATATTATATATAATAGTATACAGATATATATTAGACTAAGATAATATATAACATATTACTATATATTATGTAGAAAAATATTATTTTTGAATGAAAAATTGTTTAAAAGAATAGAAATATCGCTACAAAATCATACCTTTCTGGCTCACGAACAAATCTTTTTGCAGAGAAAAACTCATTTTGTGAAGATTTTCTGGATTCCATTACAGAAGAAAAGGCTCGAATTCAACAAAAGTCGTATTTTTATGTTTAGAAAAAATTTTGGAAGCTGACAGCTCAAAAAAAAATGGATTTGTTGAAGTTTAGGGTAGAGATTTGAAAGAAAAATGCGAGGCCAATTCGATTTTCGTGGTTTGTTTGCAAACTTCTTTGGCTCAATTTGGAAGAATTCAAGGCAAGTTCAAAATTGACAGAGATTGGTAGAGAAGAGAGAGAGTGACAGAAAGATATGCAGCTTCTTTCAAGCTCACTTTACCATCGCTCTTCTAGACGGGCGGTTGCAGTATATAGATTTGTCTATGAGAGCATATCGTCTGCTTTCTTTTATTATTTTTTTAAAATTAAAGTTTTTAATATGTAATATGAACTTACTTTTTATTTTCCCTCTGAGTAAATTTAGCTCGTTTATCAGATGTATAGACAGGTTGCTTCTGATAGCTTCGACGATGTCTAGCTGAATAATTATTTCCCGTTGAGCAGTTATTCATTTTTTCTAAAAAAATTTAAAACTAAATTCATTTTTTAACAAAGAAAATTGACAGAAAAGAAGAGTAAAATGGAGCAAATTTGAAGATGTCGTGATTGTTATTCGATATTTCAAACTATCAAGTTTAAGCTACACACTTAAGAAGTCTCTCATATCTCTATATTTCTTTCACAAAAAAATATTTAATTAATGATTATAATATATATATTTTTAATTTAAATATTAATAATACATATATAGTCATAGTATTATATTCTCTAAATACTTTTTTGAATGATATTTTTTTTGTAAAAATGAATTTTCTATGAGAATCACATGGTTTAGAATTGCATATTCATCTTATTTCTTTATCGATTTCAATAAATTACTAATTCAAAAAAAAAGAAGAATATGAATTATTATATTTTAATTGTTTTCATATATTATTTAAAAAAAAAAATTTTATTTTAAACATATTTTTCTTAATTTTCTTTTTACAATTATTTTACACATACAACTAATTAAGTTTTTAAATTGAAAGTTAATTTATAACTTAATTTGGAAAACGAACACATCGTAAGAGTTAGAGAAGAAACGAGAGATAAGGAAACCTATGAATAAATCAACTATAAAACATTTGGAATTCAGAAGACAAAGACTTCATGATCACAAGGATAGTGCTCTCCTGGTGAGGGACGACTAGAAGCCCGGGAGCAGCCTCGTCGTCTGCCGCACGTCGATCGATTGTCTGAGTCTCTTCATTTCGCATTCCATGTCATCCTCTCTAACTTAGATATCATAAAGAGAATTAGGATGGCCCATTCACATATTCTCTCTTATTTTCCTTTTCCCTCTCTCTTTCTCTCGCTATCTTTAGCATTTCCTTTTGCCTATTTCCCGTACTTGTTCTCACTTAGCTTCTACATCGCCTTCTTCAGAACTGAGCTTTTCATTTTCAGACAAATCTTCTTCATCCATCCACATTCGTTCTATCCCATAAGTTAAGAAAGACTTATGGTTCTACGACCTACTGCTACTGCTGCTCTCAGAGATTACGTTTTGACCTAACCCAACAGCTTCTCTACCTCTCGGTATATCTTTCTCTTTAAGTTTCCGTAATCCACCAACTAATATCAAATATGATTGACAGATAATATATGAAAAGATAGAATGTTGATGGAATATGTATGAAATTAGGATAACATCATTATATTTCCGTTTTATGCTCCATGTGTTTCAATAATAATTGTCAAATGTTGTATACCTGTATAATAAATTTTAAATATATTATGTGTTTCTATTTTATATTTCAATTCAAAGAAACAATGTAAATCAAGAATATTATGAATATGTGCTCTGTTACAACATCAAAATCTTCGACACATCTTTAGAAACTCAATGCTCAAGGGAGCATTTCTTTGCAAAGATTCATATGCTGATGGCTTCACTCCTATTGGAATCTGCATATTGACCAGACAAGCAACAAGAAATAACAAAATCTTCATAACTCAGTTGCTCAACTTTGGCATCTATTATCGACTCAAAACGATATCTAGAGATTATTATCAAAAATGAAAAATGAATCGTGAGGTATGGTAACTGAACAAGAATGTCAGATTAGAATCTAAATTACTCATACGAATAAATTATACTCAGCTATAACTAATTACAGATGACCCATAACCTTGTGAGGTCTTCCAACCTCCTTCTTGATATTCAGCAACAGAAGCCCCATTAGCAACATGTTTAGTTCTGCCGCATGGTTATTTTTCTTTCCACGCCCCTTTTGCAAGTGACGCACAAAATGCGGTCAACAGTTGGCTCCGCCTATTTGTGCTGTAATCGGTGGCGTCCACAGCCTGCTGTTCATGCCTATGCTGTGCACTTTAACTAAATATTTTTTAGCTTAATAAACATATTTTGTTTATATTGATTTTTGTTCGAACTTTGTCTTCATTCTCACTTTCTATTCTGTCTTTTTTAAATAAATCAGAAGACTTTTAACAACTTAAAAAAAAGATTTATCATTGATTACTCATCAATAACAAAACTTTTTCCATAAAACTGTATTAAGCAACAGTTATCACCATTTTATTTTGTTTCAGCTTTGATCAGAGTAACATCAATCTGATCTGTGGGTAAAATGGCTCATTTAGTCGAAAATGGAACAGTTTTAGGTGACGGCTCTTGGAGCCTCCCAATTTTGATTACCGATATGAATATACAGAGGTACAGTTGAACACAAAGCACAAAGTTATTGTTATTATCTAAATTAGGAGTCTGTACGTAAGGGGAGATTTACATATTGGAGGTCTTATGCTGCGTCTTGTTCAGGAAGTCGGTCAGTAAATTATCTTACTGTTATAATTATTAAACATTAATAATCAATATACATATATATATATATATCGATTATATTCTATTATCTATCATTTCCTAATCAATCTACTCATTTCGTTGAGAACCTATTAACTCATCATGTTTCTGCTATCAGTATAGAACATCTCATTATATATTTTTTTTAACCAAACCTCACATTCATTGCATAATTGCTTTTAAACAATATCCTTGAGAATCATCTCTTTGATCGATTTAATGATTTCGATCCTTATATTCAATCTTTCATAGTTGCATTTTTTCGTGACTCTCAGCTGGTTTTCTGATTTCTTTCAAGGATAAACCGTAGAAGAAAGTTCTCGCTTTCCCATCCATTCATGGACACTTGACTATCTTCACAAATTTTCCCATAATATAAACATAAATATCTCTGGTTTCGAACCTAAAATATTTTTTTTCTTTTAAAAAATACTTTCTTTTCACTATAAATATCAAATGGTTCAGTGAAATTCAAAATGTTTCGCTTTTCATATATACATTCTGTGGTTCTCTTCCCCTCTGATCAATGCTCTGTTCTCTGCCATTGGTTGGAAGGAAGGAAATCGAGGATGAGAATGTATGCTGGGAGGAGGAGAGGATAAAGGGGTAGTTGCTGCCGCCTACCCTTATTACACTGTTCATTCTAACCCCCTGTCTCTTTATAACTTTCTTTTAGCCACCCCCTCTTCCAGAGATTGAGAGGAAGGGTTGAAGGCAAAGATAAACAGGTTTAAATACTGAAGATAACGAGAGATCGAGAGATTCTAAGAGAGCTTCAATCTCACTAGAGCAATAAGATTTTTGTCTGAAGTTTTCATCTGTGTTCTATATTTTTGACACAGCCCTTCACTACAACCTTTCTTTCAAATCCAAAGCTCATCTATATAATCAAGTATAACAATAGCAAATCATATAACCAAACGTTGGCATTTCTAAACAAATTCAAATCAAATGATGA
The DNA here is from genome assembly GCA_964057225.1 of Auanema rhodensis. Taxonomy (NCBI): domain Eukaryota; kingdom Metazoa; phylum Nematoda; class Chromadorea; order Rhabditida; family Rhabditidae; genus Auanema; species Auanema rhodense. Next base: position 14,690,748 of record OZ059894.1, read on the forward strand.
GCATAATATCATAAAGGTTGATCAAATGGTAAAGTTCAAAAACGGGGAAGTAATCGATGTGAATTCAATTGGCCATAGAGTCTAGGTTCACCAGACATTGAATCATAGGGGTCGCCGATCCTCACATATTTCTTTCTTCTCTTCTTTACCCTTTCAAAGTTTTTTTTATCCTACGACATCAACTAGTTTTTACTATTTTGGTAGCTATAGGAGGACAAAAGTGAAAAATCTTGACATAATCCTATTGATATCATGATACTCTCTATATATATACCTGCATAACATACATCAAAAGAAAAACAACAGTTGAAAGTAATGCTTGAGAGATTGACTTATCTTCTTTAAAGGTCATGCTCTTTATACATGACAAACTATTTGATATCAAATAGTTGTTGTCATAGTAGTAGTAGTAGTAGTAATATTAGTTACTACTTTACTACTGTTGACAATGATGATAAGATTGTAATAATACGAGCCAAAAGGATCATTTCTATCTATTCACTAGCATCCTCATATCATTCCATACAGTTATTGCTATTATCGATTACATTGAATGTATGTCACATATTCTTATCTAGCGTATGCGATAAATGGAATGTTCATAACAACCTTGTACGTATAGCAGAAGGTACTCACATCCTTTACGATTTTGTTTCTATTGCTTCATAAATTTAAGCAAATCTAAAAATAAAAAAGATACATCTTTTATATTTTATATTATTATTTTGTAAATATGAGGATGATGATGATGATGTTTTCTTTAATATTTAGCTTTGCTTTACCCCTTTTATTGATCACCTTATTTGTCTAAAGTATTGAAGTATACCTAGATTGGACCACAATCTTTATTTATTTATATTGCTAGAGTAGAAGAAACGAATATAGAATACTAAGAATTAAGAGAAAGAGATAGAGAAAGAGAGGAGGGAATTTGAGAATGTAAAGGAACATCAAAGCTTTAGAATATAATGATCTAGAAAGGAACGGAAATTCATAGCTTTCTTTCTCTCTATCTCTCACCTTTCTTCCTTTCCTCTATTCTACCTTCTTCGTATGTCATTAATCTGGTAATGGTAATGCATACGACCTGAGAAAAGAAGAACAAAAGTATCACACGATCATAAATATATTTTTTCTAAAGAAAGTATTAAATCCTTTTTATTTTTTTGGGTCGAATAATAATTTGAATGATCAGTAATAGACCATTATGTATCCTTGTGAACATGGATGGTCAAATAACTACTTATGCTATTCACAAAATGTATGAAGCTTTTCATGTAACATCTGGCGTGACCAAAGACGAATAAGACAAGTACTGTTGATGAGCTAGCTTGCTAAATGCTTAGTTTGTGCAGAAAAAGGTTTTTCTCAAGATGGTTCAGTCACTAATCTTTTCATAAAATCTGAAAAATACATCAAATAATCTTAAATGACCTTCATTTTCTATCAAAAACCAGTCGCTTGTGTATGAAAAGTTTATAAAAGGCTTGTTTTCGTAGTCAGAATATTAGTGTATTACGTTTTCTTCTTCTCTCTCTAGCTCTTATATATAATATTAGTTGATAGACTTATATGCTCCAAAGCTCTGTAGTAGCCATCATGTTATAGTCTAACGCTAATTTGTCCCCAGACTCATAGATGATGAGCTATATGTTTCCCAGATTATATCATCAAATGAATGCCACAATTGCGCAGCTGCTACCCTGATCATAACTTGTACGAAATAAGCGCAGAATTTCCAAAGAAGCGATTTGTGCCTTACATGTCTATAAACTGAAACGATCAGCTGTAATAAAAATTTAAGAGCAACATCTTTACAGATATTTCCCGTGATTGGTCCGATCATGCATTATGGTGGCCTGAAAAGCGTCGATGGCTACAGCATACTCGGTCAACATTGGACCAAAATGGTATCACTGCTGACAGTAAACTCGAATTTACTCCTATGCATAAGGATGTTAGGTATGATATTAAATAAATAAATAAAATATAAATCTAGATAAACCTGGTATGAGAACCGGTACGTTTAAACATAAACGTAAAGGGGTATTTCCAGGGAAATAATATGTCTAATAATCTTGTCACATTCGCGTTTATCAATTTGATATACGTGAGTACGAGAGCAGTAGCACATTTATAATATTATATTATTATATAAAATTAAAATTTTAATAAATAAAACGAATGATACATACTTGGATTATAGAATTCAACTACCTGATCTTCAAATGATCGATGCCAGACTTGATTTTTCTGTCAATGTTGTGAGAGCCACTGGCAAACTTTGTCGAGATTTGGGACTACGACACGCTGAAGAACTTAGCTTGAAAAGGTACTTTTTCGTGAAATCCCTTTCAATATGATTTCATGTACTATTCTTTCCAGATATATTCCTCCAGACCAACTTAGAAAAGGAACTAATGATCCCGAAAATATGAGTGGCCCTGTGCCTATCAGACCTGGAGAAGAATCTGTTGGTCCAATGACTCTGAGAAAAGCTACTCCAATCTTTGCTTCCCAATCGAACTTAGATAGACGTCGTCAACAGAGTCCCGCTCTCTCAACCTCTGGACATATATTCAATGCTCATGAAATGGGAACATTACCTCGCCATGGAACCCTGCCACGTGGAGCCAGTCCAAGTCCAGGAGCTGTAAGTATTTCTTGAAATTTAAAAATTGGAAAATGAGATAGAGATCTGGACGATTCCAACCTAAACAATAAAATACCAAGCCACATTTATTTATAAAAATATATTATTTACAGTACAACGGAACCATGGGTCGTGTTCCTATTATGCCTAGTGTCAGCTTCAGTGAAGGTATAGACCAGTTCATCAGCTTAATCATCAATTTCTTATTTTTAGGCTTAGAAAGCGATCAGTTTGATATGGCTTTAGTACATTCTCCTCGTGTAGTAGCAACTAGAGATACACCTGTCTTCCGTCCTCAAAATTATGTAGAAAAGGCTGCTCTTAACAGGGGATGGTTAGACTCTAGCAGATCATTGATGGAACAAGGAGTGTTTGAGGGCGATATCGTACTTCTTCGATTCAAATACATGTCATTCTATGATTTGAATCCTAAAGTATGAATCTTATTCGTATAATAATCCTAATTTCAAATATTACAGTATGATCCTGTACGTATTAACCAACTTTACGAACAAGCTAAGTGGTCCATCCTTCTTGAAGAATTTGATCACACAGAAGAAGAAGCCACTCTGTTTGCTGCTCTTCAGGTATTTTTCCCTCATATGTTCATTGTTCAAATTTTATATTTAGCTTCAAGCAACACTTCAACGAGATTCTCCAGAACCTGAAGGAAACGAAAAAGATGATGTAGACGTGATGTTGGATGAATTGGTACGAACTTGTTCAAATATTTTCAGACAATTGAATTTAAAAAATTAAGTCTATAATAGTTATTATGCGTTTTACAGGAGAAGAATTTGGATACAGCTGTAATCGGTGGACGTCATTCAGATTTGACACAAGTTCCTGAATTAGCTGATTATATCAAATACATGAAGTAAATTGTTTTTACTAGTTTATTGATATAATTAATGAAATTTTAGACCTAAGAAGTTGGCTGCATTCAAAGGATTTAAGAGAGCTTTCTTCACCTTCCGTGATTTGTATTTGAGTTATCATCAAAGTTCTAGTGACATGAACTCTCCACCTCTTGGCCATTTTTCATTGAAAGGTAACAAAATCTTAAAGAAGAGAGATTTAATATTCTTAATAGGTTGCGAAGTCACTCCTGATGTTTCTGTATCTCAAGGCAAATATCATATCAAGTTACTTGTTCCAACCGCCGAAGGCATGACTGATTTTGTTCTCAAATGCGATACGGTATGTCATTGAAATCGAACAACAAATGTAATATTATATTTTTTCTAGGAATATCAATATGCTAGATGGATGGCTGCCTGTCGTTTGGCTTCTCGTGGAAAATCTATGGCTGATGCTTCTTACCAACAAGAAGTTGATAACATTAAGAGTCTTCTTCTTATGCAAGTAGTAAACGGACGTGAAAACAATGGTGCCAAGAAAGCTCAAGCAGTTAAATTGCCTTCTGACTTCAATGTTGACGAATATGTTTCATCTCGATATGTCAAACGTGCCCGAAGCAAGCAATCGGTATGTCAAGAGTCACAAATATTTCACTAAAACAATTGTTTTACAGCTACAACAAAGAATTTCTGATGCTCATAGTAATGTGCGACAACTAACATCGACGGATGCTAAGCTCCAATACATCAGGTATTAAACTTGTTTATGTGAACTTGAATTCATTGATATATAACAGAGCCTGGCAAGCGCTTCCGGAGCATGGATTACACTACTTTATTGTCCGTTTCCGAAACGGAAAGAAGAATGAACTTATTGGTATGTGTTAAGTTAATCTGATTAGGTTTCAACCAATAATATTTTAGGAGTAGCAACAAACCGTTTGGTTAAAATGAACATTGATAATGGAGAAAGTCTCAAAACATGGCGATTCACAAACATGAAGAAATGGCATGTTAACTGGGAGATTCGGCATTTGAAAGTTCAGTTCGAAGACGAAGATATCGAGTTCAAGCCTCTGTCAGCTGATTGCAAAGTATGTTTATCAAGTAATAATCAAAATAAAAAAAATATTTTGAGATTGCTCACGAATTCATTGGAGGATATATATTCTTGTCGATGCGAAGCAAAGAACAGAATCAAACAATGAATGAAGAAATGTTCCATAAACTGACAGGAGGATGGGCTTAAATCGAGAAATGATAGAAGATTGGAAATATGCACCCTGTTTTACAAGCTCAAAACTTCAATTGCTATATCAATTATTTAAGTATTTTATTATTACAGAAGCAGCATGTTGAACTACGTTCTTTAAGAGTTAATAAATGCAGATGTCATGTCTACTTATGATGATTTCAGTTTTGTATTTAATTTTTTTCATATAATTGTCATCATAATGTCTGACTCAATCCATAATCGCGTGCCTTGTGCCACAAAAGAAAGGTTTAATAAACATTGAATATTTATTTGAAAATAACAACAGAACAATATTGAGAAAACATACAACACATTGAAATATAATTGTCTACTTATTTAAATTTAAAGTTGGACAAGTGTCGGTAGTATTATAACTCTTCGAACTCACCGAAACATGTAAAAACTTTTTAAAACATACAGAATTATTGTTTTCAAACTGAGTACTTCAGATTCGTGGTTTCATACACTAACCATAAAGCTAAACATAGTGTATGATTCAGTTCTTTATACTCTAGCGAAGGTTCGTTTTGCCTGGGAACCTGAACCCATTTGGCATACTGTAGTACAAGATTTACAAAAATTAAATTATTCTTTATAAGTTTTAATATTTTTCACTTTAAATATTTTATATTTTTGGCTGATTCCACAACGCGTCTCTGAAACTAATAGATACAAAATAAATAAAGTTTTCTTTTTTAATGAAATTGTTCACTTTCCGATATATACAATGATTTAGAAAATAGAATGTCTGTGATATAGAGGAATACAAAATGTTATCAAGTTACTGTTGTTTATTCCATATTTATTCCATAGTTTTTAGATATTTGTTTATTATTTTTAAATATATCTCATGTTCATTGCCCTCAGTGCAATTGCTCTTGAATTTTTTAATACAATGATGATTATGGCATTTAGCTTGTCAATTCAAACTACTGACTTTGAAAAGCTGATTAATAGTAACTTGTTTTCGGAAATACATCTTTAAGCATACTTTTACATCAGGTTATATCAATCGTTTCAGAAATTTTTGAAGAAATGAATTATTTCAAACTTGGTCGTATTCTTGCGAATACGTACTTTTGCAATAAAACAGCATTTGAATTTTATCTGTAATCTTAGATATGTTTTATTTTTAAATTATTCATTTATGGATATGAGCATATTGAAACATTAAAAAAATTATTATTATAGGAATAGAAATGAAAGATTTCACTACTAATGACCTAGACTTAGTCTTTGACAAGCAGAATTTCGAGTGCCCCGCCTTAGTGCGAGAAAGATTATTTCAAGGTGTGTCAGCTTAATAAGATTCTTATATGCTATATTTTTTAAGTAGAAAAGGATGAACTATTTTCTGAAGTATGGTCCACCAACGATGGGTACAGTTGGTTTGTTAATCGGCATGATTTGTACGTTTGGAAGCAGGTAATTGCCTAATATGTGAGCGTTCATAAAATATTATTTCAGGGGACTAAACCGAATATGATTCAATTTCAACTCCCAACCACAGGGCTTCCATATTCCGCTAATTCTGTTGTTGTTTATAAAATTGGTAATTTTATAATGTATTCTTATTTTAATATCTTGTAATTAAGGTAAATATGCTGGTGTTTTCGCTGTTTCTGGAGAAGGCTGTGCCCGGCATTGGTCATCCCTATCATCTGCTCAATATATTGAGACAACTCTCGATTTATCGAAAGAAGTAGTTTTATCTGTTCAATTATTAGAACACCCTTCAGCCGGCATGTTTCGCCTTTTTTTTATGTGTTCATTCCAGTTTTTTAGTTTCAACATCTAGTGTGCTTTTTCTACTTTCAACAACTTCTGGCTCTGTTTGGTGCTTGAGAACAGATCGACACCAAGGCACTATAACTTCAGTCAAAGTGAGTTTAATTGAAAGGAAAACAAGTTATTTATATATTTCGCAGATCGGAGGTAGAGATGATAAAGGTATTGGTCGTAGATTATCTTCCATGCTTTTTGGTTCTTCCAAAACATCATCAGAAGCGTAAGTTTAGAGATTTCTTCTGTTTGTATTTTGTATGTATTTATTTAGTTCACGTGTTATCAAATGTTTGTTATTCTGGAGAGAAAGTGAAGAAATTGAAGAAGACAATGATGCCAACTATGATCCTGTTGCTATAACACTCTCCTCATTGTCCATGCAAGCTTTTGATATCAAAAGCAAAGCTCCTCTATGGTCCTTTTCGAACGTTGCATTAATGGATAGAATCGAATATACCCTTCAAGTGATTCATATTTTTTGGATAATCTTATTTTCAATTTCCTTCAGAGAGTTTCACACACTGAAATATGCGATGTCAAAGTTTGGCTATTGGATACAGTTAGTTTCAGAGAAGGATTTTTAACTCTGGTCGCTGCAACACATTCATCTGCTAATAATGTAACGTTCTTCTTAGGTAGAATATAAATGTGTTTTTTCTTGTGTAAATTTTATTTCCAGCTCATCTCACAGGAGGAGACTATGGAGCTCCAATCCTGGGCTGGTCTTCTCATATTCCTATAAGCTCCACTTGTTCTGATGTTTTCGATGTTAGGTTATTTTGAAGTTTCAAATTTTATGGTATATTCTCTAGGTTATGGATGAATCATCGTTTGTTGGCCGTATCAAACTCAGTGTACCCCAAGAAACAGCAACTTCTCAAACTTGTGAAAGAACCGATGGTGTTCTTATAATTTATTCTGGATATGGTATGAAATATTGTTTTCTGGGTTCTATAAGATTGTGTTGTTCAGTTCAATCGGTGTATATTCCTGACAACCTAAAGCAAATCAATGAGCTTCCTTTGAACAAAATGTTAGTATCAACGGACAAAATGATTGGTCAAGGTAAGACAGCTTTTTTCTTTTTTTTCACTTATTGTTTCGCTTTTTTTAGCCCAAGATGAGCGATATTGTTATGTCATGATGAGCAACGGAGTTGTTTCTTCTTTAAGACTTCTACCGAAGTATTTTTGTATCGTTCTTTCATCTATATGAAAATTTTGTTTTAGAGGATTTGAGGAAAACGGATTGCATGATGTTTCATTCAGTGAAGTTATCCCTGATATTGTTCCAGACAATGCAAGAATGGAAGCTTTCCATTCTGCATACACTTATTTTTCTAAAAAAGATATTGTAAGATTCATTCATATTTTTGAAACACTAATCGGAAACATTCAGGCTAAGGCAAGTGCAGTTATGAAACCTCTTCTCTCCTTAACTAACAATGAGCTGGCCACTTTAGCCGGTCAATATCTTATCAACTTAATTGATCAAACAGGTTTGTAAATGATTCCATGGGATATCTTTAATTTTTATTTAGAACCAAACAGTTTGATCGAGAATGAACTTAGAAAAAAGAAGCGACAATGCCAAGGAGTTATTCTTTTCTTACGTCAAATGGATGTTTTTGAAAATGTAAACAGGAAAAATTTTAAGTTTATATACTGTATGTTGTTTAGATCAGAACTGCAAGAATTACCATTAATGGAAATGTTACTCGATCAGGAGCTGCTCATTTAGCACAAGTGAATTCACCTCCAATTTCCTTTTGTATTTGATTTTTTTTAGATTTATGAACAAGTTCATGTAGCTATTGCTATTAGAGAATGGCAAACGTTGTTAGAGGATAATGCTTTTGCTTTAAGTATGATTAATGATAATGTTTGTCGAATGTTGGGTCTTCAAGGAGATTCAGAAACCATTCTTCTAGGAAGGGTACAGCAATTCATATTATTTTATTTTAAATACCTTATTTCAGTTATCGAATCTAACTCTCTTACCTCGCGCTACCGTTAAAGCTGTAGATGATATCACAGTTAAGTCATATGGTGATCGTATTTTGGTTTTGCAAATTTCTGCTGATCTGTTTCTCACAATTTCAACTGCTATTGGAAATTGTAGACGGTAAAGCAAGATCTGAAAAAGTTTAAACAATCAAACGTTTAGATCTACTGCCAGTGTTCCATTGAACCCCGGGGAGGAAATGTGGACTGGTGGAAGTTTTGCTGATGCCTTTGATTCACTGGTAAATTTATTATTAATATTTTAATATTTTATTTCTTGTTAGGCAATCACTTTGCTGAATGAGTTGACAAACCAAGAATTAGGACGCACTGAAGCTCTTCGATTAAGAGACTATGCTGTCAAGTAAAATAGCTGATCTTGTTTATGATTCAATTTTTTAATTGTTTAGACTAACAATGTTCAATCTTGGTGAGCGAATGGGAAAGATTGAAGGACATCCTACTCTGGTAGCTCTTTATGAATTGGGAGAAGAAAGAATAGCTCTCGATCTTGCAGAAAGATTCAAGGTGTTTATTTGTAACCAAAAATATAATTCAGTGTTTTGAATTTATAGGATTTCAAAGTATTGTGCAGAATTTCTTTGGAGTATGAGAAAAGTGTTCGTCATGAACGTTTAGAAGCTTACAAACAACGTTTTGCTGATGATGATTTCGATATTTATCTTTGTCAATACCTGAAACATAAAAGTAAGCAAGTTGAATCTATATAATCTTCTTTAATGCTGTTTCAGATTTGAATGAGGAACTACTTGAGCAAAGAGGTGAACGTGTTGATGGATTTTTATCGTCTTTAGATTCCATGAGATGGCGTAGAGAACTTCAGAATGAACATTTTGAAAAGGTAAAACATTTATTTTGTGCTTTTATGTATAATAAGTACAGGCCGGTAATTCCCTTGTTAGTCTTGCTGATAGAGAAGAAACTGATATTTGGAAACAGAAGGTAAGTCATACCTACGTTTATCACTGAATTTTATATTTTAGGCTTTATACTCATTAGCAAAACTTGCTGCTCTTTGTGCTGACACCGAAGATCGGACGGTAGTGTCGGATTGCAATGTGAAACTTGGATTAATTAAACATCAAGAGAACATACCAATGAGAATTAAGCAGGTTGTTTTTGTAAAACTCTTGCAATGGTTTATTTGAATGTTTAGATGATTTATTCGGATAATCCAAACCAGCCTTTGAATACCTATGAGGTTATAGAACTTTATAAGTTAGCTTTAGATGATGAATTTGTTGAGCCAGAACAATTCGCTGGGTAAAATTATATGTTTCACTTTCTTGCACAATTACATTTTTCAGCGCTCTACAATTACTAGGAACTCTCAGAGCTGTTGAAGATTGTGCAAAATACCAGAAAAATATTGCGGAAATATGGAAGAAGATATTATTGCAAGAATCCTGGGATGAGGTTGAACCCATTACTGGCTATGTTACTTTTTTGCTCTTTCAGATTCAAGCAAGAGATTTGGGAAATACTTTGTTTGCTCATATTCTAGCACACATCCAAGACAATGGTGAATTGGCATAAATATCTTTTCTTGTTCAAATTACGATTTTAGATTGGCCAAAGGAAATAAAAAATGCCGCTATGCCCGATATAAACCAATTGCTCAAAGATACTAGTTCGGTGAGAAGTCCGGATTTGAGCACTATGTACTTTCATATGTATTTCAGATTCAAAAGAAACATTCAACACTCTCCTCTTGGATCAGGAGAACTCACGAAAAATGTGCTCAAGCTATTCAACTAAATGCATAAGTAATCTTATGTCTGATACTTTGTGATCTCTTGAAGTTATGCTGGTATATGAGGTGCACTTCTGAATGCTTCAGTACTTCTATTGTTTCTTATAAAAATCAGTGTAGCTACAAAAATATTGAGAATTAATTTTTTATATAAATTATATTATACCCAGAACCACATGACAAGTATTCAGTAAAACCCTTTCAAATATATAAAACATCTATTAGTATGACTATCTTAAGGATTATACCAATCCAGGAAAAGTAGAGTAAATGTAATAACTATAATACAGAAGAGAACAACCACACGACGTCCAGCTGAATTACTAATGGCCTGAAAATAGATCCGTTTTTTTTCTGGAAAAATTTTGATGAAATCCTACCTGTCTAATCCATTCGTTTCCATCTTTTAGATTTTCCGTTGTATGAATAGCTGTTTCGTTGATGATTTCAATATCCTTTTCTTGATCCAAGATCTGAAGGATCAATTATAAAAAGAGCGATAAGCATTTCTTGTACCTTTTCAGATAAAATGTCTTGGAGATTTTGAATTTCGGCTAACTGAGTTTCCAAACTATTGATTTCCATATTAACATGGGAGAATTTGTCATACATCTTTTCACATTCAATACTAAGCTGAGCCTTTTCTTCCGGTTGCAGATTCTCCTCAACTTCAGAAAATGGATCTGGAATTGTAACCTCCGTTTGGGTGAATTATTGTTTTGCAGCAAAATACAAACAAATAATTAAATAGAACAACGTTTTGAAAGAAAATTTGAGGCCATCTTTTACAAGAATCATGGAATAAGATAAAAAAAAAGATTAAACAAACCTTTGTTTTCGACATCATTGTTCAACAATTGTGAATAAGACAACTCAGATTTGCTTGGCTTCTTCTCATAACTATTATCATATGCCTCGTCCCGAGGAAATGTTTTTGATGGTAGATTCAAGCTTTGTCTTGCTGAAACAAAACCAGCATTATCCTCATGACGTGTACCTAAAGTAGGAAGACATGCAATTTTGAAAAATATTTCCAAGATACCATTGCGTTTTCTAATCCCAGTATTTAATTCATTCATCAATGAGTCTGCAGGTTTTTCAGATATTCCTTTCACTAAACTTGATAAACGCATATTAGAAAGACGCGCAGCTTGACCTTTTACACGTAAAACTCTATAATTTAGGTTTTAACTTATGTCTCATCTGTGTAATTGAAAAACCTCATTCTTGTAACAACTTTAGCTATTTTCTTTAGTTCAAAATTCAAAAATTCGCGAACATAACTAAGATGTTCTTTCTGCTCATTCGATAAAAGCCCATCGGCTTTAACTCGTCCATTTAGATTTTGAATGGTGGTTTCCAGTTGTCTAAGAGTCTGAAAAATTAAGAAAATAAGGCCAATTGAATCATGTATTCAACCTTCTCGCTTTCTTGATCGAATCTATCTCTATCCTCATTTGACATCGAATTAATGAGCGAATTATAAGCAAGATAATCCCGTCTAAAATTCTTCGTTATAAGAAAGGCTTTTTCTTAAAGCAATATATTATTATTATTATTACTATACGGCAAATAGAAAGAGAAGCTTAGTGGAACTAAAAGATATAGATCATAGCTTGGACGAAGACCACACCAAGCTGCCTACTCCTACTCCTCCTTCTTTTTCTTCTTTTCGTGCACAAATCATCATTAAATAAGCATAAGCCAGAAGCTAATAAGAGAAGAAAGCGATAAAGTGTGAAAAGTGGAAGGCACGCAAAAACTTTTTCTTCAAAAAAAAATCGACTTAATGCTTAATATAGGCCTTACAACGGCCGTTGTTTTTAGCCACCACCCCCACGTTCTCAGGAAAGGAAAAACCAAGAAGAGCATTATAAGTAAACGAGCTGACCTTTGCGTCCAAAGGAGATGAGAAAATTCATGAATGCCTTTGGAAATGGCCTGGGCTATGCTCACCAGATTCTTATAAGCCGACATTGACGGCGTAGGCACAGGAACTTCTAGAAGCGAAATGAGTAATGTTCATGTCTTTCTCATAGCAACTATTACCATGCGGATGATCCTCAATTGGACTAGTACTCTTCTTCTGTCGTTGGCATAATGTTTTGGTTTTAGCTTTGAAATATGGTGTCTGATCGACTGGCATTTTAGCTAAATTCTCCGCTAAGTTTATACTATATATCAACTTATTTATATTTTCTCTAATCAATTAGCTAATCTGTAATGAAAATTTCAGAGCTCCTCAGCAGTTCATTAGAAAAATATGTCGGTGTATGGTAAACAGCTACTATAAATCGTTAAGAATATATAAATAGGTTTATTTCAGATTATATATAATACTATTCTACAAGTATATAAAAGAAGTTATATTTTACGAAGCGTATAAGACAGAGTGGTGACAAATCCCATCCCATCATAGAAAATACACACAATTCTGAAGATTTTAAGAAACAAAAATTTTGAATAATGCTCTCTGTACTATTTGTGTGAAATTAGAAAGATGTTTATGCGGGAAAGGGCTGGTCATCGTCAGAACCATTGCTACCTAATGTACGAAAGATGAATAAACTTTAATTTGGATAGATGCAAAGTGATTTACAAACACAACCAGGAACGTCGTGGGACGCGGGTACAAAACGTGCAAAAGATTTTTCTTAATTTCAAATATTTTCAGTCAAACAGGAAAGGAGTAGAAGATGGAAGCAGATTTCAGCCCTGGATCTGAATAGTTTCAGTCTTGCTGGCTTAAGACAAGATGGCACAATAAGAGGACGAAATCTGTGTTTGTCTAGGTCCGCAATTACTTTCCTCCGGCCCAGAGAACAATAATGATGATGAGGATCACAACGATGGCACACATGATGATCATCATCTTGATGTTCTTCCACCAATATTTACGTTTGAGTGTAGCAGCTGATTTCTCAAATTGAGAAGCTCCTTCCTGTTAAAAATTTGTAAAATACAGAAATATTTAAAAAAAAGTTATACTTGAAGAGCGTCAGCACGGTCATCGAGTTGTGAAAGCTTCTGATCACGTTCCAAAACCTTCTCCACATTCACCTAATATATTGCGAAATAAAATAATCAAAAACAATGATAATTCTAACCTTCATGATTCCGACAACCTCATCAACCTGAGCTTGAGTCTGTTGAAGTCTTTTGTTAGATGGTCTAGGACCCTGGCTTCCTCCAGCTGCATCACCTTGTCCTAAAAACGAAAATTAATAAAATATTAAGCAGAATTTATCAACCTTCCATTTCAAAGTTTGGTTGAAATTAGACTAATTCCCTAAAAAATGCAAAAATTAGACAAATGTAATTAGTATTAAAAGCGAAAGAAAAGATGAAAAATAATTTGTAAACTGCATGTAATAGTAATCTGTATAATGATGAACATAATGTAAAATTCAAATCGATTCAAAAGAAATACCAAACGTCACATGTTTTACCATGAGAAAACGACAAAGAGCAATTTGGGATCGTGTCATACAAAACCTGCACAGCTTGGTTTTAACTTTAAATCCATAATATTATAGACGAACAAAAATCTCGAAATGGAAAACAATTCAAGGAGTAAGTCTAAAGTCAAGAAAAGGATTGAAATTATAGCTGCAAGAGCAGAGCAAGAATTTATTTTTCAGAGAATAGCCCAATGTGATAGCAGCATGTTGCAGTTTGTGCTCTTCAACATTCTAACAAGAATTGTGACACAATTCGTGGGCTGAATTTCGTCAAAATACGTTTGAATATAAGATTAAAAGTATTCTGATAGAACAAATGAAGATTCCATATAACTAAGAAAGAAATGAAGAAAAAGAATAACATATCAAACAAACTTTCTTTCTGCCTTCTTTACTATTCAATTAACGAAGAGAAGAGCATGTAAAGAGGTGAAGCAGAGAATACTAGAGTATTTATAACTAATATAAATGAAAATTAACCGTAAACAAAATGTATTTCATTCTTATACGGGTTAGCAAGCATGAATTCGTCGGAGGCAACTGCCCTTTAACAACAAAAAAACACACGAAAAGAATGCTAAAATAAAGAAACAAGAACCAGTATGAAAGGTACCCCATGTTCGATTCTTTTTCCTTGCCTGAAGCGGTAGTGCCTAGTGTACGAGCAGCCTGAAGAATAATCGATGCCTACTCGGTTAGACACCAAAACGAATAGCTACCCTCCCCTTCACATCTCTTTTTCTTTTCTCTCTATCCCACTCTCTTCTCTTTTTACCAAAACAATATCCAACACTTTCGGCACGAGCTCGGCCAAAATAGGCGGCGGAAGGCAACCAGTACAGCAGGAAAGAACATCAGTAACAAAAAATAAAAGAAATGGATAGCCATTACACTGGAAACGGGATGCGTGGAAAATATAGAACAAAGTTTGTTATCAAAATCGCAAAATACGGATTAAAGAATTCACGAGAATTATATGACAGACAATCAGAAAATGAAAACAGAACACAGCACAACAGCACCGCAGCCGCGCTTGCACACCGCTCACAACCAATCGATTGAGAAGAACCTGAAAATTGCCAAGCAGGAGCTTCTGGGACGATGTAACATATGAACTTAACCGAAATACCAGGATATGCTGTCCCAACTAATCGAAAGGGACGTGAAAGCAAAAATTATGGAGCGGGGGGAGGGAGAATCAATGCGAAAACGTCAAGCGAAAAGCGCCGGACGCTGGGCCATAACGATCAATAGAGCCTCGAGGGCGACCCAGTGCGACGGAAACTAACCGCGCACGAAGCCGCGACTTGCACCAAAAATAGCCATCGATCGTGCAGGTTTATTATTTCCTTGATGTCGTCGCTTTCGAGCCAAAGAAGTCTGGAGTCAAACCCAAATACGAATATTACAAAAATATGTATTCAACTCACAAGTAAGATAGAGTTTAAAAAGAATTCAGCGCTTTGAATGCAGGAAGTAAATACAACGATGTGTATTTAAAATTAGAAAATGTTTTTTTCTTTGTAAAACATACGGTTACGAAATATGTGACGCACATTAAATGAAGCAGTTGTGAATGAATCATAGCACAAAAAGAGCGGAGATAATGTGAGAAAAAAATATAAACGGAAAATGAACAACATATACGGGCTTCTTCCGTTCAATTGCGAAAATGAAAGTGTAAAAAATCACTACTTTCAAGAAAGATTCGTTCATTTTTGTTTCATATCCGCGCGCGGCATGACTAACGCGTTGCGGCCATAACCCCAAGTGCACTTATTATTCCTAATTCTACAATGAACTGTTCACTTGTCGGTTGAAAAAGGAACACGGCACTGTAAGGGAGTTTTAATGAATTCAAAATAAGAATCATTGTCTTGTTCCCGATCAGGTTCGGGGCAAACCGATATGAATCGACGAAAAATAGGACTAGAGAATGACAGCAATACAGGCACCAGCTGAATTCGATAACAATTGAAATGATAAATTGACATGAAGAACATTATGCCAGGAAAGATGAATTTGGTCACATCAAAAGTTAGTATGTATATAGAGATAAAAGTATAAAAAGCGAACACAATGAACATGTTGTATAACAGAATGGGACCTTACAAAAATCTGAAATAAGAAGAAAGTGCTGTCTTTTTCTACAATTTGTCGATTGGCAGAAATATCGGCTTTAAGGGTGTCAATAGGACATATGAACGAGTACATACGTTTATTTTTGCACGTTCTTGAGTTGCAATTTTATTAACATAGTTCCGATATATTTATGTGAATGAGGAAAATCACAACTTCAACATGAAGTAAAACACAAATCTTGTAATACCTATAAGCTATATGTTGTCAGAAAAAAATTAAAGAAATTGTTGGAAAAGAGGGGAGAAAGCTTCACCAAAGCTGTATCTTATAATGTTTTCAAGAAAGCTGTGCCAAGCAAATTTAAATCCTTGTTACAGAATAGCAGTGAAACAGAGCAAAAAAAAAACAAAAAAAATGAGACAACTTAAAAAACAGAAGGACAAAATATAAATTGATTTTAGTAGTAGAAAGAATTTTTCATAATGCGCACAGATAACGAAGCGGGCCCTTTTCACTGATATTAGAAAACTAACTATTGAATTCAAAAAGGAAACCAAGTAAAGTATATCCTAATATAAATTGATGCTAAAATATACTATTAAATATGTAAGGTACGCGTAATACAAGACTTCAAGAAGAAATGTTAGATATGAATTGCGAATTTAAGATTTGGAAAGAAATATTAATGTAATGAGAAAAACGGGCACTCTTCGTCTGAATAATATAAACTTGCCACACCTCTCAAGTAGCAGAACACAACCGAACATGCCCAGCGGTGAAACGAAAATAGCTCTTACGTGGCAATTCTCACGTTATTATTTCACACGTGAGGTGACCAATAATGTTAAAATTGCAAAAACTGGCAAACCAATTTCAGACTCAAGAATTAAAAACAAAAATACTTATACATATATATATATATATATATATATATATATCTATATTTATGTTATATGCTATTGCATATATGTATGTTTTCTGTTGTAAAGCTTCTTATGTGTATATTGATCTAAAAAAACGTCAAATTAGAATGAAGAGACGTGGATATGCATGACATCAGTCTATCCAAGGGCTTCCTGCTCAGGGCGGCTTAACAGCCGTTGAGCACATTTGCTTTTTTTTTCTAGCATTTCGTTCTCTGTGATGTCTATTAGGGAAAGTCTCCTCGAGTTCTATTCTTAATTTTTTTCAACTTTGTTATTCGATCTTAAGAAGAACTCAGAAAAATAAAATGACGCCTCCAGATATATCACTATAGTTATCGGCTTTACAATTAAACTTCACACCTCTGAGATTTAAAGACATTGAAAGGAAGATATCAATGTGTTTATACCTCTGAGGTCATTGTTCACACTTTGCTCTTACGTAGTGAACAAAGTACTCTTTTTAGCCAATGGCATGTCCGTTTTTTAGTAACATACGCTATCCGACCCTATATGGTCAGTTTTGCCGACAAGGGATTGTTGAGGTGCGAAACTAACGGTGCTGATAAACCAAGAGGCCCGCTGTCACGTTTGAAAAGATAATTGCTATAATAGGCGTATCGGTTACTTGAAAGCTTGGTGAAGTATATAAGATTCTAGTAGCTACACTTTCAACGCCATTTTATTTTGCTTACTGTTCATAAAGATGGTTTCGATCTCTTTCCGAATTCCTGCTGCTCATGCTATGACCATGATTCCAATGCCATCACAGACTGTCCGACGGGTGAGTATATGCTATGTTATCGTTTAAATTGTTTTGTATTTAATTCTAATCATTTTTTTGAAATTAATAAAAAATGTTTAGCATTCTCGGTCAAACTCAGCAGCCATGGATTTCTTTTTTGGTCATAACTCATGGGTAAGTTCAACCTTTTTTCAAAATTTACTTTATATTTCTATTCAGCAATCTATTGTATTCTATGTAATTATCGCTATCTTGTCACTACTATATAACTTCGCTGTATTTTATTTAAATTTTGGTGAAGTTCATTATGCTGAAGGATTATTTAGTGAGATATTACTTTAAAATTATATTTTACTTTGAATTTTCTAGGTGAGGTTACTCTTCTACGTTTAATCTCTTGTCAATGGTGTCTTTCTTTTATCCTCGCAGGACTAGGAATCTTTTTTTTTCATGAAGTTTGCCTTCCGGTATATGTTTTTATTGCGGTTAGTTTTATAATAATTTAAATATATACGATATATATTTACATTTTAGATCTTAACCACTAATGGAAGTGCTGTTCTATTTGCTATCAATGCACGAAAAGTTTATGATGGCATGGTAGAAGTTGGTAAGTTCAACAAAATCTGTATTATAAGTAGTATTTGATTTAGACTCTGAATACTTCATGATTCTTTGTTTCTTGTTTGGAGCTAGTATCACTCATTGTATCATTTATGTCTATGCCTTGCATCTCCAGGAATTAAATCACAGGTACTTGAAAAGCTCTAGAAACTCTTGAATCCTAAATGTTCGATTGCAGTGCTGATAATGAAATCAGAAATCAACACTTTTTCTGGGATTTCTTACAGTTCAAACATTCTGAGGCTCCAAGAGCTGAATTTCCTACAAGGAATAACAAAGTAATATATTCTATTGTATAATTTCTAATTTTGAACTTTAAAAACTTATTTTGTTTTCCATAGAAATGACGTATTTTCTTGAAATATTTGTTTTATTATTTCTTTAGTCATTAGTGATTTTGGTGGGATGTGCCCTCTGTGTTCGGGTATTCATAGACATATTAACTATAGATATGTATATAATTGTAATAATTTAATAAGAGTAATAAACGCATAATGAACTTAACAGTTTCTAATTTTATTTCTATTCAATATTAGTATTTTAATATTTTTAGTTTGATTTTTTGTGAATTGGTCTCGAATATCAAAGAAAAAAAAACATTTGAATTATATGAGAGATGAATAAGAATCGACACTCATCAATCATTTGTTTGGTGGTTATAGATCTGATTTTGATGGAATAGTCTGCCTTAGATTAGGGAAGCTTTAAGTTCCTAGCCTAAGCTTCCTTATTCCTCTAATTTCCGAGGTTCATGTGAAAATATGGTTGCCGTATGATTTATCAAAGTTTCATTTAAACTAGGGATCATCAACATAAACTAATCTTTCTCAAAACATTCTTAGTCTGATTTTGTTCCAGAAATAGAATGTTTGCGAGTTTCAGTTGCGAAAGTCATGATTTATTAAAATGTTCCGGATATATTAGGCGATTGCTTAGCAACTCAGAACTTTAATGTCTATGAATAACAGTAATTAATATGATTTATCTGACAGATGATTGTCTGCCTTTTACATTACGTCCAAAGATTCTCAGCATTTTCAAGAAAAAGCCGAATAATACTCGATTCAACCGTGCTCTCTGTTTGCAAAAACCAAAATTCATAAATAGTTATAGTGTCAGTCAAGCATTTGGGAAATGACGTGAAAAGTGAGAATGAATTATGAATTTGCAAATGCTTTGAGATTAGAATAGTTACGTCTAGCGTGAAAAATGTGACAAAATTTTGTAATATGCCTTTATTTGATTCTATTTTGTTTAGAATGATTCACTTAGCCCGATTCTCATTTTTTTCCCTGTAACTTCACAAAACATACGAGCTATTTCAAATAATGAATGAGATGGGATGTTTTTGCTCATTTCATGGAATTTTAATGTTTTTCAAGTTTCATGTTATTTCTACATTTAAATATTTGAATATAACTTCCTTCACTAATGTAACTAAATGTCCACGTTCTTTCGCGCAATTTCTAAAGCATGAGATTTGTCATTCAATTTGGATAGTTTAAACAAACCAATGAAATTTGGATAAGCCTGCAGTTTCGTAATTAGTTTATGTTTGACTGGGAAATTTGTATTGTTTTGTGAATAAGATATAGGAAAAGCGTTTATTATCAATCGAAAAATTGAACGTATACTATCTCACTTTATAGAATCTGGAAGATATCCCTCTCCATGGTCGTAGAGACCGAGCCTTGAAGAGGCGAGCGCGCTATAAGAAAATGCATGTTAGCCATGAAAGAAAAGCAACACTACTTATATATATATATATATTGAACGCTTATCTCACCATTCAAGATTCGGCATATCTTTCCTGGTGAGTCTCTTTCCTTCGTCGTCTAAGTCCATTATTATTGGATTTGGGTTCTTCGACCGAAGAGTTGTCGAGAGATCGATGCCGCCGCGCAACCGCCACGCGTCTCAGCTTCAGCCTTCTGAGGCAGAAGGCAATAAACTCCCGACGACTACAAAGCTTACATAGCATTGGCTTGTTTCTTTGATGGGATCAGAAGCTTGAGTCTACGACGACGATGTGCATACATACATAGATACATACAAACCTACATACATGTAATACATCGGTTTGCAAATCTCACTCTCTATTTTCTTGTTCATTTGTCTTTCTTTACCTCTTCCTTTCTTTTTCTTACTCATTAACATTCTCCTGCAATCGAATATTCTGTTTCATTATCATTGCTTGTTATTTTCAATGATTAGGCTTCTCCTTTCTAGCAACATCATTATCACTCAGCTATTGTATCCAGCCATATTCTCCTCTCATCCCAGCTGTCTAAAAGCAATAATTAAGAAAAAAAACATAATATTGGCATAAAAACGACAGCGGAATAATCCAACGAAGGAGATCTGAAAGTTGCTCAGTGTATATATCCATCAGCTGTCATGTTCTTCACCATTTACATCTGTCAAAAGTCAACTTTCTATGTTTTTTTCCTCAATATTCCTTGTTGCCCATCCTTCTATTACTCCTTAGTTCTCTCCATTTCCTCTTTCTAATTCTCATTCTTTCTTATTCTCTCTTTCTCTCTCTTTATCTTTCTTCGTCTCTCTCTCACTCTCTCTATATATGGCGATTCCCCTTTGCCTCGTCGTTTCTCCCTTTTTTGCCGTTTCTCGTTTTTGCAAAGTTTATGGATGGGCTGTTGTTTTTCCTTCAAACCCAAAATTCCGTTCTTCGCTTTGGATGAGTTTCAAGATTTTCATATCGAAATGGTTGTACCTTCTTTTCATTCATCCTCCGTATATCCAAATGATGCTCGGCTTAGTCATCTCCCATCTATATAGAACTCTTATTGCAATAGTATTATTGGTATCTTCAGCATGATCGGAGATTAATTAAAGGTTGCAAAACTAATAAAAGCGCAGCTACATATGTTCATATTTAGTTTTATATTCATTTTCTTTCTGGAGTAGGTCCTTTAATGTATTTCTAGCAAGTGAATTCCTAATTCTTGTATTATCCATACTGCATCATATTAAGCTGTTGATTGAACCGTATGCTTAGATGTATGCTTGCACATGTTCTTGTATCACTTCAAAAATGTGAGAAAAGAAAGAAGATTCTTTGGTTATTTCGTATATAATTTCTATTTTAATCTCTTCTCACTACTTATCTTATAATAATTTTTATTTTTCCTCATCTTTAAAACCTATTTCATGCTATTTTCCTGATATATTCAGCTTCATACATCACATCAAAATAGGCATTCAAAAGGAAATTTAGTACTTCTAACTTCTAAAAAGTTGTCACAAGTGGAGAGAGCAACCTCATTGAAAGAATTTAAATTCTGTACTTTGTCCTTTTTCGTAATATAATCACATAATTATTTATTTTTCAAGTTATATAGCATTAAGAAAGATTTATATTTTTATATATATTAGTGAATTTCAAATTATATTGACTTGCATATGTATTTACAGAACAGTTTATGATTTTCTTCTTATTTATAGTTATCTTTTCTCTTTATCTCCCTCTCTCTCTCTATCTTATAAGTGTTTATAGTATTCAAAGCTGAGATTTTCTATCATTCATCTGTCCATTTCTTATCGATTATATTCGGATTTTTGAAATATATTTTTCATGATATGAATGTCTATCTCTTTCTCTTATGCTGCCTGATTCTCGTTCCCTTGAGCCCTATGTTCATACACATACATGCATATATGTGTGCATGTATGTATGTCCGTTACCCCCGGGGGGTAAAACGATGGACAGTCATCTTTTTTCTTTTTCTTTTCATTCATTCAATCTTTTTGGTGCTCGACAGGCCTGATATGAAGCTCTTATGAATACAGATTCACAGTTTCTTTCAATTTTGCTAAAGTTGAATGATGCCACCGCAACCTACTATCCTCTAGTGTTAGCTAATTGTATTCGCAATTCCGACGGCTTTGAAAACTCTGAAAATTTCAAAAAAAGTTGTAAATGTTATTCGAATTTACAGCATTTTTTCGGATTTTTCCATTTTTTTTCGTTTCTTTCTTTGTCCTTTTTTGGTATTTTTCTGTTTTTTCCTTCTTGCTGTCTTCCTTGTCAGTTTCCTGATATGGCTTAATCCCCTTCCTACGTTTGCTTCTTCACCATCTAGTTTCTGCTTCTCATCTTTCTCACGTTTTTAACACATTGTCAACTTTTTTGTCTCATTCCTCACGAAGCTAATTGTTTTTTTTAATGCTAATATCACCGTGTTCTCAAAGTTATTTACCTAGTAAATTCCATTTATTTATTAATAATTCAGTTTCAATGACCAGCTAGAGACAAGTAAATGAAGAGAGGTATAGAGAGAGTAGGCTTTTAAAGGAGGTGTGGGGGAGGAATTCTACATGGGATTGAGCAGAGTTGTCAACCTGCTTGAAGAATATTCATTATCCAAGAACCATATTTGGCTACGAACAAAGCTCAATTTGAGGCTAACAATCCGTGCCTAAGCCAGAAAAGTAGTTCACCCCAATCCAAAGAAGTCGAATCAGGCAAATGGATTTAGAAGACCATGAAATTCGATAGCCGGCACGACGAATGCTCCACATCAACCGGACATGGCAGAATCTGCCATCATCTTGATTTTTCCATAGCTTGTATAACATTGTGATCGATTGGTGAAGCCAACACTATAGTTGATTATATCCAAATATTTTTTTGAGACGACTTCCTTTTCCGACAGCCATTTTTTACGAGAAAACTAAAAATATTCATATATGAGCTTTTATTCGTCTTGTTAAGTGCATGCATTTACATAGTATGTCGATTTACATATCTCTCTCTCTATATATCTATGTATATGAAGCTACTTTGATTATATTCTTTCTTTTTTCCTTTTCAAAACGTTCTCTCTTTACGTTTCATTATTCTTCAAAGTTTTTTTCGAATATGACATAGAATTCACAACACACGCACGTGTGTACGTCACTTACACGTAAACGATTTTTTAATTTTATCTTCTACATTTGAACAAGTAGAAATGTCCTTCTACTTCCAGCTATACTTCCTTTCATTTTAATCCTCTTCTCTTCATCTCTCTATCTCTTTACTCTTTTACTTTCTTACTATTTTCATCCTTCTCAGTATCTACTATCTCTTCATCTATTAAGCTGTTGTTAAAGCTTTGTGACACTATATTTACATCAATTCATCTGAATATATTTTCATGAAATTAGCTTTCGAACAAAGCTATATTTGTCTTTTAACGTGTTCATATTTCGTTATTTGTAAATACAAAGACTTTCGCTTTGCAACTTCATTTTCAGCATTTTACTTTTTATTTACTTGCAGTCATTAAATACATACATACGCTACTCTTGTTCCTTATAGTTTCGACGATTCGTTTTCCTTTTTGTCTAGGCTTTTCCTTATTCTAACTTATCTCCTCACCGCCGTCTCTTTCTCATTCGCAGTGTCTTCTCTCTCCCTCTCTGTTTCTCTCCTCGACTTACTCTCCTTCTCTGGATTGTTCTCTCTTCGCCCTCTCTCTCTCTCTCTTTTCCTTGTGTTCCAGCTATTCATTTCTGATGCATCGGCAATTGTGTACAGAGCTCTATTGCCGTACGGGAGCTCTTTTCAGCTTATGAGTTTTGCTTTCTATTTCTCTGACCTCTCTTTCTAATCTTTTTACTTTTTGTCTATTCAAAGTCTCACCCAAATACTGCTACAGCCTCTTAACCTCTTCCGCCTATTCATTCTGGAGTCAATTCTGAGTTTGAAACTTTCTGCTTAACTCATGCAATTCTTTCTGATGCATCTCATTCTACTTACGTTGTTCATTCAGAAAATAATTTACAGTTATTTCTCTTATGTTTTAATCTTTCAATGGTTACCTACATGTGTTTCGTTAAGTAAGAATTCATAATTCTACATCTACGTATGTATATTCTTTAATCTTTTTGAATATTCTACATTACATTTCTTGTTCAGCCTAGTTTACTAAGTAGCTTTTTTCCGTTTCACATCAATCGATTCCTAATTTTCTCGGGTTTTAGGAAGTCCTTCGTTTATAATTTCATCTTTTTTTTCTCTACTTTCTCTCTTATGAGCGTTTAAAACCAGAGTGTTTTTTTTTTGAAATGAAAAATAGAAACAAGCTCATATCTCGAAGCCAAATAGACTTTAGAAGAGTTAGTGAACTGAATGTGAGAGAAGAAAGAGATGATTTTCCAAATCTGCATCTAAAGATGGGTAACAGTTGGGAACGAAAACGAATTTCCGAATTTGTTCGTGTAGCCAGAAGTAGTATTGCAGTCTTTTGGCATGTTTCACGTTCGGATACTGAGAAAAATAACACTAATCATCAATTAACATGTATTATTCAAGTACATTTAATCAGTTGTTTCATATAAATTCTATTAATTTTATATAAACTATATATCTAATATGTCCCTTAACTATTCTATTTCTATTTTGTATTGAATACTTTTTTTTGTCTAAACGCAAATACCTGGATACTCCTATGAAATGATAAGTTAATCTTTCGGTTTTGATTTCTTCTATTTCAACAATATGATATTGAAAGATCAATAAGAATGCTAAGCTTTGATCATTATTGTAAGAAACTGATTATCATATTATATATAGAAATTCTTTCATATTTCCAATGTGCATTCGTCTGTTTTCGTATTTTTCCGACTATCCTATAAAGAATTTCCATTGTATTTCGTTTGGGACCAAAGTCATGAGGGCCTTTTCCGTTAAGCATATTGATGAGGGGTGATTGAAGCGCTTTCACGTCTTCTAGCAGCGAACTTCTTAATTCAAACGCCAGTATTTTTTGAGCAAAGTGCTTCTTAAGAAATATTGAAATAGATGAAGAAATAGACTTAGTGCGCTTCTTCATTATCTTCTTAATCATTTTCATCATTATAGGCTTGATGTCCAATTATAAGATCGTAAAAGGCTTCATAGCCTCCTGTCATGTTGGCTTTATCGCTATACTCTTTTCCTCTGTTCAACTCTTTCCCATATTTAAAAGGAAAAAGAATAAGAAAGTAAATGAACGACTGAAACTAATGACTTTCAATTTAATGACAATGAACTATTGCTCTGAAACATCCAATTGCATCTTATTTTATTTCTTTTTTTTTACTTTTTTCAGCTCTTAAAAAACTGCAAACGTAACTTCTTCATGCATTAACATGCATATTGGGGCTATCCCATCATTTCTCGACCAATATATCTTCTGCCTACTTTTTCTACTTCTTCAGTTTCTTATATCCCTTTTCAGTTCCTGTTTAGTACTCTCCGATGCTCTTCAAATTTTTTTCAAAATCTTCATTCATTGTGTCTGTTTCAGTATTTTTCCCAATTCATACATTTGTTTTTTTCTTTTGAGTTTCTCAATGATTTCACTGACATTCAAGCACATCTCTTCGTTCACTTTGCTGTTTCTGTTAAGTTAACTTCAGTTTCTGTCTACTTCGCAATCTATTCTTTTACCTTATGTGCTTGGAGGGATAAGCCTAATTGCCTTCTTCATTTTTCCAACAGAAATCCAATTCTCACTTCATTTTCACCTTTTTCAAATTGTAAATTTGTAGCTTGTGAAATGCAAAATGAAAATCAATTCATTGTTCGTCGTTTTTTTGTCGCCTCTTATGCTTGTCGCTGTAGTTTAACTCAATATTTCAAAAAACAATTGAAATCAAATATTTTCTTCAAATTTCTTTAGTTCTATACAGTTATTAGCCTCTGAGAATTTTCAAAAAAAAATTTGCTCAGCAAATGTAGACAAGAATCGAATTTCGCTACTCCTTGGAATCATTTTACTTCATTCTAATCTTCTGTTGATTTTAAATTTCTTTTTTGAAATCACAAATTTAAAAAAAAATTGTCTTTATTTTTGAAAATAAAAATATCTGATATCATTTTAAATTGAGAAAGCCATTCAATTTCTCATAATCAATACAGAAAAAAATGTGGCTGACATCCAAAACGTTTTGTTTTGTGAAATTTCACTGCTTGACGTTGACTACGGGAAAGTTCTTTATCCTGAATTTGTTATTATCTTCATTTTACTTCATTAATAAACTGAAATCAATGCCAAATACTTCTCTTAACTCAATGTAACTTGTATTTCCATATGAGAATTTTTATTCTATAAATTCCAGCTTTGTACCACTTTGACGTTTTCATTTTCTTTTATTCCAAAGATTTATGAGTTTTGAACTACTAAAAAGGAAGATGGCAAGACAAATTATAAGATTCTATTAGAATATCCATGTTTTATGGAAATTACTAGAATTTTAATGAATATCGTTATTCATGGAAACATGACTAAAACGGAACAAATTGAAAAAAAAATGTTTCAAAGTTTCACTACTAATCCAGTACTCAGGTGCTAGAAGTTCAAACTTTCTTATATTTTTACAAAATTAATATAGATTTTTGAATAAAAGATTGAAAATCAAAGAAATTAAAGATACAACGTTTATCAGAGGTTAGAAAAGGAGATACATAGATGTTTAGAGAAATATTTTTGATGTTGTTTTTATAATTACGTTTTACAAAATAAAATTATTATTCTTAAAAGAAAACAAAAAAATAGAAGAACAGTATGATTAATTCTACTTTTCTTGACTTTTGTCTTCTTCTCTCATCCATCTTTTTTTTTTGTCATGAATCTTAACATTATTCAATCTTCATTTTTTTTGCCTATCTATCAACAGTCTTCCTGAAATCGAACGAACAAAAATTGAAAAATATAAAACAAAAGTACTAAAACTTAAAACTGTCCCTCGTGTATTAGTGACAAAGAGAAAATTTACAATATATTTTCATCTTATTCTCCTCCTTTTTCATGAAAAAAGGAAAGTGCCTCCGCCTCTTTTCTGCTTTCAGCAATGTTTGGGGTGGGGGGTAGGGTATGAAACTCTCGTGGAAGAAGAAACTCAACGCACATTGGTCGTCAGATTTTATAATTGTCTTCCGTTTTTTCTTCTAAATTCTGAAGAAAATTCTGCTCCCTTGAGCAGTTTAACTAGAAGCAAATACCTAAGGAGACGTAGTTGCAAGCCCTGATTCCATACACAATGCTCGAGCTATTTCAGAAGAAAGAGAGGCCGAGTATGTGGAGGTTTAGAAAAAGAGTTCTCTCTTTTCTTTCAATTTTGAAGTTTTCAATGCTCTATTCAAAAGCTTTTTAATCACGTCGTTGAGTTCAATACAATCCTTCCTTATATCTTTCTCTTATAATTGTATATTTTGGTGCAGAACGACGTTTTTCATACTTTCCCGCCATTATAAGTTTAAGAGTTTGCTCCTATTTACTTTCAAGTTTCAATTTTTTTTCAAGCGTGAACAAATGATTTAGTACTTTATGATGTTTTATTTCTTTTTCTCACGTGATAATTATTTGAAATTGATTCCAATTCCTTTTTTTTCAGTTAATAATGGCAGACGATATACCTGACTCCCTTGAGGCTATCAACCTCAAAATGAATGCAACGACGGATGATGTATGTTAAAATATTTATTTTTATTTTTTTAAAAATGAAAAAAATTTTGTTTTTACGATGAGAAAATCAGAAAAAAATGCGATAAACTTGTAAATAATTCACTGATTTTGTTGTATGTTTCTGGTAAAGATTTCTAAAAAAGAACAATACAATGAATGTAATCTTAAAATTTAATTTGATAACAGGTGATATTTTTAAAAAATATTCAGAATAGAAGTTTAAAAGGTCTGCTTAGTAGTCTAAAAAGATACATTCAAATGAACGAAGCAGCATTAAAACTCATTTTTAAAACTTTTTTTGAATTCCATCTTTCTCGATTTTTATTTTATTTGAATATATGAAATTAAATTAATAAATAAAAGTTATTATAAAATTAAAATTATGTTTTTGTATTAATGAAAAATTAATTTTAATCAAATATGTTGAAGAAACAATTAAAAGATTAGACTCTCTAAACAAAAAATAAAAGATTCTCTAAACAAAATCAGATATTTGCGCACTTTTACTAAGACTTTTTGTTTCAAATTGTTTATAAAAATGAAACTTTTTTCTTAGTATTTTCAATAACTATGTGAATATTTAATAATTTGTATTGTAAAATATCGAAAAATGCTTAATTTATCTCTCTGACGTAACAAATGAATACGCGTACCATGATGTTAGAGAGTGGTAGAAGCTTGGTCGGGTCTAATGTCCTCAGGGAATAGGCATATATTCAAAATGCTTTATTAAACTCATTGATTTTGCACTTGCTTTAGCTTTCTACATATGTAAGATCATCATTGCCCATCTTCAACATTTTCTTTTCTTGAATTTTGTCGAAATATTCTACTTTTATCGTATTTTTTCATCTTTGTGCAAATATTCAGATGTATTACTTAAAATCGTTTTACATCAAACAATTTTTTAATTTTCGTTCTTTTTTTCTATTTTTCTTGAAGAAATCAAATTTGAAATAAAGAAATTAATACAAAAATTGTTTTTTTTTCATCATATAAGTAGGACATTTCGATTGTTTTATTGTTAAAGTTCATGAAGAATCAAATGGAAATATGGTGAGACTCTACTTGAAAATTTATTGAGTTTTCCATCATTTCTTAGTTCTTCTCTCTTCTTCTATACCATTCTTTCATTCTTTTTTCAAAAAGTTTTTCATCAATATTAATAATAATGGCATTTTTGAAAAAAAATTTCAAAAAGAAAAAAAATTCCTCTTTGAAGTTGGCCAAATAGATCAATTTTATTGTTTTAAAAAGCAAAAACATCATGAAAAAGATAAAATTAAAACGAAATATACTACAAACTGCCAAACTCATTTTCAATGTGCTTTGAATGAGCTGTCTCATGTATTTCTGCTACTGATGTTAGTCGGTAATTAGCAAAAAGCCAGTGGGAAAAGAAATGTGAGATAGGATGATAGAGAGAAATACTGGTAGCAAAGACAACAAAACACTAAGCAACTCGGTCTATTCCAAGTATATGCTAGCTTCACTTATGCTCATTTTCGATTCGTCTTTGCTTCATCTTTTAACTTAATCATAGTACATGTTGGACAATTCACCAAATATGGCTTTTCTACAACATTTTCTCATCTCCAAACTCTAATGCGGTAGAGATCTGAAGCATGAGAAAACCGCAAACTTTTGGCTCTAGCGCATCGAGATAAAGCAACTTTTGCTGAAGTCCCTCATTTGATTTGGCTATCCAAGAACTGACAATTTCAACATTTTGCAGCTTCTTGGAGTACTGAAGCAAGAAGTGATTTGATATAGTTTAATATAATATTTTATTTGGCAATGTTCCAAACTATGGTAAATTACTCGCAACTACATTTTTATTTTTATCGACTTTTTTTGTTTACGTATTGCTTTCCTTATTTTTTATATTTTTATATATAAATATATTTATATCTATATCTATATATGTATATGTAGATATATACGTCTTTCTTTCTTTTTTCTCTCATCTGAGAGCATTAAGGCCTACTTGCTGCTAAAAGAAAAATGATGTAAAAAACATCAAAAAAAGTTTCTTGAAATTATTTTTATCAACAATTTTCTTCTTTTTTTTTATATTTAAAAAACAAAATCACTAACTATACAGTTTGTTATTATATTCTTGAAATCTTTACTAGTTATCCGTCCGTTTTCCATATGTCTGCTTTGAAATTCTGGCTTATACACTCAAACAGAACCCGTATGTTATCGATCAACAATACTTATTGAATACAAATTTAATCAAATAACTTGTCATTTAAGCTTATATTCCTTCTTTCACCTTGTTGACCATAAAGGAATGTAGTTTCATATCCTTATATCGCCTTAACCCGAGAAACTAAATATAATCGAAGGAAATGTTGCACTTGAGAGAGCGAGAGAGAGTAACAGCATCGTTGATATAGGAAGCTCAGTATTTCAAAGCAGTATCCAATGTTGTTGTTATTTGGCTTCAGTTTCATTCAGCATCTTTGCTTCCTTACTGCCATGCTTTTCTAAGCATTTTTGAAACATTACCAACAAAAAGAAATGTTTTTTTTTTCATATTCCTTAAATATTCATTGTTTTAACATTTAGGAAATCAACTAAAACAATGCTTTAGTTCCTTCGCTTCTATGACCATAGTTGCTATTTGCTATACCTCATGCTCACTATTCATTATTCACTCTTTGTTTCACCAGCTTCCCCCTCCCTTTCTCCCTCTTTCTCTTTCAAGCCTTTTTTGGGAGAGAAATATGGCTGACAATCTGTTGACGTCGTTTGTGAAGGAGGTATTTCGGTTACTAGCTAGATGATTTGTCATCGTCAATTCCCAAACAGCCTGTAATCATTAAAATATATGAGTCAATTGTGTGTGAGCGAAGGAGAAGAATAGAAGAGTGAAGATATAGCTTGAGACGGGATTGTAAAGAAGAGAGACAGGCTGTGAAAAAGTGGAAGATAACATGACAGGAAAATAGAGAAAAGACTAAGAAAATGGCTAAAAAATGAGCTCAGCTATTGTATTCTGAAGGCTTCTCAATGTCTCTAAAATTCGGGTTGCTTAGACATTTTCGAAGTCTATAGTCTATTCCTCTATTCTGTGCATACGCGAATTTTATTACGTCGCTTCTCGTGTGGTCATATCGTCTTCCATAACAATAACAATGCAAATTCAGAATTTTAAGTTGTAAGCCTGACTCGTCAAACTCGAGTTACATCTTTTCCGATTGTCTTTAGCAGTTAAAGCTTCAAATCCAAGAGGCTTTACTTCCTTCATAACGTTTGTTGATGTACATTTTGCCCTTTTCTTCTGTTCGTGTCATGCTCATGATGTTATTCCTCTTCCCAATACCTCAAACAGTGTTCTAAAAAACCGGAAAAACTGATATTTTACATTTCTCTATGTCTAATCCACATGAATATATTATCTCTCTAGATTCAACTGTCAACCGACATTCAACTAATGTTGTCTGCTTGACAGCTTCGAGGAATGCCCCCCCCCCCTCTCCGCCTAAGCCCATTTCATGCAACAGAGGGCTTTATCCACTAGCAAGACCACCTATCCGCCCAAAAGAGACAGCTTTCTCTAAATCTGTGTACTATTAGCTAACTGTGCTATGTGCTTGAAAATGTCTGAGTTCATGCAAGCATTCGTATAATTTACATTGCCGATGATGGAGAGGTACAGACTTTCAACACATAGTTACACATAGCATAGCAAGTTGATAGAAGCTGCAAAAGCTGTAAGTATATCAGCTTTTCTTATAATTTTCTTTCCGTATTACTGCTGATGTGTTTCACAGATACGGAAATCAAAGTGAATGTGCTCACATTGCCGTGTGTCTGTGCATGTTAGCCATGTGTATGCCTTTTGTGACTAATATGATCGAACATTTTTGGAACGAAGTAGCCACATTCAATGACTCTCACGTGTAGTCACTATCTAGCTTCATATCCTATTACATATGGGCGACAATTCTCCTTTCTATCTGGGTCCATTTCAAGCAGAAGGATCTAACCACTTCTAGTATCTTTCTGCTCAACCTTTCCTCGTTTTGCCTGGGCAGATCCCAAACCCTTTTTTCCGTTCCCACTCCTTCCTCCAGTTTCTCGCCGTTTCTTTTACTTTCTCTTTCCTCTTCTACTTTCATTCCTCAATCCTGCTTGGATGCTCTTCTGTTTGATCTGTCCATCATTTGGTTCTCATACCGGATGTTTCTTCATCCTGTCCATCATTTAAAACATTATCTACTCACAACAACCAAAGTTGCAATACTTTCTTTGCTCATATTTTTCCAATTTTTTGCTCCTAGTTCATCTTACTCATTGATTTGTATTTGTCAACAATTCTTATCAACAAAAAAAAATCTTTTGGAGCATTCTTCTCTACTTTTGTTTGCAAAAAAAACAAATTTTCCAATTTTCTCTGTAAAATCCTTATCAGAATTAGAGCAAAACGAAGTATCCAGTACTTTTTTATATATAAATAAGGCTATGAGAGCATACATATACGTACATTGTTGTTGTTGTGTTGTTGTCGTTGTTTGCTCAGGGTTATGGTCCAGCTTTCCAATGAGTCTATCCCATTTTCGAACCTCGATCCCGTTTTCATTTCTCCATCTTAACCATTTCTAGAAGTCACAAGGAGATTTCCGTTCTTTACATTTCTTTTACCTATTTTATTGAAAAAGTAATATGCGTATACTTATTCTTTATTCAATATATATATATATATATATATATATACTTTATTATATAACTGTTATACACCTATAATACTTCATCTAACCGATATTCACATATAAACTAAACATGTGTATACATGTACCTATACACCTCACAATAACTAATAGAATTGAGCGGCAAAGAGACAAAATGAATAATTTCATTTTGATTATTAGGTACTTCCATTATGCATATTTCTCATATTCTGTTCAAATTCTATTTCTTCGTGTAAATATTGTTCACGTGAGCTTTTTTGTGTATACGCGTGTCTCTTATATTCTAATTTTTTGCAAAACGTATGCTGCACAAGCTCACGTGAACATGAATTGCTCATTTATCACAATATTCATTTTCGAACGAGTGTATACTGGCTGTGAAAAATTCTTTTTTTTTTCATTTCAATCCGTTTTAACGTTTCTGCGCTTTCTTGCCCCTACTCTAGCCTTTCTCGTTCACTAATTCATTTTCCGCTTGTATATTACACTCCCTCCCCCCTCACCTTCCTCTCTCTCTTTCTCTCCCTCTCTCTCTTTGTCTCTCACATTCTTACGCTTTTTTTATCTCTCTCATTCCCTCTCTCTTTCTCTCTCTGTCTCTCTCTCTCTCTCTCTCTCTTTTCCTTTTATTTTTCGAAACCATTTTTTAATATTTTTTATTTAATCTATCATTATACAGAGAGTTTTCATTCTTTTTATATTATATAATGCAATGTATGGAAGTACATAAGAGCTACACTCACTAAAACAAATTCTTCCTTCTCAAATATTTATGGCATGCCCACTGGAAATAGTGGAGAACTGGCTCGGTTCACGCCATTGACTGAAACCATGTGACGGGGCTTAGCAACCTGAAGAGTTCGAAGCTTTTTCGAATAAATGTTTGAAAAAAAGAACTTAAGAAGACGTTATCTGTGTTCATATGTGGACAATGAGCATAGCTTCTTATTTTCGAATAAGAAAGAAAAAATAAGAAACAAAGAAAAAGATCCATATCTGCTTTCATCGTCTCTTATTCAAGGAAGCGCTCTCAATCTCTTTTTCACTTTCTCTCTCCAGCAAACATACTACATACACATACAACTTCTAACATCTAATATTACTATAACATTCTTTTGTTGTTTTATTTATTTAAATTTCATTCTACAGGACATATTTAGAACAAACATGCATACATGCTATGTTCATCGGCATCACTAATCATTCTGTAGTTTCGATTCAAGTTTACTTGAGAAAGCTTTAATTACATTAGAGTTTCTTCTCTATCCTTTATTTCTTTCTATTCGATGTTTGGGCTTATTTCTACGTTTTTTAAAAGTTTTTACTTCAACTTTCTTAACAGCTAATTCAAACTGATCTTTGGGCAGTACTAACTTCTTTTACCATACAATTACCATAGTAGTTACTTAGAACATGCTCTTATGCTTCGACATCTATTTTTCTTTGAATCATTTCTTTCTTTCTTGGATTTCTTGATATAACTAAATATTTTTGGACTTTAAATGTCTCGATCACGAGGACGAGGGTCCTCCTCAAATGCGGTGCCACCGGATGACGGTACAGTTAGAGTCAATGGCCTGATACTTCCGGCCGATATGTCAGATGAATTGAAAGACTTAAATTTGCAACTAGAAGATGTTCAACAAGATGTTTGTTTGTTTCTCTTTCATAATTTATGATACTAAATACAACAATTAGCATCAAAAGCTGAATGACAAGAATGTTCCTGATTACAACATATCACGCCAAAATTTAATAGACATAGTCTATGTATAAAATCTCGAGTATTGAGTTTAGAATTCAGCTAACAGACAGCAAAATCAGTATTTACATATAAAATAATATAATTAAAGAATATGATATAGCATATAATATAATATAATATATTTAGTCGCTTGAATCTACCCGACGTATGCTTGCATTATGCGAGGAAAGTAAAGAAGCCGGTATCAAAACTCTTGTTATGCTTGATGATCAAGGAGGTTGTTTTCAAAAAGAGCTCAATTTTTTAGCTGAAATGTTTATTTTTCAGAACAGTTAGAGCGTTGTGAAGGTGCTCTGGACACAATTAATCAAGATATGAAAGAAGCTGAAGAACATCTGAAGGGTATGGAAAAATGCTGTGGTTTATGTGTTCTTCCATGGAATAGGTTTTTATACTTTCATTTTCATTTAAATTAATAATCTAAATATAATTCAGAACTGACGATTTCGAGAAAAATTCCGAATATGCTAAAGCTTGGAAGAAGGATGATGATGGAGGTGTTATATCCGATCAGCCAAGGATCACAGTAGGAGACGCAGCCATGGGCCCACAAGGTGGCTACATCACCAGGTATGTGCTTAACTTAAATTGTTTATATGATGGCTTGAATTATCCAAACCGTTTTGCTCATTTCATTTCCTTTCAGAATAACAAATGATGCTCGAGAAGATGAAATGGATGAGAACGTTCAACAAGTTTGTTGTTTCTATAACTTAATTGATGATATTAAACAGTTTGCATATAAATATAAATATTATATATCAAAATGGAAATATTTAAACCGTTTGAATATTGTGCAAAACATCTGAGCTAATTTGAGAAAAAGGAAAAAAACATATTTGACGTTGTGTATTAACGCTTTAATTTCAAATATTCTAATATAATGTATAATGTCCTAACTATTCAAAGGTTTTTGCTTCCAGGTTTCTACGATGGTTGGTAATTTACGTAACATGGCTATTGATATGTCAACAGAAGTTTCGAACCAGAACAGACAACTTGATCGTATTGCTGACAAGGTTCGTTCACTTCTTTCTCCTCTTTCTTCAATTATCCAGAAGAGAATAAACGAACCACCTTTTTCCAGGCTCAATCTAATGAAGTTCGTGTTGAATCAGCTAACAAGAGGGCTAACAAACTTCTAACTAAATAAGCTGATCAGGTGGCAATAACAATGATTACAAACGTTCTCAACAAAGTTATATATTTAATTATTTAATACATTCTCTGGTTTAAAATCAAATTTCAATATTTCTTTTGGGTATTGAAAGAAACATTATATTTTCATATGTTCTCGTTATTTTTATAGCTTAAACGCAAATTTTAACTTCAAACATTGACAAATCCTTAGCTCCGATCATCATGTCTGTGTAGAGTCCTTCTTCTTAACATCCCATTTTCTTCTTCAACTCATTTTTTCTCATCG
Source organism: Auanema rhodensis (assembly GCA_964057225.1). NCBI lineage: Eukaryota > Metazoa > Nematoda > Chromadorea > Rhabditida > Rhabditidae > Auanema > Auanema rhodense. Next base: position 14,726,259 of record OZ059894.1, read on the forward strand.
AACCAAATTATCTATTTGAACCTTTTTTAAACATAATGTTCAAGTTGTAAATTCAATTTACATAGTTAAAGGTTAAACATTAATAATTGCGCTCTTCGCCTCAACTTTCCAATCAACCATTCCTTGCAACGTAGATGATGAACACGTCATCCAAACCAAACGATGACAGCCCTCTTTGCATGCTGATACTGTATAATTACGTTACAGTTCAAAAAGCTAGCTATAGTTTATCAATTAACTTGAAACTATGTATACACACCCTAATATACTAGTCGCCAAAATAAATTGTTTTTAACAATTTAACAAAATACAATCATTTACTACAACACATGTATATGTATATATACATACCTATATATATACAATTAACATCCACAAAACGTTATATCAGAAGATAATACACTAACACAATTGAAATGTGAAGATCTTGATAATATTCTGACATATTAACATAAGGAAGATGATAATGAAGAACGAGTAAAAGAAGAACAGGAGGTGATGAATTTTTTGTTGATGGTAGAGCGAATAGAAGAAAATGAAAACTGAGAACACACAATAGGAATGAAAAATAATAAAAAACATTAATAATAAAGTATTACGTGAACATAAATTTCAAAAAAAAACATGAAAATTATAAATAATCCAATACAATAGATTAAAAGTAACATAATACAACAATAACTATAATGAATTGAAGAGATAATGTGAGTTATTCTTCCCAATTTCCTCCCCTTTCTCTCTAACTTCCAACTTCCTCTTTTTCAAATTCGCATACATGATTAAGACTTGAGTGAGAACAATTATACATAAATGTTTTTTGCTCAGAAAAAAACTTTTTGATGTTTACATATAAATCTTGGAATAGTCTGCTCTGTATTCTAAATGTGGAAAAAAATAAAAACAATACATATGAATGTATGTATAATAGGAATCTAAATGAAGTGTTGTAACCAAGACACAACCTCGAATCTGCATGTATACCGGACAAAGTGAGATAAATTCCAATTTCTAAAAAGGAATTCAAACGATATGAGATGAAGTAATTTTCCTCTTTTTTAGGTAAATATATGCACAACAACAAACAAAATGAATATTTCCCGCACAAGATCAATCTTAAGGTGCACGCTTATCATAAACATCATTCTTACATGGGCTTATGAACTGATTGAATCTTAATGTGATTTCAGAGTTAACATCAAAAGTTAGATTGTTCGACATGTTCCGAACATCCATTATTTGTTTCTGACAGAGATGTAGAAAATATTTTCACACTAGTTCCGTACATGGTAAAGTGATATAGAAGTCTAGGATGGTAGAAAACAAAATATTTCCGTACAAACTCATTAATTTAATGAGTTGCACATTTATGGATGACTATTATAAAATAAAAACCAGTGCTTCGTTAGAATAACCGGAAAAAATACACGAAAATACAAAAATTCAAATTTTAATAAAATTATTAAAAATACGATACACTTTAAATCTATGAAACATCTAAACTCCCTTCTGATAATTTAGTGAGTTTTATACAAAACAAATGTCAAAAAGATGCGCTGAATCTTTTCTCCGAGCACTCAAAGTATGTTCATTTTAAAAATAAAAAAGAAAAGAAGATAATTCATATAAATTTAAGTTATAAGTCATAACCCCAAGTTCAAAAAAGATTAGACATTTTTCAGGAAAGGTAGCACTACCAAAGCAAACAAGAAACTAGCGCAGATATGTCTGTTTTTTTTTTCAAATCAGAGATAACGTTTGTAATAATAGAAAATCTTCGCTTCAGAATCTTTAAATGTTCTGAAAAGAGGTCTCACTTATGTTCAGCATAGTTAGAACCTTTTTAATGCGTGCACCCAATATTTGGTAGGATGTGCTAAAGCAAAACAAGCAACACAGTTTAGGATGAATAGGGATAACGAAACAATTATAAATGTACCATTGCAAATGGTTCCACGATCATACAAGCAGACTACTCATCTTCCATTTCATTACTATCCCTTCGAAGATTGTCCAAAACTTCGTTATTATGGAAAGAAAATTGGGTAAAATTACTCTGCATCTCATCCAATTCATCAACAGTTTGAAGTTGTCCGGACCTAGCAGGAGGTGGAGTCAACTGAACGGGAGCCGATGTAAATTCCTAAAAAAAAAGATTTTAATTGTGTTAAGATTAAGAAGAAAATAAATTACAGCATCAAAGTAGCTGGTATCTGTTTCACTTTGAACCAAAGGTTTATAAGGAGGCTCAATTTCCTTCCTATACAGCTTTCCCCAGTCCAGTCCATGAAAGAATGGGTGTTGACAAATCTCCAGAGCGTCGTCAGGTCCACCACCAAGTCTGAATTTCCCATTTGAGAATGAGAACCAAGATACTGATATACCTGTTAGCCGGCTCTTTAACTAGAAGACCAGAAAGCAGACTTTTCGCTTCTGGACTGAGCTTCGAAGGGAATCTCAGTTCTCCAGCCATGATCAATTGGAAGAGTTTTTGATGATCCTTTGAGTAAAAAGGCAATCTGCCGCACATCATCTCATACATAACAACCCCAACACCCCACCAGTCCACAGCTCTTCCGTAATCGTTATCTTCCAGGACCTAGAGAAAAGCAACAAAATGAATGAAATATGAGCAGTCCGATATACCTCAGGAGCCAAATATTCAGGGGTTCCGCAAAAAGTGTTAGTACGGTCGCCGAATTTAATCTCTTCTTTACAAAGACCAAAATCAGCTATTTTAATATGTCCATCTTTATCAAGAAGTAGATTCTCAAGCTAAACCAAATAGTTATATTATTTTCAGTTTTTTTTAACAAGCCACATCCGCTAAGTTGAGCTACCACGACTATCTTAAGACCAGGAAATCAAGAAAAAAGGGGTGGGATACAACATTCCGCGAGTTTCAAACAAAATTGCAAACTGTTATTCAAAAGCAGCATTATTATCGTTTTCTAAATATTCGCTCCCTCTTTTCAACACCCATTAATGCTTTCACTGACCTACTCCCCCCTATCAAATACCCAGCAAAAATATTTTTTCAATATGGTAACTCCAAAACCGTCAATATATTATATGGAAACAGATTCACACCTTTAAATCTCTGTAAACGATGGCACAATTGTGAAGATATCCGAGAGCAAGGACAATTTCTGCCCCATAGAAACGGGAACGAGATTCTGAGAATCCTTCTTTAGACATTTGAACTTCTCTATTCAGATGATAGTATAAATCTCCACCAATGGCAAATTCCATCACGAAGCATAGACGATCATTTGTTTGGAAAGAGTAAGTGAGTTCCTGAGCAAAACGTTGATACAATATCTAACTTATAATGAAACTAAAGCCATCTTACGATCAAATTCATGTCTTCTATGCACAGGGGAGGGGAATCAACGTGCACACTAAGACACAATCTATACAATACTACCAAACGCCATAAACAAAATAAAAAGCATAAAGCCAATTGTGTTATGAATATACGAAATTATCTGATGAAAGTGCTAGGCAATTAACTAACTAAATTGGATAGAAAAAGGTAACAGAATAATTAACGGTGGTATAAACTTCGTAGCTCACTAATTCGTCGATAGTCGATAGTAGTCAAAAGTAGCTAGACGTGATTAGAGGCTAACCAACTTTAATAGATTCCAGAATAGTAGAACCTATTAAAGTGGCAAACAGGGCATGCTTTCACTTATACGAACCTTCATATCACGATATACAATTGCAAGGGAATGCAAATAGCCAAGAGCAAGAACTATCTCAGCTCCATAAAATCTTGTCCTAGATTCACTAAATGTCTTGTTTTTTTGCAAATGGGTGAAAAGTTCTCCTCCATTTGCAAACTCCATTACAAAACATAAATGATAGGGAGTTTGAAAACTGTAGATGAGAAGCTGGAAACAAAAGAAGGTACTAATCACGTATGAAAATAGACAAAAGGTAAAATATGGTCACAACTATATTCAGGCTTAAGAGAACATGCAAAGTTAGTGCATATAAAAAAACTTTCGAGTTATAATAAGTGATCCTGTGCAGAAAACATCAAAAAGAAATGTAAATTTTATAGATGGCTTAAAAAACCACGAATTATTAACGTACCGTTAAGAAGGGATGCTTACATCTTTGTAAAACTCTGTTTTCAGTTAAAGTATGTGCGACTTCTTCCTAGAACAAGTAAAAACTTCAGATTAAAGACTACGATTTTCATCACATACTCTTTCAATAATTACATCCTTCTTCAGAATCTTGATCGCATACAGTTTGCTTGTTTTACGTTCTCTACAGAGAATAACTTTACCAAAGGTTCCTTTACCCAAAACTTTCAAAAATTCGAAATCATCCATGGACTAAAAAGCATTTTTCTATATTTCTACATGTGACCTGTTTATTCTTACAATTTTATCACGAACGGCAGCTTCGCTGGAATCAGCAATACTCATCAGACGTTGATTTTCTTGGGTAGCACAACTCTGGCCCCCCGGATGACCCATAATAGTTTGAGCAACAGCGGCGTATTGTCCACCGAGATCATCAACAGACACCTAATCATGACTCATATTTATATCTTGCTGTATGACTTTCCTACCTGGCTTACTATCTCCATCATATCATCATGTTGGGCTGATGGATCATCAGCCATTCGTTCTCTATAACGATCGGCGATTTTGTTGATGGCATCTGACCAAGATTGCCGAATCTAAACTCAGAGATATACATGAAGCAATAATGATGGATTCCTCTTACTTCTGGTGTATCAGCATAGAAAGTACGTTCAATTAAAGTCGTCCATTGTAAGCATCGAATCATGAATATATTCGGTCTGGGTTTATCGTAGAAAATAACCTGAAAAAGAAAAGATGAGAAAATAAAATTTTATTGTAATTAGGTTAAACCATACAGTTTGAAGTAAATGTTCAATGTGTTCAACGAAAACATAACGGATTGTCAACAAAATGACTGTACAACAATCTCACTTCCATTTTAACAGAGTAATAGACAAATTTTAATTGAAACCCGTTTTCTTGCATTCATAATCATTCAAATACTTATCATATTTTTCTCCTTTCTCAGCGATTCATATGACTTTCATATCAAGTTTCTTTTTTTTGGCAGTCCCTCTTACGTATCAGACATTTTTATCAAGATATTAATAGCTATGTCACTTGTTTACATGTATAAGCTAAAATGATTTTCCGTATACTGAAGGTTTTCTTATCTTCTTTATCAGCCATATAATGAATTGTTCACAGGATTAGCCAAGAATATTTTTCTATTACGCAGGAGTTAGTTATACTAATCTTTCTATTCAATTTTATATATGCATAACATGTATATAAGATGATGTCATAATATTAAAAAGTTTTCAACTAACCGAAGAATCCCGGATCATGAAATCGTTTAATGGCTCAGGAAATGGTTGGTCTGTTTTTGGCTTGATCTTAAATCCTAACAACGCGCCGTCATAAAAAAGCATAAAGTACCTGAGATTTAAACAGTTATCAAATGACAAAACATTAGGAAATTGCAAAAGTTGAACAAACAAACAAGGACATACCGTGGTCTCCAATTCTTAATGTGTTCTCCTTTCTTGTGTAACCATCCTTCCATGACCACATCTTCGCGTTTTCTACTCTTCATCGACAAACTTGTCATAGACATGGTCGATGGAGTAGGGAGGGCCGATGAGCGCCTACAAAAATCAGAATGATTAGGAAAAAGTAGGAATAAGTCATGAAATTAAAAAAGTGGAATAGGTTACAATTAACCTAATGTTCTCAGAAAATAGAAAAATAAATGAAATAACCTGGTAAATAGTCGTTTATCCAACATTATAGAGTTGGAAAGAGTTGTTTAAAAAAGAATTAATATTGGACTATGTAAGATATATGAAGATTATCAATGGGAACAAGCTTATGACTAAGAAAAGGGGAAGTTGAATAAATGCTTTGGGCGGAAACTCGCCTGATAGCTTCGAATTATGATAGTAAATTTAATATATAATCGGAAAATGAGAAAACATGTTAAAAATAAAAAGAAATGATGGATTGCAGAGTAACGAAGGAAGAAAGGTTGGGAAAATAAAAAGAGCGCGAAGATTTAAACGCAAAACATAGTGAATAAAGGCACACCAAGTTCATTGAAAACTTATTTAAAACGCCATAGTATTTTAATTACAACTCTGTTTAACGCAATATTTGAATAAATATAATTTTCAATATTATAATAATATTACAGGACAAAAATCAACGAAATCTCGCCGGGAACGACCTCAAAAAGTGGCAAAATATCTAGCACTGGTCACAAAAACATGTTGTGATGGAGGCGTTGGTCGGCCGACACACAAGAGTGCAGGATCGATCAATACTAGCACTATCCATAGTCGACATAACAATAAATATACTAAGAAAACAGTGCTACTGCTGTTCACAACGAAGGTTGAGCATGGCTGATTGTGATGATTATTGTGAGTTTGTTGGTTTAGTGAGGTTACGACGCATGTGACTGAATGTTTATAATAAGAATCAGATTGAGCTATTGTTTGAAGAAGAAAAACGTTAATTTCGATTATTACGTGAGTTCACGATATATATTTTCTTCCAAGAAAAAAATATTGTAGGGAATAACATTTCGAGTGCGATAGTTGAAGAGTTGGATGAGATTAGTCTTTGTTACCACATAAATCACTAAGCAAGAAATGTTAGATGTCTAAGTGCAGCGAAAACGAAGAGGAATTCAAACTTTTTTTCAGAAACTTCCAAGATTTCGTGACGATTAATGCATGTGAGCATAGTAAAGGTTGAAAAAGAAGGACACATTTGTAGAAGCTATCAAATGCTTCAAGGGATTCAATTTTATAATTACTGCACCTAGAGCAGGCTTCTCTTCTCTATTTCTCTCACTTAAGTTCTAGAGTTTGGAATTAACAAACTACATACGTTTTTCGAGGATGAAGAAAGTTTATTGAATATTTTCTTGTGATACTTAAGTCATTAGCGACTCATGCATATATTACTATCAACTAATAATTGAATATAAACAAACCAAAAAAATTGAAGTCCGCTTAGTTGAAAAAATTAAAAGAAAAGATGAGGAATGGATGGTGACGGCAATTCTGCCCCTTTTTCCATGATCAGTTTAACGTCAGATATTGTAGGTTGGCCGTCGTTGTTCAATAAAGAATCAAGGAGTAAAAACAAGAGAAAGAGAAAAATGAAGAGAATAAGAATGAAAACGAGGGAGGGAAATGTGAGAAACAGAAAGAGGAAAAAGAATGAGAAAAAGAGACGTGCTGTGTTTGCCTGCCCGTTGTGGTGGCAGTGATGGTGGATGGTCTTGCGGATGCTGTCGACGTTGAGGAAGCCCATAGAGACATCAACAACAGCCCGGGAGAAAGAGCAACATAGTAGAAGCACAAATAGGTAAGTAGATGGAAAATGAAGGAGACAAAGCCAGGCCAGAAGTACGGGAGAAAAAATCGAATGAAATGAAACCTATGGATGTTGAAGAAAGGGCAGAAAAGAAACAACAAGCATGAAGACAGATGGAAGCATAAATATGATGTCGTTTTTGTGTGCGTTTCTCTGTTTCTCTCTCTCGCTCTCGATCTCTCTCTACACCTTTTTCTCTCCCTCTCTCGATTGTTTCATTCTGTTTCTTGTCTTTCTTTATAGCCTATCGATAGCATAGTAGCTAGATGATGGAAAAACAATCGAGACGGACGAAAAAGTAACAAGAATAGATAAGAATTAAACAACTGCCAGTATAGAATAGAAGAGAAGGAAAGAAATACATTGAATAGAAGAAATACGAATGGAGAGGTAGAGTGTAAGAAAGATATAAAATACAAAAGGACCCAAAAATGAACTAAAATGGATGGACTGTCGGAGATACAGCGAAAAACAGAAAAGATATCAGCATTCCCTAATATTGAATATACGATGTACACCAATAACCACGGGTTAAAGTAAGGGTACAGAGTGCAGGAGACTAGAGTCGGCTTCCCTTCGGCACACTCTTCAACTCGAAACATTGGAAAATATGACGAATATCGGCTAGAGACAGTATATTAGAGAGTATAAGTATTAATAGTGAATAATAGAATATACTATAAAGATATAATGCAAAAACGAGAGATATTGGTGAAGTAAGATAGAGCGAGGGATGAGGTCGATCATGAAGAGCATTTGAAATGATTATGCAGAACCCTCTATTTCCCTATTTCATCTTTTTTCCTCTCTACATCTCTTTCCCGTTTGCCTCACTCTCACTCTCTAGCTATTCCTTCTTAGCATCTCTGTTAAGAACGGAACGGGAGAGAAAGAGTGCGCGCTGAACAACGATAAGTTCGAATAGAACAACATCAACAAGAAGGGCAGTTGCCCTCCGATCAACTCACTCAGGATGTGTCAGACGGCCAAGAGAACGACGACGTTCCTAGCTAATGTCATCGTCATTGTGGACGATTTGACAATTGGCATCAGTGCTATGCCCCCTGTGCACGGCACAGTGACGCAGGTTTCTCCTCCCTACTTCTCTCATTCATTTCACATCTATGATTAAATTGAATGTTTAAAAACGAAAAAATAGCTTGATAAAGCCTAAAAGAAGGTTTATTTTTCTTAATTTTTGTTTTTAAGCTATCAAGCTGATGTTGTAAACATCTCAAGTCTCATTAATAGTCGAATTATACACATGGTATCGGCTCTTATCATTCAATATCTAGGACAAAATTGGTGTATCATACGCTACAATACAGTATGAGAGAGCAAGATGATGAGAGATTAAATATATAAATTTAAAAAAAATATATATAATTAATAGATTAGAAATGAACTTATATGTATATTTTTTACTATTATACATCGAATACGAAATGAATATGTTATCATGTATTCAAATATAAAAAGAAATATAGTATATAGTATATAATAAATAGCTATATTCTTATAATGAAATAGATTTTACTTTCTTTTTTCTTCCCCCAAATATTATATTTCTAACATCTTTCCATAGAGAATATTGCAAAAAGAAATCTTCAAGTATAATAGAGAGTGCAATGAAATGTACATACATTTGTATATGGACATTCCTCTTTATATGGTTTCAATTGACAACTCAACGAGGAAACTAACTTTGGATGTTTTTCTTACCCTTTTGGTATTGGTCTTCATCATCATCATCATCTCTCTCTCTCTCTCTTTTTTTCTCTCTCTCTCTCTCTCTCTTCTTTACGTTATCAATATCTCCATCATTTTTATATTCTTTTATACTAAATATCTTCATCTATTTCTAAACATCCTTAGTTTCTCCTTTTGCTATTTCTTTTTCATATTTTGTCTTCATTCTTGATATGTATAATCGTTTGTTCTATGGCATACAATCTATTCTGCAAAACAGTCAGAAAGTGAAATCGTCTTTCTGATAGTATGTTTTCTAGTGAATGATTGAAAACAAAACGATAACTCAAGATCTCCAGCAATACCATCATCACAACTACCGACACACATTCAAAAGCAGCTTTTGTCTCTCTTTTTCATAAGCATCTATATCAAAAGACACTGACATACAAACGAACACACACACACACACAGACATACTCACGTATATAGATTGTTATATATATATATACACTTATACAGAGATCTATGTATATGTACATTTATCTTCAGAATAAATACAACTTTCATCGTTTTTCGATTCAGAATATTGCTTAGATCATCTGTACTTTGTGAAATGGAACTAGAAGCTTAAGAAATAATACTAAAAACGATTGCGTTCAATGCAAAATCACAAAGCTCTTAAAGGTTAATGAAGTATAAATCGTATATTTGATAATAAGAAAAGAGCTTTTGAATATAACCTCATAAAGTGGGTGACATGTCATCTAAAGGCTGCAAATCGAACATATGTGGACATTAACAGGAAGTCACAGCAAAATAGGAAAATATGTTTGAGAATCAGTGAAAATATAGAAGCAAGAAAACAATTATCGTCGTTGTTTTCCCAGCATTTTCTAATCTTCTGTGCTCATCCTACATGGAATGAATGGTAAGTGAAAACCATATTTAAGAAAAATGTCTCTCAGCTTGGTTGTTTTGTTTTTAGCTTTCTACACCTGCAACTAAAAAAAGATGGAAGAAACTGAATGAGCTAAAGAAAGTAAAAGAGAGAAATAGGGAGTGAAACAGAGAGAGAGTGAGAGAGAGAGAGAGAGAGAGAGAGAAATAGGGAGTGAAACAGAGAGAGAGAGAGAGAGAGAGAGAGAGAGAGAGAGAGAGAAATAATAGAAGAAAAAGTAGAAAAAACCGGTGAAGAGAGATAAGAATAACGAATAGAACCGAGAAATATGCAGATTAAGAAAGAGTAAGAACATGAACACTGTAATTTGGGCTTGTTTACCAGTTGGCTGAGGACTTCTTCGCACCATTTGAAAAGGATAACTTTCAGTCTATGTTTTTGAGCAGATATTTTAATGAAAAAACGACCAAAAACTAAAAACTACGTGAAGAAATTTAAACAACACGAGTAAAAAAGAGTAATGAGTTATTGAATAATTGGTAAAATGTTGAAGTTGCTGTCAAAGATTTTGAAGAAATCTATCCGGAACTAGTCGAAGCGAAGAACTTAACACAAGACTGAGCGTGGAAGTGGAAATTAAGGTTAAACAAAGTATAATTAATTCTGTAATAAATTCGGAGAAAAAAAATTTTTTTGATCGGTTTTTGATGTCTGTTAATAGTTTTGTACTGCTTGCAATTCTCTTGGCTGTTGACAAGCCTGAAATTAGCATATAAAATAGTTGAAGCAGCATTACAAATAATAGAAAATTGTATAATTATTAGATTATAAGGCACTATATGTCATCTTTTAAATAATATAAACATAATTTTTTTAAACTTGCTTTCTCATAAAAGCTAGACATCGTTCTCTATTTATTCAGACTGTGTGAGATAGATAATGATTGAATGAGATAGAGATGAATATTAGAGTTGCAATATGGAAGAAAACATTATACTTATTGTTTTTAGTTCAAAAGATAATTTACTTATCGTTAGACACAAATAATTTCTGTTCATTATATTAAAATCATGTTATTCGCCAGAAAAATGCTGACAGCAGCATGCTGTCGCTTAGCCTGGCTCTACTACACACAAAACCAGGCAAGCAAGCTCATATACATACATACACACAAGTATGTACATATATATGCACAGACACATCGACATATGAAGTTCAAGTCAGAGAAGGCAAAAATAGACAAAAAACCAATTGAGATAAGAGGCATAGAGAGTTCAAGCAAGAGAATTGTTTAAAACTGAACTCTTTTTCCTCATTTAGTGAGATCTTAAAAATGCTAGGAATCGTGAATTCATTAAATATACTAAGAATTCAAAATCTTAAAACTAAAGATATGGAATATGGCAGAAAGACAAAGAAAAAAGTGACAAGTGAAGTTGAGTTGGATGTTCAAATGAAAAGATATGTAGATGACTATAGAAGTGAAGAATGTAGTAAGAAGTAGGAACTATCGAAGAGAGAGACGGAGAGAGAGAGAGAGATGAATAGAAATGAAAAAGATGTAGATAGATAGAGAGAGAAGGAGAAAGAATCAAAACAGGGCAAGAGGAAAAGAAATATAGAAAACTCTACAAGATTGAGATAGGGGAAGTAAGAGAAAGAGAGAGGGAGAGAAAAACAGTCGGAGGGAGAGAGAGAGAGAAAAAGAGAGAAAAAAGAATATTGGAATGAAAAGAGAGAAATAAAAGTTCATATTATGCTCGTCAAAGCATCATGTGTTCTTTGTCCATGTTGATGTCTGCTCTCTTGATTCATAGAGATACAAATTCTCATACCATGGGTATTTTTAAATTTGAAACGAAAAAAAGAAAATAAAGTGAGAAAACGAGAAATTCACTTCCAGCCAAAAACCTAATTTGTTTTTTTTTGTTTTGAAAAAAAATATAAATATGTTAAACTATTAATCTCAATGATAGTGCCAAAAATTTGAATTTCGATGAAGTTCTATTTCATCGTTATATAGCAGGAACTGTTTTTGAATAAATGATCAATATTAATCAAAATTCCAATTGATTACGGTATGATACATCATATAACATCATAAATATGTATGATATATATATATGTATATACATATGTGTTTCAAAATAATTCAATAATAAAAAAAGAAGATTTTACAATAGATGAGATCATACTTTATTTACAAATTCTTAAGAAGGGATGAGAGAAGACCTAAAAGAAGCAACTATATCACATATAGTCATTGAGGAAACAACAAAATGAAGTGAAATGTTGATTGAAGTTATGGAAACAGCAGCAGCAGATTCCAAAAATACTTGATTGAATAGATAAATAAATTTTCACATAAATATTTGTATTAGACATGAAAATGATATTTAGTATATGAGCTCAATGACGATAATCCCTTCTTAAATTGATCTTATAGCTTTTCTTTATTCATACATTTTGTCATAAAATTTCATCCATAAAAGTAATTTCACTTGGCATTACATATGTAAAATGAAAAAAAACATCAGTTAGTTTAGTAAATAATAATTAATAATAGCTAGAATATCTACAGTGATGTATAAGTAATAATAAGCTAATAAAAATTAAACATCTAATTTATCTATAGCTATTCAAATTGTTTTCAATATTGAAAAGTAATATAATAGTCTCTATTTACTGAATATAGACATCTGTTCATAGTACTTTCTGTTGGGTTAGAAGAGTAAAGAGTGAAGAAAGAGAGAGATAGGGAGAGAAAGAGAGAGAGAGGGAAATGGGTTGGAAAGTGAGAGAAAGAGGTGAACGCTTTTTGTTCCACACTTTGCTTCCTTTACGCTGGTATTGCAAAAAATATTGCACTTTCTTTCACTTTTACAAAACGAAAAAAATAAAACAGAAAGTGTTAAAGTGATTTTTAGTCGATTGCAAAAACTATATGTCAACAACTATTATTAAATTTATATTATATATTTAAAAAACTTCGTGAAAAGGGTCAAATTTCTCAAGAAAATTTGTAAAAAATATGCGGTTTCTGTTGAGCATAAATAGCAAAGGACAACAGACTATAAATATGCTTATTATACCATTATTAGTTTTTATAATTATTATTATTAGATAAATTACTCATGTAGTTAACCAAAAACAACTTTTGCAGCATAATATATTTTTATTTGTAAAACCTACAACAAAATTTTGAGCAATCACATATGCAATTTTTGTCTAACTAGGTAGAAAATATAATTAATAAAAAAATTAAACAACTTATTATTAATATTTTTCTGAAGTAAATTACATATGAATATAATTATTGAATGTACATACATATGTATATAATAATAATTTGTACATCAACTTAAGGAATCAATAAACAAAATATGAATTAGTCTTATTCAATAATATTAATATTAATATTAATATTAATAATATCAAAATAATATACTAAGACTTCGTTTTACAAAAATATTTTTTCCAAAAAAAAAACTTACTAAGCTCACTTTAAGCTGTCTCCGTTTTATATTTTATATTGGAATTTATAAATATTTTCTGAATACAACCATTCACATCTATTTCTTTATGGAAAATGATAAAGGATGCCATTATCTCTCTCGTTTGCATACGTGAAAGATTTCACGTATAACGTGAAAATACTATTTAGTAATATATGGATTATATCAATATATTGCTTTTTATTATATTATAATCTAATACTAATAGTAATCATTTATATCTTACATGGATTGTTTTAATCTAAAATTTCTACTACAGCAATTGATTCCCAAGTAGTTTCATTTCTGCAAGATATCCAACAACTGCAATAGTTGGAAAAACAAAGTAAAATGTTTTTCTTGAAAAAAACAATTGTTTATTTTTGTGAAAGTTAGTTATCCTAATTAAAACAGAACAATAAATTCCCATAGAGTATGGAAAGTATGTTTGAAATTCATGACATCATGCATGTCTCATGGAAGTTTTGCGAGTCAGCATCTATTACAAAACATTGAAATTGAAAAACTGAAAGCTAGCACAATCTCTTTCTTTCTTTTTTTTTCTAAACGTTATATTCATTATTAGAAGAATAAGGAATGTACATAGATGTAATTGTTGTAATACATATTATACATTTATATAAATACTTATATAATATAATTATATATTTTCTATTTTATAATTATATTAATATTTTTGTATTATATAATATTAAAATAATTCAAATCTAATTGACTTACGTATATGTATGTATCATGACATCATATACGAGATTCCAATATAATCTCTAAATGAAAAACATGTTGATTATCATGATGACGAAAATATAAATGATCTTTTCTGATGGTAGTAAAAAAGGGAAGAGGAGGATAAATTGTATAATAGTAGAAAGTAGGAAGAAGAATAAAAAAAAAGGAATAAAAAACTAATCCAAATAGACTTAGAATCGGCTATAATCAGTTTTATAAATCAAATATATTTACTAGTTAGTGATCAGATGAATTGTAGATTTAAATAGAGTAGAAGACTATGAACTAAATAAAAAAATAAAAATAAAAAACAACAGATTAATTGTTTTTGGGTTTTAAGTTGGAACATAGTAATCAGTGATCAACTATGATTTGAACGGTTCCAAATATAAAAAGAAATTTTGTAAGTGCTTTCAGTTTTGAAATTTTGCAGCAAATACTACTATCGTATTCACTAGTGGCATATTTTCTCATATAATATTAATATTATAGTGAATTAACATAGATATATTCTGATACTTCAAGTGTTGATTGCTGACTTTTCAACTTGTGGCTTCATTATTGAAACCTTGGGAATAAATTCTGAAGAAGAATATTTGCAATACGTTACTTGGATAATGACAACAAGTCTTCTTCTAACCCAATATGATTTAATAGAAATCGACTCAATGAGCTTCTTCCGAATTCCTATTTTAAAGAAATTTTGTTGTCTTACAATAATTATATGTAAGTTATTTAAAACTTTAAAAGATGATATTGTCATTAAATAAGAATTTTTTAATTTTTTAAATTGTTTAATATAACTATATTTCAGTTCTGCTTATATGTTTATCAAATAATTCTTTAAATCAAACTAGAAATCGAATGAAAAGGAGTGTGCAACAATCAAATGTAGTTCCATTTCCTGAGCGAACTCATTACATTCATCTGAAAAATTTATATGAACCATATCATTTATTATTAAAACCAATATTTTATCGTAAAAGGTAACTTGAAAGTTTTTTTTATTTGTATTAGTACCTTACATGATTCAGAAAACCCAAAGTTGTGGCCACTGTACTAACAACTGCTGAACGATTCCGTAACCGTCAAGTCATTCGAGAAACATGGGCAAATCCAAATAACTCGAGAAATATTAAGGTATTACAATAGAAATAATAGAAATAATTATAATAAACAGCTGATCTTTTAAGAATGGAAAAGCAAAAATTTATTTTCTTCTATCATCTCCAAAAAACCGTAAAATGCTGAATGATCTTAAACAGGAACAACACCAATATAATGATTTAATCATAACAAATCTTACAGAATCATATAAGAATCTTTATCAAAAGGTATATAATTATATAAATATTTTATAAAATTTATTAAAATTATTAAGGTTTATGCAGCTTTTTTATTTGTTCATACATATTATCCAGAAGCATCTTTTCATATGAAAATTGATGATGACGTATTATTAGATATTGATCGAATGTTTGAATTTTTGGATGATAATGAGAAATCTAGAAGTTCTATTCGTTGTAAAGTATGGGATAAATCTATTCCTAAAAGAAATAAACAACATAAATGGTATGATTTTGATTGAAAAAATTCTTTTAATTTGTGCCTTTAGGTATATATCCAAGGAACAGTGGAGTCCATACTATTATCCTCGATATTGTGATGGACCAGTGTATATTGTAGGGCAAATAGCTCTTAAATCATTAATTCATAATGCAAAATCTATTAATTTTTTCCCTCTTGAGGTAAAAATTATATAAGAATTATAGTAATTATGTGAAAATATGATTAAGGATGTTCTATTTACGGGTATAATACCAGAAAGCTCACATGTAGAACGTGTATTATGGTCTTCACATATCTATCATTATAATACAGTTTGTTACTTTTTCAATATAATTTTTCAATAATTTATTTCTATTTTAAGGAATTATGGTGGAAAATATCTGAATGTGATAAACGAAAGATTCCTTTATTATTTGCTGTACATTCTCTAAATTCAGCTAAGAAAATGAAATTTGGTTATGATGTTCTTAGAAATTTAACTTGTGTAACTCATAGTCAAATATTGTCTAAACGTTCTGTATTTTATTCGAAAAAAAAAACCTCAAAATAGTTCAAAAATTCATTAAAAAATAATATTATTTATAGATTTCAAATATATGTATTATTCAGCTTAAATAATAATGATCTTTCAAATTGAACAAAAAAAAATCTCTGTTAAACTTAATTGTGCCATAATAAAGATTCAAAAGAAAAACAAGATTTTCATTATTTTCAGAATAAAAATATATAATCTCATGATGAACTGAGATCATAAAGTATCTATCTATGTTCATATAACAGGGTTTAAATAACAATTTTTTTTCTAAATGTAATTTAAAACTTACGTTAAAAAAAAAAGTGTATGGGGTACAACAATATATTATTTTTGTTTTTCTTTATTATATTTTTTGATATTAGAACCTCATTATTATGACATTTAAAACAAGTCTTATATACAGTATTCATGTAATTGTAACAATAATTCATATCTCATTTTTATGTTTTGTTATTAAAATACAATATTTTCCTTTTTTTGAACTGAACCCCACTTCTTCTTTCTCTCTCCCCTTCCTCTCCCCCCCCCTCACACTTCATGTCTCTCTCTCTCTCTCTCTCTCTCTCTCTCACTCTCTCTATCGGATATATAAATATAATAAATTAATTAACATTTATTTGAAACACTATTTTATACAAATAATAACGAAGCATTTTTTGTGAATTCTTTCAATCAAAATCAAAAAAATCCAAATCAGCTTCATTTCTTGGACAATGTGAAGGGTGATGACAATACTCGTTTGGAATATATGTTCCAAAAGCATGTAATCTCTTTAAATCATGTTTCTTGTATGGTTTATGCTTTGTTCTTATAATCCAAAAATCATCATCAAAATTGTTCTGAATTTAAATGTTTTCAAAACTCAAAAATAAAAGTTAAAATGAAACCTTTGCAGCTGATAGCTGTTTGAAATTAATATGAGTTGTATTATATATTCTTAACAAGCCAAAGCCATAATCTGTTGATCGTTTGGCTGACCATGGTGGTGGATGTTCAACAAAAATATCTGTATTCTCCTTACAACCCTAAATACAGTGCATTCAATTGAATTTAAAAAGGCTGAATCATACAGCTGATCCGGTAACGATATGAATGGGAGCTGGTGGATCCGTATAAGCCGATGACGTACCATTATAAACCTAAGATTACAACTGTTTGATTAGTTTATCTTGTTGTCTAGAAACAATACAGTTCGATTATAAACAGGCCACATTCTCTCGTAAGTATGCTCATGAGCCCAAATTTCAATATCAACACCATTGTCGTAGAACAATTTTTCCAGACCATAAGCATGAGTTTTTGGTAAACCTGTTCGAATCTAAACAGATATTGTTTTAGTTAAATTATAAAATTTGAATTTAAAATACGATAGATTCATATTTAGTACAATCATCTCCATCAAAATCTGAACAATACATTGGCCTATGACCCATAGTGATAATCCATGGAATTGATTTACGATTTCTATTGGCTTTCTAAAAATTAATTTGAAAATTGATAAAGATTATTAATTCTTGATTACTTGTAAATCGTTTACGAGAAAATGCCATTGTTGTTTGATTTGATCATATCCATACTCGGTATAAAAATAAAATTCTGTAGAAAATACAATGAAATGAGCTGGGCCTATATCAAAGCTGAAACAATTTTCTATCTATTAATTTATAATTCTCTTCAAAATTCACCTGTAGAAGAGATTATGCTCAGAATTTGGCATAGTAAATCGATTAACATAATGTGTAAAATTACCCTCATTCTGAAAAGAAACGTATTGAAGAGAATTTTCTTTTTAAAGCAATTTTTTCTTTGTTTACTTCATGATTTCCAACAGCTGTCATATATGGGACGTAAGCAGCGACAGGTTCAATCTGCCTGTTAAATTCATCACCCACTCGACCGTTATCAGAGTCCATGTTATAAGCAAAATCGCCTAAGAATTTCATGTTAAAACAGAATGTCACACATTTTCAACAATTTTCTCCAAAAAGGAAAAGAACAACAACAGCGATGCATTTTCACAACTGTTTTTATGATAATGTCTAATTGAACATTTATCTGTCTGTCATCTTTTTTTCAAGCCTCGTATATGAAAAAATCAGAAAATTGGATAAGGAAGTATGATGAAGACATTTTTAAACCAATTAATGAATCAAAGAAAACTTACCAACGTGTAGAACAGCATCGATATCACCATCTTGGGCCATTTTTTGTAATTTTCCGAGTGATCTAGCATTTTCATTTCCTAAATCTCCGAAAACTGCATATGAAAATCCACCTCCTTCTCTAAGAGTTTCATCGAATGTTGTAAAATAGTATATTGGACTCCAACCATATGTACTTCCAACTCGATATTCTATAACATATAGCAATCACATTTCTATCAACTTTGTAATCAAATCATACTGTATGTTTCACCAGGTATCAGGTTTTCTAAGCGAACTCTGTGTATGAAACGATATTGTGATTTTGGTTGTTCATCCACAAAAACAGAGCAATTACCTTCCACATTCTGAATTGAACAGTTAAGCAGAAATAGAAAGTTAATATACTTTATCAATTCTCCTGATTCCATATTCAACTAAAGAATGTAATGTATCATCGAATGTTAGCCATGTGATATACATTGTGCTTGGGTGTCCTAAAATTAGTTTTAATCAGGTTATATGAGTTTTTAATTATAAATATATATATATTCTAACCTCCATAAGATAATTTAATCTGTTCAGGCTGAGCAAAATTAGGTCCTTGATTTAGATTATTTTCATTTAACCAATGAGGTTTTCGATTTTTAGGTAAAACTTGATGACATGATGAATAGGGTATAAATAATAATAGAAACCATAATAAAATCATCTAAAAATGATATTCAATAATTAAAAAAAATAGTTTTTTTTGAAGAATATGTTCATTGGAACAGAGCACATGTTAACTAATAACATCTGATAGAACGGTCAAAAGGCCAAGAACACAAGGTATGATAAGGTCGCTGCATAGACTGAGATATGATTGAGAAGGTGTCGGGTTTTCATTTCAAAGTAGTTTTGAATTCGAATTTCATATATAGAAGCTTTTCTAAACATTTAGGAATTGTCAGAGAAGAGAAAGTAAGACGAGCTTATAAATTAATATGAGAAAGTGAAAATGAGAAGGAGAGAGGACAAGTTTATTTTGCGAATAAATATTTTTTAGAGTATCAAATTAGTAAAAGATCACATAGTAACGAGAATACATAGAGTTATCGAATTTGTTAATCTGCGAAGAGCAAAAGGCATTGGAGTAGAGAATCTAAAAAGAAATTCTGTTTACTTTCAAGTTCAGCCAAGATTACAATTCAGTTAATTTGATGAAATAATAAATTATCAAATTTATAATATTAAAAGATAAATATACAATAAGAAATATAGAAATAGAAATATAAAATAAAAAAACAAAATAGTTTTATTAATAAAACTAATAAATTTTATAATTATAATAAATTAATTAATTATGGTTATGATTTTATTGCACATCATTGGCTATATGATAAATGCTTATCACTTAAATTAGAGAGAATATTATTTTCATAAAAGGTCATCTTGCTCACATAGGCGAAAATATTGCTTACGTAGCGTAAAACATAAATTTATAATTAATATCTTATAAATTCAGCTTCAATGTTGAAGTAAAATTATTTCTTATTCAAAATTTGGTTTAATTATATTATATTAAAGAAGTTTAATTTTTATTAGAGAGTATGTTACACTACACTAGATCAATGAAATATATTTGTAGTGATCGTCATGTAATATGAAAGGTAAGACCCTGCTTTCGCAGTCAATTCCACCTTATATTAAAGTTTATATCCTATGGAAAAGATATACATATGATGTAGTTTGCAAGTTTTATTTGAAAAGAATGAATAAAGAAAAATTATTTGAAATTTGGTTTAAAAAATTTAAAAAATGAATATGTAGTATGGTTTATGTAGGATGAACATTCATATTTGACATACAAGAGTTCTCTTATTTCATTTCATTTACTTGTTTATCAGCTAGATGTGCGGTTTATTAATTTCTTGTGTCTCTCTTCTCATTCTCAAAGTAGACAAAACTTCATTCTGAAGAGTTTATTGTTCTTTTTTCGAGAACAGGGAAGGTTACTAAATGAAGTTTTTGAACAACTGTCTTTCCTTGTTAATATTTTTTATATATTACTTAACTTACGTTTCTTTCGTTATCCAATAAATGAATCTTTTTTTTTAGTAAATAATTGATATTATTTTTTAATTCCCATGAGTATTATAACTTTTTCGTTTTTCAGGTACTCTTGTACTCTTCAAACTTTTCTCGTTAAACTAAAAATGAGAGAAAAGGTTTGTTCCATTTCGAGTTTAATTTTAATTAAAATTTATTCAGTGGCGTAAAAAGCGTATGCGCAGACTGAAGCGTAAAAGAAGAGCTCAAAAGAAGTAGATGAATGGTTGATTACTTGCTGATTACTTGCTGATTGTTTCCAATCAAGTGCCGATCCATCGTCATATCTTTACATCGATCTTCCAGCTTTTGCCAGCTTCAACACTTCCTTATACTCCTTGTTTTGTTTTGTTAAGAATTTATAATATATAAAGACTTATTCTATTACCGTATTATATTTTTAATTATTACAAGAAAGAAGAGAAAGACATATAATCACTAGAATCATTAGCTTTATGCTCCTAGTGTTTGCTAATTTTTAGATTAGTTTCGGGTGAAAAGTAGAAAATTACATGCTCTTTGATTCTCAATTTGAACGAAATATTGATAAGTGGTAATTTACCTTCGAATCCCACTGAGGATCGTTCTAATTCAGTAATTATCGACAGAAAAGGAAAGCCATTTTCAACATAGCAATATGAGTTTTCAGATTTCTCAAAGTAAAAACGCTTAAAGCTATCAGGAGCATAAAGCTAATGATTCTAGTGATTATATGTCTTTCTCTTCTTTCTTGTAATAATTAAAAATATAATACGGTAATAGAATAAGTCTTTATATATTATAAATTCTTAACAAAACAAAACAAGGAGTATAAGGAAGTGTTGAAGCTGGCAAAAGCTGGAAGATCGATGTAAAGATATGACGATGGATCGGCACTTGATTGGAAACAATCAGCAAGTAATCAGCAAGTAATCAACCATTCATCTACTTCTTTTGAGCTCTTCTTTTACGCTTCAGTCTGCGCATACGCTTTTTACGCCACTGAATAAATTTTAATTAAAATTAAACTCGAAATGGAACAAACCTTTTCTCTCATTTTTAGTTTAACGAGAAAAGTTTGAAGAGTACAAGAGTACCTGAAAAACGAAAAAGTTATAATACTCATGGGAATTAAAAAATAATATCAATTATTTACTAAAAAAAAAGATTCATTTATTGGATAACGAAAGAAACGTAAGTTAAGTAATATATAAAAAATATTAACAAGGAAAGACAGTTGTTCAAAAACTTCATTTAGTAACCTTCCCTGTTCTCGAAAAAAGAACAATAAACTCTTCAGAATGAAGTTTTGTCTACTTTGAGAATGAGAAGAGAGACACAAGAAATTAATAAACCGCACATCTAGCTGATAAACAAGTAAATGAAATGAAATAAGAGAACTCTTGTATGTCAAATATGAATGTTCATCCTACATAAACCATACTACATATTCATTTTTTAAATTTTTTAAACCAAATTTCAAATAATTTGTAAACGCAATACGTTTTTATTGTCATTTAATGAGTTTAAAATAATTTTTAAGATCTTAGATATACGTGTGCTCTAAGAAAGTATGCTCAATTATCTAAAACTAAATATATAAAATCATAACTTATAAACAAATATAAAATATGTTTAATTGATAGAATAGTAATAAAAGCATATTGATTTTCAATTTTCTTCTTATGTTCTTATCACTGAATTGATTAATAAACTTCGAGTATGCAGTTCATACATTCTGTAAACGTATGTTGTTTTTCAAGTGCTGAAGGTATCATACATGATGTTAACGGCTATTTTGCTTATGTTTGATCAGCAAAGACAAGCTATAAATCTTATACTTTTGAATTTAACGTGAAGATTAACACACGTTAATCAGCATTTTTCCGCCCCAAAACCTCAACAGAAAAACATTTTTTGTATCAAAATCTGAAATTATCAAAATTCATGATTCATATGCGTGTGTGCATGCAAAACTCACATAAATCTTCGAATGTTTTCATTTTATAATATCATTTAATATTCATACAGTGTTCATGCATATACAGATAAAATATTTCAAATTATGTTTAAATAATCAAATTAACCGGATCGATGATAAAGAAGGCTTGTTGGCAACTCCTTAAGTTGGTGATACATTTCAGCAAATGGAGAAACAGCAATTTCGTCTTCAGTAAGTGGGCGAGAATCCTTAGAATCCGTAGTATATGGTACAGGTGTAGCGTACAAAAGGATATGCTGAAACCTTAGAAATTAACCTTGATATTTCGAATTGCTATACCTTTCCATCTGGAGCCATTGTTTTGCACATCATGTCACCGGTGTACCATCCTCTGTTAGCAATTTCTGCTCGAGATACTACAGCTTCAAAAGACATATTGAAATGATTTTGAGCCGCAAACTGAAAAAAGAATATAACTTCATATTGTTTTCTTTATAGAATCCTTACCACTACTTCATTGGCGAGTTTTTGTTGATTACAAGCTTCAAATTGACGCCTTTTCTGTGGATGGTTTACAACATCATTCATGAGATTAAGAAGATTACGATTGCAACAGCGAAAACCTTATAATATTTAAACTGATATTTTTGTTTTAATTTATCCAATATATATACCGTGTTCATTTGTGAAACATGGATCAGGTGGAGGAGTTGGCCGTACATATTGTGGTGGTTGAACATATTGTGGTGGAGGCCTGACGTATTGAGGTGGAGGTCTCACATATTGAGGAGGTGGCTGTACATAGGAGATCGGTGCTTTCACATATCCTTGAGGCTGAACATATGAGATAGGTGCTCTAACATATCCTCCTTGTGGCGGAGCATAAACTGTCTGAATAATGGAATATAGCTAGCGTCGGATGATAAATGGTTGATACTTGCTGGGCTTGAGGTAGGGGTTGAGGTTGATAATACTGTGTTGATTGTAGTGCATATTGTGACTGAAATATTTAATTTTCAATAGCTGATTTGGAAATGTTTTTTTCATACCTGTGGGTATGATTGTTGTAAATACTGTGATTGTAACTGAAATGATTAAATTGAAAGCATCTAAGGAGGCTTAGAACGATAAAGGTATATGTACTTTTTTATTTTAAAACCCGATTGTTGAATATCTGGTTTGTCATAATTCAAAAAAAAAAATTCATGACTATATCTTAATTTTCCAAGATTGATATCATCATTTAGAATGTCACTCATTCATCAAGAGAGAATTCTAAGAAAAGATCAAATAGAATAAAAGAACTACAGAATGAGAACACATGTCAGATCATCAAGTTCAGTGTTGAATCTTGTTTTATACGACTTTTGGTCAATGATATAAAAAAAGGTTTAGCTATTATCTTAACAAAACTATAAACATTGCAATTATATTATTGTAAAAAGACTAGTTCAATCTCTCGAATAGATTTTGAATTCAAAATACCTGTTGATATGCTGGACGTGAATACTGTTGATAATAACTGTTTCCAAACTGTAAAAAAAGTATTAAATGTAAAAATTATTATAAACAGTTTGTTTCATATACAACCGATTACGACTGATTTTCGACTGAAAATGAAAACAAAATTATTTGTATTCTAATTAATAGCTGAGCTGAGGCATTTTGTTTTCAAAACTTTTGGAATTAAATGAGTCAAATAACTTACATTAAACATGAAATTATGAACCGTGGGCACTAGCAAAAGTATCAATGCTGTTTTCATTCTGAAATATATTATAATACAGTTATATATACATAAATATAAAAAAAATATATAAATAACTTTAATCATATTTCAAAATAATTTTTTAAATAATTTCCAAAATTCACAGATAAGGAAACAGAAAAGCTAGAGAGAGATAGAAATATCAATTACATAAAAGAATATGTAGAAACACAGCTAGATGAATCTTCATGAAGATGTTCTGCGCTATAAATGACGACGACAACACCGATTGACAACATGCTTTGTCTTTACGGCTATGCTACTCAATGTAAATTAGGAAGATTTGATCAAATTAGCTGCAGGTGATACGTGCTGTCAGATAGAAAAACGATACGAACAGGTAGATATTCATCCAATTTCATGCTTTTATACTTCAGCCTAGCTAAAAAGAACTGAGAAAGAAAATTTTAAATAAAGAAAAAGAAAATTTGCTACATCGTATCATTGAAATCTCTCTTTTTAATGTCTATACTTTCTAGTTCCGCTTATTAAATCAATCTTTATCTCTAGTTCTCTATCAATATCCATAATTGTTCGTTTTCTCTCAAATTTGTTCTAATTCGTTTTGTACGAAACTCCTCTCATCGTCTTTCAGTCATTGAATGGCATACGATACCCTATTGAGGGATTCCTTTCCATTTCAAATACAACCTGTAAGCTTTAATTCACAAATGATCCTGATTCCATCCAGATAAGGGCAAGATTCTCAATGGTTAACGTAAAATTTTTTTTTAAACAAATTTTTAGTTGAAACTAATAGACTGAATGAACATGATGTAAACAAGTTTATTCAATCTTAAAAAGCTCAAGATCAATGATATTTGACTGAGTATCATTTTCTGTATTTAAATTATACTGACGTGATTTGATATACCGATGAATTCTATGACAAATAACTTCTGAAAATAAAATATATGTATAGAATTAAAAATAAAAAAAGATTGAAATGAAAAATGAAAATAAAATTTTCAATTCACCTAAAAAAAATACACCAATACATATGGAAAAAGAAACTATGAACATAAGAAATAATTGCTCAAGATGACGTCGCAGACTTAAAGAAGTTTTTTTCGCCTGTAAGAGGGATATATCAAATTTTCAAAGAATATACATATAAAAGGTTTACCTGAATAGAAGTATCTAATGGAGGCTTTTTATTTGCATAACCGGGTCCTAATGTTATTCGGGGAATCCCTGGTAAAACTTGCATCAATGCTACATTAAACCTGAAACATGAAAGGCTTGATCAAGAAAAATCCTCAAATGCATGCTGACTCAGAGCATAGTTCACGGTTGTTCTGGCTAAATCCGAATGCAACATAGCTCAAAATACCAGTTGGATCTCTGAAAAGTAGTTTGCAGGTTATAGTGATTTTGAACTTGAATAATGAACCTTATGACTGTCAATTCTTCTTTCTCATCCCATATACTCACCGTTTGAGCTAAGAACTCAATATCATACGTAGAATAGAAAACACCACCTTTCCTAAAAATATCAAAGAAATTAAAAAAGAATTGTAAAAATATTTTTATTTTACTTTATTTCAGCAATTAAATCAGCTTCTCTAGGATGTATCACAATAGGATTATATTCGGATATTTTATCAATTCGCTTTTGATTTTTCTCATTTGATCCTTCCAACTCAATATCTACATAGTATGTAGGATATCGTATCTTCTTTTCGAACAAATCTTACAATCGATCATAAAATAAGAAAACCTTTCTGAAATTATACCTAATAACTGTGATTGAGTCAGAAAAGGAATAGCTGGAGTAGGTGGTGCTGATAGCTTGGAGTTCATTATTGATTGATAATGACCTCTCAAAAGAACCATCGAAGCAACAAATATTGGCTGAAGTATCTGAAATTTATATGATTACTTAAGGCAAACGAAAAAAAAATAATTTGAGAAACCATTAAGGACAAAATTCTTGGTTCACTAACACGTTGTTTGAATATTATGGCAAATAACTCCTAAAATACTTAGACCAACTTGCTTATTTATGAATAAAACTTACAAAAATGCAATCACCTGCATACTGTATTCGTCTTTTATAAATGTTTTCCATAACTATACCACTTATAATTCTAATTAATCCCACAGCAACTATAAGAATAATAATAAATAATTATATGTCAGTAGTATTTCATTATACTTATAGTTGTAACAAGTAAAATCCAAAATTCAGGAACAAATGGAGAAAATATGAAATTTCGAAAATCATTCTCAGGCGGTGTACTGATGATATATACTTGCTGTAAATATGCATTTATATGTACAATGCATATAAGAAGATTTAACTTGAAAATATCGAATTGGAAAAGTAAAATGAGCTCCTGTCATTCGTTCTGGAGTTATTCTCATAGATAGACCACTCATATCAATTTGGTTTGTTTTCAAAAGACCCATAATTCCACTGTAACAAGTATAACAGTAATAATGACAACTCAGAAAAATCAAATACCTGAAATTGCCGTCATCTTGTAAATTTCCAAAGTCATTAACTACACCATAAGCTGATTCAGTATCGACCTACATCAAAAACGTATTACGAGAAAAGATGAATTGGAACTAACTATCTCCCAGTTCCAGTCCAAGATTTCCATAACCATCTTGATTATGTCAATTTCAGCTCCAGGCTTAGTACATTTACCTTTCGGCACATTTCGAAAACAGTTAAAAGCATCAGGATCATGCTCAAATACTCCAACTCGTATTGGTCTACCTAATGGTGACCTAGACATAAGATAGAGAATAACAAAAAAGAGAAAAATGTTGAAGATCCGTTCCTAGTACTCGTAATATTTAGTAGAGAATAAAAGTTTTTTTTTTAATAAAAAAAAATATATATACGTAGATATATCTCTATATATATATATTAGATGAAATTGGCTATATATGAATATGATAGATAAATTTGAAAATGAAATAAAGCTTGATCATATAGGTAGGTCTTTTCACATACATATAAGTTAAGTATATTTGCATTTGTCTAAAATTACTTCTTAAGTGTAAGAGTATATATGTAAGTACTAGAAGCTTTTACAATATTTACCAGAAAAACAATCATAAACTAATAATTCATTATAAAATGCCTAATTAGCATATTATGGCTTTTTTTCGCATTAAACGTCAATTGTCATTTAAGATTTTTGCAAACAAGCAAGCGGTTGTGCAGAATGCTCTATTCTTTTCAAACTATTATTATTTGTATGTACTATGTATATATTTAGAGCATATATAGTTATATATGCATAATTAATATGAAAACTATATGTTTGTCAAACAAGAAAATGATATATCAGCAAAATATTTATTGCGATTTGTTTAAAACATTTAATAAATGATTGCATTGTTTCGAATATACAGAAATGGTCGTTGCTGGGCAAGAATAAAACCAAAACCGTTCACTTATGCAGACCTGAATTGAGAAACATATGAAATCTATTTTTGAAATATTTGTCTTACTTGGCCTTGTTGGATCCGATGAAGAAGGCGGTTCTAGCGAATGGAGAGTAAGCTGGAACAACACGAGGAGCAGCGAGAACTGGAGCAGCGGCGACTACTGGGGCGGCAGCGACGACTGGAGCAGCGGCGACAACTGGTGGGCGAACCTGAGCGAGAACTGGAGATGGAGCATATGCGAAAGCTGGTCCACGGAGTGGAGCAACTGGAGCAGCGAAGACTGGAGCTGGGGCAGCAGCAACAATTGGAGCAGGGGCAGCAGCTACAATTGGAGCAGGGGCAGGAGCGTAGACTGGAGCTGGAGCAGCAGCGAAGACTGGAGCTGGGGCAGCAGCGTAGACTGGAGCAGCGGCTACTGGAGCAGCTCCGACAGTTCCGGCAGAAGTGACAATTGGTGCGCTAAGTACTGGGTTCTGGGCACCACTGAAGAGTGCCTGGTAGTATGGAGAGTAGCTGCTTGCTGGCCAGGCAGCAAGTTGGGCAGAGGCTACAGCCAAAAGGCAGGAGAGAACGGTACTGAAATTCATCAATAGAACTTGAAAATAAGTTGTACAAAAGGAAATGAAAACTGAAATCAGGGAGAGCAAAATGAGAACTAAGAACTTACATGGTTTGCATGTTGAAATGAGTAGTGAATGCGAAGAGCACTGTACTAATCAAAAATTCTTCCTAAGTTATATAGTGCTCCATATGACCACGCCCCAGGTAGATTTAAGTGTGGAAAAAGAGGTAGAAAGTAGGCGGACGCGCAGGCTTTTTGTTCTGAAAGACGACGCCTGAGGCGAATGACGACCGGACGGCGCAAATACTGCGTCAGCGGCATACAGGCAAATTTTGGATTGAATACAATTGAAAGCATCCGTGCAAGCTGTTGTGAATGAACACGGTCTTCCAAAAGTTAATCATTATTCCGTTGTAGTGTGACTCAGCAAAAATTAGAGAAATAGTTAGGAAGTCGAGATGACGTGTTAAATACATTACGCGTCTTCAGAGCAGCAGACCTGTTTGCTATTTCCTCTATTTTGGGTCGTGTACCTGAGCACAAAGCATGTTTTAAGGTGAATCAGAAACATATTAGAAGCTAAATTATATATTTGCTCTCAGATATTTGAAGCATGAAATGCCTAATAACTTGAGTGTAATTGAAATACGTAATTTTCCGGAATGACATGTGACACATACTGCAATCAAAACTGGGAGTCTATATCTGGTTGATAGTAAGAAAAATATTTAATATAATTCTAAGGAACAACATCTTTTTGCTAAATTCTCCTTTAAAGCTACCCTTTTACAAACGGTATACTGCAATCTATCGCATAATTCATAAAGAAAAAAACTGTGCTAATCAGCTCATTACCACCGGTTTTTCGGCTTATCGTAACAGGAAATTTTTCTTTTTTAAACTTGATTATCACATTCATCTTCTTCTAATTCCTCGAGCACGTGAAAGAGCGTGCTCTGTTGTACACAATGTTAAGCATTTGTCTTCTTTCTTCAGAAGGATATTTGCAACAAACAGATCAGAACTGCGAACAGACAACACGGCGACGAGAATTCTGGATAGGTTTATAAGATTCTTCAGGAATTTTCGGCGCAACAACTATAATCTTCCGGTATCCGTTACTATCCCACTTTTTTCTTTATTATCTCGTCAAATACGCCAATGAATACATAGATAAACATAAGGATCATCGTTCAACATAGTCTTCAAACTATCAGACTACGTGTGCTCGCAACGAAATCTAGATTTTTTTTTCAGATGATTCGACTGTTCAAAACCAGAAATCAAGTTAAGCAAATAGAGAGTTTAAGAACATTATAAAAAACGAAAATAGGTGTGATAATGCTGTAAAGTTTCAAATAATAAATAGCTTTTTACTCATTTTAAAATATTATTTATTTCATTTTTTTTAAATTACAACTATATATTATTAATAAATTCAACATAACATTCAACCGTTTGGCTCTGAAATTTTTACAGAAATGATATCCTTCGAAGTTATTATGATATATGTAGATGTTAATTGGAAAGGTGTTTTATTGGGAACAATGTAAACATATCTTTTTCGAATTTAAAAATAGTTTCTTCAGTAGATTATTGTATAATGGTCATTTCGGTGAACAAACTATATATAATATAGTAAACAAACGCATTAAATGTCTGTTTTCTTAACTATTCATGAAAGAATTGCCTATAGGTTGCTGGACGGTTATATGCTGGATAGAAAAAGCAAATACAATGTAATACAACAGTGAAAAGTGACCGGATGAGCAGAACAACCGGAAATGCGGTACTAAAGCATGATCGTACGTACAATAGAGCTGACATATGATACAAAATGTAAATCAAACTGTTGGATCAGCCGGAGAAAAATATTTTTGTATTGTTAAGGAATTACCTCTAGTTTTAGGAGGGATTCAAAAAAATTCCAAAAAACGATGACATCACTACAACTTGGAAAGATCAGGTTCAGCTCTCATAAATGTTTTAAACATGTTTCAATGTTTCTTAAATACTCAAAAATAAAAATTATATTATAATTATATATATTATATATATTATATATTATATAGTATATTATATATAAATATAGTTGTATGTATAGTATACTGTAGAATTTTTATATTTTTTTTCAATTTGTGTATAAATAGTTAATTGAATATGATATATTTTATATCAAGTTTTCGATCATCAATCATTAATTCGGAGAATCTTTATTTATTTTTGGAAGATAAGTCTAAAAAAAACATCTGAGACGAGCCGCTCGGCATTTTGCCCTCTCAAAGTCCGTGGCTGCAATATCAGGTCCACTCGAAGCCATTCCTATATGCTGCGTATTCGGCTTGTTAAAGAATGTGCAGAATAGAAATAGAAAATCAGAAAAAACAAAAGTTGATTAGATTCGCACTAGCTCAAACGGTTTTTCTTCTGGTTGTCCAACCTCATCGAGCAAAAAGTGGTTTGTATGTTGGTTTGTAGCACATCTTCCGAGAGTTTCATGCTAAAAGAAATTGAAGAATACGAATATGCTTGTTAGAACAAAAATTCATTCCTTGTATGAGTATTCCAACTAAAAGAGAAAGGCCATATGATTCATTTCAATTCTTAAAAAACATCTAGTGGGCGTTACCTCAATTATCTGATGCGGTAAAGAACGTATAACACACTTCGATGTCCAGATACACAAACTTAGAACTAGAACATCAGTGTCTGATTGTTATTTCATGTTATGTATTTCTTAAAATACATGCTCGATTCCGAAAAAAACGCTATTGTTCTGTGGTCGGTATTTCAATATTGCCATCACAACTTTTTGTTTGTAGTCGCGTGCAGGATTTAGGTGCTCAATGCCTAGTCGTTGACGTCCGATTCCTACGAAAGGAAAGGCGGAGTTTGAAACTTTAGGTATCGTTACGTAAGAAGGTGTTATCTTCAGGAACCGGTTGCGGAATTTCCTTTATAAGACCGCTGGAGCAGCTGTTTGATCATCGGTTAGCTCACCGTCCAGTACTCTTTCGTTTTCAATTATGATTTCCTCCGGACTGTAAGTTATTCACTTTATAAAAATATACTATATTGAATCATTTAGTGTAATTCTTGCTCTTACTACTATTTCATCTGCTCAAATTGCTGTGAATGGCCCATTCTATGGAAGATACTATGCTCAGGCTAAGCCCGTTCTTACTCCTGGACTTGCCCCAGTAGCTGCTCCAGTTTTTGCGGCTCCAGCTCCTCTTATGGCTCCAGCTCCAGCTCCCGTCTTTGCTGCTCCAGCCCCACCTCCAATGCTTGCTGCTCCAGGTACACATATTTGTCCCTTATACATATACCATTTTTAAAATTAATATTCTCTTTTAGCTGTTCCAGTTGCTCGCCCAGTTCTCGCTGCCCCAGCCCCAGTTCTTGCTGCTCCAGCTGTTCCAGTAGCCCGTCCAATGTTCGCTGCTCCACCTCCAGTAGCTCCAATGGTTGCTGCTGCTCCCGCTCCAGTCTTTGCTGCCCCAGCTCCAGCCCCAGTCTTTGCTGCTCCAGCTCCAGCCCCAGTCTTCGCTGCTCCAGCTCCAGCCCCAGTCTTCGCTGCTCCAGCTCCAGGCCCAGTCTTTGCTGCTCCAGCTCCAGCTCCAGTCTTTGCTGCCCCAGCTCCATTAGCCGCTGCCCCAGCCCTTGTTCCAGCCTACGCACCATTCGCTAGAACTGCCTTCTTCATTGGATCCAACAAGGCCAAGACCAACTAAATTATATGATAATTGCAATGATGATGCCATGTCTGTATATTATGTTGACAACATGTAAAATTGAAAATAAATTATAAATATAAAAAGAATCATATGTCTTCAATTCGATTAAGAATTTAATAAACATGACGGTAGCGTTCAAGTAGAAATTGAATGTTTGTATTGCTAAAGATACCGGATATTCTTAAATCAAACAAACTATGAGATATTAAACATTTGGTTCTTTTTCCGTTTCTATACCCCCCGATTTTAGCCCCGCCCCTTTTGCCGTTGGGCGCATACTTTTCTACCATTCGGCTTCCCTTCCTAAAACGGGGGGGTTTGGGGGGGTTTCCCCCCCTATGGGGATATCTATAATAAGTGTAATAAACCTTGAATATATTATGATATAAAAACTAAATCATTATTGGTTATTGCATCTACATTATCAACCATTTTTTGTCTAAATGTTTGCTCCAAAAGAACGGCTTCTTACTGAAGCTGATGCCATTCAATTCTTGCAAGAAAAAGGTA
This sequence comes from Auanema rhodensis, assembly GCA_964057225.1. Lineage (NCBI taxonomy): Eukaryota > Metazoa > Nematoda > Chromadorea > Rhabditida > Rhabditidae > Auanema > Auanema rhodense. The sequence continues at coordinate 14,758,762 of OZ059894.1, forward strand.
TAGTCTTTGAGACTAACGAATGTGAGCGATGTTAACGAAAAATGAGTCTTTCTTTTGCTCGAAATAAGTCGAGATGTACCATAAAAGACTGTAGAAGGAAAATTCTAAAAAAAATGGAACATTTGTGGATATCTGGATACCACCGTATCTCATATAGGTATCACATTTTAATAAAAGTATGTGCCTAACGGCAAAAGGGGCGGGGCTTAAGACGGGGGGTATAGAAACGGAAAAAGCGCCAAACATTTTTTTTTGTAATTTTTCACACCATGAATAAAAAAATTAAAATAATTTCAGAAGAATATAATATAAAAATGTTAAGAAATATTAATGATATCGATTAGGAAAAATGCAACCACTCTCCAGTATCATATAAATTAAAATGAAATAATATGGGAATCAATAAATCCAAACATTTTTTTAAGATGTTCAAACTATTTCAAACTCTTCTGAATTAAAACAACATATTTTTTCTAGATATTGTATGGAATAATTTTAATTATGACTATACTACATAAAACTTAAATTTTGAAAATTGTATGAATGTGTGGAGCATTAGATGTATGATTGGAGTAGTTTTGAAACTAATATAGAATAAAACAGTTCTTTATATTTCTGATTGAAATTAGGTTTATTTTTTTTGTTTTTTTTTAAATAAAATAAAATATATTCTTTATAAATATAATGAAAGTTAATTGTATGAGTACATGTACTGGAAATTGGTGAATACAACCAACTTTTAATTCTTGATCTTGTATTTTGTATAATCTATTCCTAACTTTTGCCAAAAAAAAGGCTGAGTTATGTGGTGCAAATAACTTGATTCTGTTCTCTATTATTTCATTTTCCCTATTTTATTGTATTCTAGTTTGAAGTTGGTTTTCTCCTGGTGATGTTGATCAGGTAGAATAGATAATTGAATCATAATATTATAAAAATAAAATCTCAAAGATAATCATAATATATATTTATTTTTTCTCTCGAAGATATGTACAGATAATTCGTATTCGTTTAAAATCATCTATAGGCTTTTAGCCTTATTGCTGCCGATGAAGAAGGCATTTCTGGCAAATGGAGCATAAGCTGGAACTACGGCGGGAGCAGCAGCGACAACTGGGGCATGGGCTACAATTGGGGCTGGAGCTGCAAACATTGGACGAGCTACTGGAACGGCTGGAGCGACGATGGCTGGAGCTGGAGCAGCGAACATTGGACGAGCTACTGGAACGGCTGGAGCGACGATGGCTGGAGCTGGAGCAGCGAACATTGGACGAGCTACTGGAACGGCTGGAGCGACGATGGCTGGAGCTGGAGCAGCGAACATTGGGCGAGCCACTGGTACAGCTGGAGCAGCGAACATTGGGCGAGCTACTGGAACGGCTGGAGCAGCCAACATTGGGCGAGCTACTGGAACGGCTGGAGCAGCGAACATGGGGCGAGCTACTGGGACAGCTGGAGCTGCAAAGACGGGAGCTGGAGCTGCAAGGACTGGGCGAGCAACTGGAACAGCTGGGGCGACAACGGCTGGAGGTGGAGCAGCGAACATTGGGCGAGCTACTGGGATAGCTGGAGCAGCAAGAACTGGGGCTGGTGCAGCAAGAACTGGGGCTGGTGCAGCGAGAACTGGGGCACCAACAGGAGCAAGTCCAGGAGTAAGAACGGGCTTAGCTTGAGCATAGTATCTTCCATAGAATGGGCCATTCACAGCAATTTGAGCAGATGAGAAGGCACAGAGAGCGAAAAGAATGCTGAAAATTATTAAATTAGTTGAAGTAGACCATAAAGAAACATACGCAACAGTGGAAGAGCTCATATTAGTTCCGTATGACAAACAAGCTGATGTCCTATATTCTGATGTCCATTTTCCGTCTTATATAGCAGATCGAAGTTTAGGCAGAAGGCGGGATGCTTCGCATTCTACGTCAGAATGTTTTGTTTGTTGTGGCTGCACACGATGAAAAGAACTACAGAAAAGTAGAAGAAGAACAACTGAGCAGAATGGAAACAAAGTGCATTTCCGGTTGTTGTTCGTTTCGGCTGCTTCGGCAAAAAACGTCCGATAGTTCAGCAGGTTCTGTGAATCTCAGAGGCTCAAGCGAAGCGCCACAGTAGAGAGCACATGGCGAAATAACGACATAGAACCGGAAAAGAAGCTGTATGAAGAATAGAGAACAGACATTATTGAAGTAGATTTTACGGCAGGACCGAAGTCTATAAGCAGCATATGTAGCTCAGAAGAGAAAGATGAAGTCAGGAGAAACAGAAAACGATTGAGAGAGACAGCAAAAGTGTGAAGTATGCAATCAGACGGAGTTGACGCTGTGCTGAGTAGAAGATACAGAAGAAGACGAAAGCCGATGATGTGCAGAACTATGAAGTCGCCGAGACTCATTTTTGGAAAAAACTTTTTTTTCACATAGCTGGTTTTGAAGTTTCATAAGTTGTTCGACGAAATAATAGAGCCAATTCATATATAAGAAACGGGAAAAAAGCAGAAGCAACCATGCTGAACTTGCAGCATTTTTTTGTTTTTGAGATATGTACTCTTAGAAATCGTTTTTAATGTACAAGAAAGTTTTATAATAACCATAAATAATACAATGATTAAAATATAATTTCATATATTATATTAATATATTTTTCATGCAAATAATGTTGTCCTCATTATTACTTCCTTTTTCGAATGTTGCGGTAATTGAGCGAATGAACGATATCTACATTGAATTCCCAAATATAAGACACATAACATTGCAAACGATAACGCAGAATTCAATCCAAAAACAACCTGAAAGACTGAATCAAGAAAAGCTCTTATTAAGAATTTAACTTACACATGAGGCCCTGAATCGAACAAAATACCAATGGGAAGCTAGTTGGAACTGTTTCGGAGTTGAGTGGTAAGCGAATTTTGATAAATCACTTGAAGTTTGTGCAGCCACAATAGAACAATATGCTGATCCAACAGACGACACAGCTAATAGTACTGTATGCTGAATTGAATTGAATATCTTTAATTTTTGTTGAATTATCTTACTAATAAAGATGATATTTCGGGATGTTGATTAGTTCGTTCTCTGAACCATCTTGGTGTAGATTCATAAAAATAAAATACAAGAGCTAGAATTAGACTGTATACTGAGAAGGAATAAAACCAATACGATTGCTCGGGCTCCAAAAGAATACGCTAAACAAATTATTTATAATCATTATTTGCAACTGATGATAAGATACCTGATCAGGAACAGTATAATACATTCTATGCATAACAATAAAATCAAAGATTGAAGCAGTAATGCATAGCAAAACTATACAAGAAACCTAAAGATATATTCTTTTAAAATGATTAACATAGCAATGAAAGTTTACCAAAATACTTGAATTAATAAGAATCACTACAGTTGATGATTGCATATTGGGATTCCTTTTAAGAAATATTTCTAAATAGAATAAGACTTGTAAATAATAATGCTAAAAATAATAACTGAAAGAGAGAGAGAGAGGGAGAGGAAGAGAGAGAGAGAAAGAGAGATAGGAAGAAAGAAAGAGAAAGCAGGGATTAAGAATGAAAAAAACAAAAGTAAGTGACGGAAACGCAGATAAAAAATGGTATATTCACAACGTTTTTTGTTTTATCTTGAAAACGAAGAAATTAATATATTTTTCAACTTTTTGATTTGAATTTTAATGGAAATATTCGAAGTAAATTACTTTAATAATTGACTTAAAACAACACTTATTTATGATTATTGAATATAGTAGTGTGTGATTCTAATTTCGAGTGTTTGTATGATTTTTGTTTTATAGGTATTAAGTATACATGTGTTTATGTTAATGTTACATCAATTTATTAAACTCGAAAAATTAGAATATAGAATGGGGGGGGGGGTGGCATAAAACCTGAAAAAACTAAAAATTGTTATATATTCATAATTTTTATAAAAACAATTATTCATCATGTAATAATTTTAGAAATATTAGAGTTTTAATAATAATTTTAAAATAAAAAAGATTTAAAACTTTATAACTTCCTTATTAAGAACGTACAGTTTGCTCTAAGAAAGTCATACTTATGAACGAATGATGTTGAAGGATAACAGCTCGCACGATTGCAACTGCCTTCAGTGATCAAACAGAAGATTAAGTCAATAACAACAATTGTCTGAGCTATTGGTCAATGTAAATGGTCAAAGGAGCCTGAAGAGTCTTAGTATACTCTCGTTACCCTTTATTTTTAGGGTATTGTCAGAAGACCGAGAGAATAACGACGAGACATAATGAAAGAAAAGAGAAATAGACGTTGGAGATAAGTAACAGGAATTCAAATAGGTTCGGTAGTTGGCAAACACAGCATCACAATAACAGAGAAAAATATTAGTCTTCAGTAACTATGCAACATATAATTTGTGAGCACGGATTTACGCCTCTGAACAATTTTTGTGAGATAGTTAGTTGTATTTAATTGGCTAGGCAAGCGTTTATTCGCATGAATTTTGGAATGACTCAAGATAAATATCTTGAACACAATGATATATAATCACTTCAGATATTAATACTCATGTAAAAATCAATAATTCGCTGTTTTTGCTTAAATATACGTCTACATTCATCGGATTTGTATGGAAATAAAGGACAAAGTATGAGTGAACATTAATCGATCATAGTAATATAAAACATCAAAGCCTTTTACTTGCTCAACGGGATATTTTTTTAATCCTGAAAACATACTGATGATCATGGCTAATTTACTAGATATTTGCTTTACATGTGTGAATACATCCAATTAAAAATTTTACCATATACATGGAATTAAGGAGTACTGTGTTTCTTATTTTGTTTTTCACAAAAGTGAGAACGGTTGTTTAACAAACAAATTTAATTCTTCTCATGCAGTATATTAATATTTAATCCGTACTACCGAAGAAATTTATCTTTCTCAATTAGCTGAACCCTTGCTGATTAAATATAAAAGATTTTTTGCTACAACGGTACGTGATTCTGACGCCGTAGTTTGCGTACTTCTGAAATAATTGACATTCAACTGAAGCATCATGTGTTACATTTTTTGTGTTAACTTATCTGTTTTCTTGGATTAGATAAGTATTATACTAAATAAAATTTAGTAATGCCCGGACCGAATGCTGAACGTGCTAAAGCTGGTGGCATTCCTGACCGTTGGCTTTATTGTCCTAAAATTGGACAGGTAAATAAAGAAACATTTCAAGCTAGGGATATACACATTATTCAAAATTTTTAAGATTGTAGCCGATTTGTTTATTCCATTCAAAGTACCGTTATGTGGTTTATATGACGATCAAATTGAAAAAAAATATCGTTTTCATCCAGAAGAAGTCTTCAAGCACCCCAATGTAAAGGGTAAAAAAATTGGGTTATGGATTGATTTAACTAATACTGATCGATTTTATTTTACTGATCAGGTGACTCCGCAAAACTGAAAATTATTTAAAGTATTTCATGTTATAGGTGACGGACCAAGGATGCCAATATCGTAAGATAAAAATGGCAGGTCACAAACAGTCTCCAACCATTGAAGAAGTTGAACAATTTATCAGACTTGTTAAAGGATTCACAACTGTAAGATTGTTGTGTTTTATGTTCTTTAAAAGAATATTATTAAAGAGTAATCCTGGACAACTTGTTGCTATTCATTGTACTCATGGTTTTAATCGTACAGGATTTGTAATTTCCTCTTACATGGTAACAGTTTTGGTAGGGAGATAAATGATGCTTCACATATATATTAAAAAAAAATATAGGATTGGCCTATCGATGCTGCAATTCAAACGTTTGCTGGCTGCAGACCAGTAGGAATTTACAAGCAAGATTATATCAACGATCTTTTCCAACGATTTGGTGATGGTGATGATGAAGATATCATAGAGGTTGATTTCTTCATTAGTTGTAGCAGTATTCTTGATTGTTCTAGGCTCCTGACAAGCCATCGTGGGAGTACAATGAAGATAAAAGCATGCATGATGGCCCATCTACAAGTGGAGGAAAAACGAATGGTAATTATTTATATATTGAACACAAAGTCTATTCTTCACCCTAAAATTTAGCTGCAACTACAAACAAGAAGTTATTCATGGATGGATTAGTTGAAAATATTCGCTTAATTGAAGATAATGATAAGAAGGCTATGCTCCAAGCAAAGGTAGATCTTTTTCTCTGATATTCCCTGACAATAGTTTCAGATTAAACAACTTTGTCGGTATGACCGAAACGGTTTTCCTGGTCTTCAGCCCGTGTCCTTAGAATATTCACCAGAACGTAAAAATTTAGAGCTGCTAGGAAAAGAAAAGTTCTTGGTTTCTTGGAAAGCTGACGGAATGAGGTACAACGTTAAGCTAAGATTCTATTTACTGGATATTTTGTTTAGATATATGGTTTACATATGTGATAAGGATGAAGTTTACGCATTTGATCGCGATAATGAAGTTTGTGTCTACTATATGCTCTAATTGTTTATCTTGTTCAGATTTTCCATATCCCTAACCTTGAATTTCCTCATTCCTCTCTTCGCCGACATTTAACAAATACACTCGTTGATGCTGAAATGATTATAGAAAATGTATGACACAACTATATGTATTATTTTTACACAAACCTATGTTTAAAGGTTGAAGGAAAAAAAATACCCCGACTACTTATATATGATATTATTCAATTCGAAGTGAGTTGACATCTGTTTCATTTCTGTTAAGAAAATTATTTTAGGAATTTCGTGTCGCAAAAGATGATTTTGAAAAACGAAGAACTTGTTTAATTAATGAAGTCATCAGACCGCGTACTAAAGCTATGGAGGTAGCGTAATTATTGAAAACAAAATTTCAAATTATCTCCTGTTATAGTTGGGACAAATGTCTCGTGAAAAACAGTGTATGTCTGTTAGGCAAAAAGGCTTCTGGGAACTATCTTGCGTACGCTGCATTATTATCTTATTCATGAAATATATTATTTTTTTAGGTTGAAAAATTATTCTCACCTGCTTTTCAACAAAATCTATGCCATGAAGTTGATGGATTAATTTTCCAACCAGTTAAAATGGTATGTATTGCTTGTTTTCGTGTATATATTGTTGACGGTTTTAGCCATATATTCCCGGACGTTGTGATAAGGTTTTAAAGTGGAAACCACCATCTCATAACTCTATTGATTTTAAGTTACAAATAAGAAAGTAAGGATTTTATATACTGATAATGTGCATAACATTATTCTTAGAATACAAAAAGAAGGACAATTAGCTGAACATATTGGCTTCCTTTATGTTCAACATAGATCAGAACCCTTTGCTCAGATGAAAGCTACCCGATCTCTCTTGCCTTATGATAATAGGATCATTGAATGTACTTTTGATGTAAGTTCATTAGCGTATATATATATATATATATATATATATATATATATATATATATCATAATAAGATTTCTTTTAGACTAAAAAGGGCGAATGGAAATTCATGAGAGAACGAACAGATAAATCGTTGCCCAATTCATTCAATACTGCGTCTGCTGTTTGGAGCAGTATGATGTATCCAGTTGAGCAGGATAATCTAGTACAGTAAGTTTTTTCATTATTCATTTAAGTCCTGATCGTGCATGTTTTGTAGATTTATTAAAACTCGAGGATATGGCATGCATAGACGACCTGCGGGACATAGTGAGGATGGACCTCCTCATAAGATGCAGAAGACATAGCTGCTAACTGATAAATAACTTTAGTTTATCAGCCAAGTTTTTTTAGTTTGTATCGTTCTTTTATATGTTATTTCTCACTATTTGCGGGTTTTGATCTGAGAGAATTTTTAATTCATATAATAAATCTTTTCAGCATTTGTAAGTAGTTAAGGCATTTTCCAATTCAGAAGGTACATTCATCCACTGAAGAACGCTTTCATAGCTATCAGAACTTGGGTTGTCTGGCAAAATTTGGCCACAAATAACAGTGCTCAAGCTTCCATTGTTGTTTCTACCTGTAATACCATTTTTCTGACTATGTCACAAAGATAATTAATGTACCCGAAAGTAGATATTCTTTTCCTGTGTCAAGAATTACACCGCAAGCTGCGGATTCTGATGGTGAGAAAATTTCAGTTGGCATTGTTCCCAAGCCACTTGGAGTCTATAATTAATGGTTTTTAATTAACAATTGAATATAATTTACCTTGAAAACTTTAACATGCTCAACGGAATATTTGATATGATTTAGCCCTGGTCTGTTAGAATCATGCACATTTGGTTGCTTGGTTGAACGAAGTCGAATACGTACATGTGAAACTGAAAAGTAAGATAAACTAAATAGTTTAGAAGTTGTAACTTGCCCCAATCCGCTCTACAGAAAGCATCTTTGCTTGAAACTGGAAGACATTTACAAGCAACTATGTATCCTATTAAAGCACTTAATAGAACCAAGATAAATGGACGCATTTTTCTAGAAGAGATAACGATAATGTGTGAAATAAACAGGTTATTAATCCAATTTTTAACCAACGAACAATAACTACTATCTTTAACGGAAGTTTAAGTTAATCAACTTAGAATCATTTGAATCAATATGAATCGAAAACAGTGTTAAAGGACGATGTTGATGTCACATTACAATCGGAGTGAATGAAACGCCGAGAAAAGATACTTAGTGTGACTCAATTTTGTAATGATGACTCATATGTAATCATCTTCTAATTATACTATAATGAATATATTGATTAAATATTTTATTAACCTTAACCCCCCTAAATATCTAAGAAATTTTAGTCATGTAAAACTCTACAATAAATATGTAAGTGTATTTGCACCTCTCCGTTGGCAACAAATTTGTTTGAGCGAAGATCTTGAACAATTATATTTTTGTGTTTCAAATGTTGTCGATGTATGATGCTGATGTTTCGTCAAAAATGTGGGCTGCAGAACACCTTGCCGATAAGTGAAAAATACGCCTATGTCTGACAAAGCTGGTCAAATTTAAGCAACTCTAGTAGTCTGAATCTGACTTCTCTTCACGAGTAAACAACGACAGTGAGAAGGAAAATACGGAAGTGAAAGAGAACGAGAGAAACAACGAAATAGAGTATGAAAAGAAAAAGATGAAGGAGAATGCGATAAAAACATTTGTTTGCCTGGAGTTTCCCCTTTCCCCAATTGCAGAAAGGGCAGACCAACCAGAAGGATATTGTTGTGTGGTTCATAGTCGCCATGTCTGCTGATGCTGAGTGAGTTTGAATATGTTTTAAATCTTTATTATCATCTATGTATATGTATATATATATATACTTTTTTGGGGAACTGTTTAACATAAAGCTGGAATATATAAGTAACTACAGCTTGTTATTTTGCATAAATTAATCAATATAAAATGCATTCTGCTAACTCATATTCCCTTTATTGAATAAGCTCAATAGTTGCGAGTTTATTGATCTAGTTCTTCAAAAATATATGAAAATATGTATGACAGTAGTTCGATTTTTTACGTCAAAGATATTTTGCATTGAAGTTGTAACGAGCATCTTTTTGTTATTCAGTACGAGGGATGAATGAAAGTGTTATGGAAACTCATGTCAATCTTTCTTTCACTCAGTCCACAATAAAGATCTAGCACCAAGATGACGTCAAGGTGAGCATCTTGTATTTGATGTTATAACATCACTAATACATGGAAATTTACCGTACAGAGTGGCCATGTACTCCACATCATTTATGATTAATAACATACGACGTGCGGTTGTGTATAACTTCTCGCCCTTTCCATTGCGTAAATATGGAATTTTTCAAATTTCGAAGACATCGATAAACCACTACTCTAACAATACTTTTGAGAATGAACATTGTTCGGAGAAAGCCTCACTCTCAGACAGCAGGTTTGAATATGTTTACTTTCTATCATCATTCGTAGCTTATTTTTACATTGACAATATTGCTTCTATTTGAAGAGAGGTTGACGCAATTCAATTTACGAATGTGAAAGGTAGAGCTAGATATATGATTGTTTCTCGGTACAAGTTGAAAAGTAAGGTTATTCAAATTCACATAGTTATAATAATAAAAAAGCAATGAATGAACTAAAACATATTTTTTTCATTACATGATAGAGGAAAAATTAAAGATTGAAGAACTAAAAGGATATTAGTAGGATTACCAAATTCTTATCACATAGTCGTATGTATGTATATGATATTAGTAGATAAATACGTTCTGTTGTTCAAAATTATATGTGAATTTCATTTTGGTTATTTCCTTGCGGTTGATTTTGTTTTATGAGAAAGCTATAGCAACCAGGTTCATAAACTAGGCCAATGTTCAGAGAAGATCATGAAAATATCCTACACTTACTTCTTTCTGACTCCACCTCTGCACCATTTCCACCACTGCCCTCTCCACGCCTCCCTCCCCGAAAAGGAAATAGACAAAGGAAGGATTGTATTAGTTATTATCTAACACTGATAGCTCATGTAATCTCTATCTAGCAATGTAGTCGATTCGTAGGCCAAAATGATGTTTTACTGTTTCTAATGTTCAGCATCATCTTTTTGTATGAAGTGCGATATGTTAATGTTCATTTATAGATAACATTTTATGTCGTATCAACTTTATTTCCAAGAGATTATCATGATCTTTCTGTACTCAAGTATAACCTAAATGTATCTATATATACAAATATATATATTAAATCCTAGTCATTTCTTTAATAAGGTGCTAGAATCATTCAAGGTTGCCCTCGCCAAAATAACTTCTATTTCAAAACCAAGATTTTGATTCATATACCCTTGCCCTTCGATCTCGCAATGCTTCACTTGACCTAAGCTAAAAGGCCAAATTAAGTATAGCTGGTCAAAGTTTATATATTTTTTTGATTTCATAGATTGCAAACTTAACGTTTTCTCTGATATGTGTAGACAGAATTTGTCTCATTTCATTACTGGATTATGCCCTGGCTTATTATCTTGTGAGACTATGGGCGTATATGGTCATGTCATACGTAATATTAAAAGATTATTAGTTGACACCCATAAATAAATTTGTATCATTTTCATATATGGTCTTTCAAGAATCATATTTTTATTATCAGTTTTAAACTTTTTTATTTGGTTTATCAGTTCAATATGAACCTATTTCTCTTTCTAAAACTGTTCTTTTTGAAATTCGCATAACTAGTCTAATTAATTTCATTTTCGTTTTTTTGTTGATGAAACTATCATTCCGCCCATAAACAAAAATAAATTTGGTTACAAACATTCAAAAAATGAATAATAAGCCAAGTGATTTATTTTTAAAAATTATTGTTCAGGATGAACTGTTGTGGGCCTCCACAGGTCGAACCTGAAATGGCTATAGATGATTCTCCAATCGTTAAGGAAACGCTTGGACCAGCTTCCGAGTTAGCTCCTGGACAGTATGTTTCGAATGACTTCATAAGTATTTTGAATCATTGTTCAGAAAAAAAATATACGAAGTTCGTGGAAGAAAAATCTTGGTTGTTAATGATAATAATAAGTACTTTGCAACCAGTGGCTTATGCTCTCACTACAATTGGCCCTTAGATACAGGTAGAATATTCATTTTCAAGATTCACATTTTGAGATAATTATGTTTGAAGGATTCTATCATAAGGGAACTATTCGTTGTCCCCTCCATGGAGCTTGTTTTAATATGAAAACAGGTGATATTGAAGATTATCCTGGTTTTGATAATCTGCATGCCTTCGAGGTTAATTTCCTCCAAATTCGTAATTAACTCGATTCTATTTAGGTTAAAAAAAGTGGAGATGATTTGATCATTATCGGAACTGAGAAAAAGTTTGCTTCTGACAGACGACGCAAGGAAGCCAAAAGTCACAAGATTGTGAAAGATAATCCAATCATCGTAATTGGATCAGGTATCCCTTTGTTTTTCAAATTTTGTTGTTATTTCAAAAATTTGAAGCTCAAAATTACATATTTTAGGACCTGCTGCTGCGAACTTTATTGAACACGCTAGAATTAATAAAGTAAATGTTCCAATGAAGCTAATAACAGAAGAAGACTTTCTTCCATACGATCGTGTACTTCTAAGCAAAGTATTAGACTTACTTTGATTTTGATAAATTAAAAACATTTGTTTAGTATCCAAGCATTCCATATGAAAACTGTCGCCTACGTGACGATGAATATTATAAACAACATAATGTAGAAGTTCTATTGAACTCAAGAGTAAGTTCCTTTCCTTTAATATGTGTTTTCTACTTTTATCGTTACTTTTAACAATTCTATTTTAAAAACTTTATACATCATACATCAAAGCTAAAAGTACAACCGCTTGTCACGTCGAGATGATCATAAATGAATATTATTCTGAAAGATCTCGATCAAATTTTACTTGTGATTCGTTATTTTGATTCAAAAGAGTATTACGTTTGAGTTCATTGATTCTCACTGTTTCTTGTTTTTTTTCTTTTGAGCGTATATCTTAGGTAACTGACATTGATACAAACCGTCGTACAATAACAACATCAAATGGGGGAACATTCAATTATTCCAAGCTTGTTATTGCTACTGGGGGACATGTTAGGAAATTAACAGTGCCTGGAAAAGATTTGAATGTATGTTTACATGAAAATAAAACCATTTTCTAATTTTTCATATTAGAATATTTACTATTTACGTACATTAAAAGATTCGCACACAATTGCTCAAAGTGTGGCTGGAAAGAATGTCGTTTGTATTGGTGCTTCATTTATCGGTACTTGAAAGAAATTCGACTTTTTAAGAAAAATATAATTTCAGGACTCGAGATAGCTTCATGCATTTATTCAGAGGCTGCATCCGTTACAGTATTAAGCAGTTCATTAGAGCCGCTGCCCGCTTTCGGAAATGATATTGGAGCTGTTGTCCGAAAAGTAATTTTTGCGATGAAATTGAAAAGTTCTGTTCATAATTTCAAATTTAGCGGTTTGAAGAAAAAGGCGTCAAAATTATATGTTCTGCACAAGCCGTTGAAATTCAAGGAGACACGGAAGTTACTGGAGTAGTCCTAAAGGACGGTACCCAACTTCCTGCTGATGTTGTTATTGCAGGAATTGGTAAGTTGATGTTTTCGAATTTTTTTTTTTTTTTTGTTTTGTTTTATTGTCAAGTTTTTAAATTATATACACTATTAATCGTGTGATTTATAGGTGTTGTGCCAAATACAGAATTCTTGAAAAATACAAACATAAAACTGGATAAACGTGGCTTCATCGTTGTTGATAAACATTTCCGGGTAGCTATATCCTGTTATTAATATTATTATTATATCATTATATAGACAAATGTGGATTGGGTGTATTCAATTGGAGATGTTTGTGCTGGCCCTCTTGATCGTTGGAATCTAGATTCTCATAACATTCAGCATTTCCAAACTGCTCAAGCACATGGTATGTTCAGGAAATGTAGCAATTATGCATATATTATCTTATTAGGCATGCTTCTTGGACATAGTATTATCGGAAAACCTTACCCTAAAACTCCAGTTCCATTCTTTTGGGGTAGATTCTTTGCTGAATTTGCCATTTCATTTTCGGGTATTCATCAATCAGCATCTATTATTGAAATATACTTTAAACTTCTACAGGAGTTGCTCTTGGAGATGAAGAAACGTTTGTTCGTGGTGATATGGATCAACTTAATTTCACAAAATACTACTTCAAGTAAAAAAAAAAAACAAAAAAGTTAATAAACAAAACAATAATATACGTTTGTTTCAGAGACAATAAAGTGGTAGCTGCTGCTGGTGCAGGACCAGCCGTTGTTCCAATTCAATTAATTGAAATTTGGGAAAGAAATAAGAATATTACAAAGGATGAAGTTCTTCAGTGAGTTCTTGCTTATATTAATTCAAAAACATCAACCAGAGTTTGCTATGATTGAAGTCATGAATTCATGACACAATCGAAATGCAGATATTACAATTATCCAATGAACTTTTATTGATCTTGTATCCATTAATCTCATTAAATTGAGATAAAATTTCTTTGTTGTAAATGATATAAAAAGATTTCTAAGCAATTAAAGTGTGGTGGCCACCTGTCAACTTACCTGACTTTGTAGATCTCACTTCCTTCATCCTCTTTTGAAATAAAAAAACGAATAGATTGCTGAATACTGAGAGACAAACTAAATTAATATTTTTCTCAAATTTTAAATTATTTTTATAATTTTCTTACAGGAATGAGTCGGACAATTGGCAGAAGATGTTAGCTTAACGTATTTTGTTGTTGTTAAGGTTTTTCATAAATTTTTACTAGTCTTGTAATAATTGAAATGCTGTCATATACTTTATTTTCTTCATTATGAATGTTTTTTATTAGTTTACATTGAAGATACGTCGAATACAGATTTTTGTTTAATGCTTTGCAAAAATTTTATCGCTAGGTGTGACTCGAGCACTCAGAAGCCAGGAGGCGCTCCTGGCTACGCTCAACTTCAGATCAATTCGTTTATCTGATATCAAGCCTAACTAATGTTTTCCAATTAATTTTTCCCGAAAATAAAAGCTTATATCGATCTTACTTATCTTTCTTATTGGAGGTTGCTGTGATTTTTCTCAACTGTCGCCATTTCTGCTAGAGTCAATCAGCTGGTCATTTCTTCCCTTCAGCTGTACAATCCTGTTGAATGTTTTCTTTCTTTTGCAAACATCATCCCAGAGTGCTAAATATTTCTGAATAGATGTCTTTTCTTGCAAAAACAACTGTTTTTTTCATATTTCGCATTGTTTTCTTTTCAACTAAAATAGTTTATTTTCCTAAACTCTTTTCCCTCATCATCAATTGAGCTTATTACGTTTATTTTATTGATGATTTAGAAAGAAAGACGAAAGAAAAAGATTCTTTTCTAGTAAAAGGTCAGGTACTATTTTGACCTATCAACACTAGTCAGCTGATAAAACATCAGTCTTGGATCAGTTCAATAATCTAAAAATCTATTTGCAGCAGCTTTCTATTACAAATTCACAGTCTTTATCAAATTCTTGTAGTTTACGAAGTTTATTGGAACTTTTGGCACATTTTGTTTTCATACGTAATGCTTTACATATGTTTTTGAACATAATAATGTTGAACTTTTACCTACAGATAATGATCGAGTTTTATTATTTTCCAGATTTCAATCAATTGTATTCCATAATTTTAATTCTTGTTAAAGTACTCATTTAAGATTACATCATTGAATGATCATATATCATGCTAACTGTGTTCGTATCCGATCAAAGGTCTCTCATATACTATTCTCATTTGTATCAAAAAAAGCGATTGACAGAAGATAGAGAAAGTGGTATAAAAAGATTCAGCTAAATCTTTGATTTCTATCCTAAAAATTTGGTGAAGTGTGATATCTATTGGCTTAATTGTGAGTGATCAAGAAATTCTAAACCTTTTGCTCAGAAACTTCTTCAATTCATCTGGTGAAGAAGTTAAGCAGAGGGTGTAATAGATTTAATTCAACTACTCTGAATGACTTAAGAGAATTTATTACTCTTACTATTGCTTCAAATTACAATCTTCACAAACTTTGAGCTTGGTTTCGATGTTTTTTTTTTCAAATTCTCATTTTTTAATTTCCTTTCCCGGTATCTAATCTATTAGATTATGAGTAGAAATAGAGATAATCGAACTATCAGGGATAAAGTATAAATGAGAGAGTATTTTAATCTCAGGTATTTCCCCAGAGAGATTAGAGAAAGAACATACTTTTTCATTTGCACCTCATCTCCCCCTCTATCACAACTTAGAGCAGAGCAGATAAGCTTGAATGGACGAGGGAAGATCTCTTGTCCGATCCGACCAATTGTCATCTTGTGTCGTAATATACCCAAGCTATTTGGTTCCAATAGATTTCACATCACCTATTATATGATTTGCCTGATAGACTTTAGCAACAGCTTTCCATATCTTGAAGAGAACGTTTTTTACTCCAATCTTGCTGTCATTTTTTTTTTCATTTAACATGAAATTTGACCATTGGTTTAAGTTTAATTTAGCTCGTTCTCACGTATATCATCGAAATATAACGTGCAAAGTGTAACGAGCCACTTAGCTTTCTCTCATAATCTGTTTTACTCTATACTTTGAAAATGAATCATACTTTCATTAGAGATTCAACTAACATTGATTCGAATTTCGCCTATCATTCATTAAAAACAACTTTTGGTTTTCATCTAAAATTAAACAATTTTATTTAATTTCGTATTTAATATTTATATTATTTAATTATATTATTAGTCGAATAAAACATCATTTATTTTTCTTTCCAGAATCTGATTGAAAAAAAATAAATATTTATCTCCTATGGCTGTACAAGATAGGCTTAATGATCGAACTAATTCAAAACATGAAAAGAATAGATATCGTACTTGTTGTAACATATGTCATATAAAATGCGGTAAGTTCAATTTTATTTGTATTAATCTATAATATTAAAAAAATATTTTCCAAATGATGCATCAATATATGAAATGCTTACTATTCCTATAATATGCTAATTATTATTATGATCACGTGGATTAAACGTGAAATGAGCTATTGTATTATTAGACCAATATAGATCGGTTGCATTCCATATTTTTTCAATAATCTTAGGTTGTATTATCGCTTATTCATATTTTATACGTTTAGGAACAGTTTTTCTTGGTGCAATTGAAGCTATGGTCAGTATATTTGTTTTAATTACTGTTATACAGCAAATTATGTGGAAAAATGAAACCTCAGCAGAATGCAGTAACAGAAGGTAAGCGATCAAATCCTTAATAGTATAATTTGTTTGTATTTTCAGTTTCTTACGGGACTGCCTAATATTTCAATTTAGCCATTTCAATATAACATTAATTTTTGATTATATTGTTGTTTTAATGATGATATTTATTTTATCATCGGTTTGTTCACTAGTGAATTTTCTCTTAAAAATATATATTTCGCAGATATTGTTACTAATGTGTGGATTACTATCAGATACATCATGTCTTATACTACCTCATTTAGCCGTACAAGGCTTATTTCTCTTATTTTCCTTAGGCTATTTTTTATTACATGCCTGGTCATATTTCTACGGAGATTTATATGTGCATGCTAGACCATTCGTGGTATGTGCAATTATTAGTAACAGTTCATGTATCATGCTTGAATTCAGATGCAATCATTGATAGAACGGATGTGGCTGGCTGCAGTTTTACTAGTATTAGCTGCATTCCAAAGTTATCTATTTTCAGCTGTTGTTCGATGCAGCATGTATATATCCGTAAGTGAAATCATTTTTATTATTTTTACTTTTTCAACTACTTAGGGAATCGAAGAATCACGAAGACATCGAGAAAGTGCTTTTGAAAGATGTAGTGAACGTGTTAGACTAGCTAAAGAAAACGGCTTGTGGAGAACAACAAGCTGGGGTGGAGGCTTCCAGCAGGTAAGACAACTATCATCCTTAAGCAGTTTTATCATACTTTTCCAGTATAAAGGACAATATGATGAAAGCAAGCCAAAGAAAACTACAAAAAAAGGCTTTAGGGTTCAGTGGAACTTTAGTCAAAATACAGTTCTAGAAGATGAAGAGGTTCCATTGAATCAGTCAGAGCAGTGAGTTGCGTTCAATGTTATTCCGAATAACGCATTATGTTAAAGAACTGAATCCAGTAATCCATCACCACCTCAAACAGCTAGAAGAACATCCCATGATTCCACAGCCAGAAGAACATCTTTGGATTCAATGGCTAGAAGAACATCTCATGATTCCGCATCTCGCAAAATAACACCACCATCACCGCAGCATCGCAAGCCAGAACCGTGTATATATACCAATGTAGACGAAACCCGAAGGCCAAGAACGTTGTCAGAGGTTAAGCGAGCCAGTAGTTCCCAATCTCACATGACAGATGAGATTACACGCTTTCATAAAGAAACAAAGTTAGTTTTAACTAATAGTTATATTCTATATTTATACGGCATATTATCTTTCAGGTCATATGAACACGGTTCAACAAGACGACAAACATCAGAACATAAAAAAGAAAACACACAAAGACAAAGTAAAATCCGTCTCATTAAATTTTTGGAAAATATGAGATTTAGATACTCGAACCAAAGACTCTGGCCCTGTGATCGTGACTCAACCAACAATCCAAACCACAAAAAGCTACAAAATTGAGGTTTGTTGTCCTAATGCTTCGTTTGCAAAAAAACCGTAACTATTTTGTACTCATACAACAGGTATTTGAGTAAGAAATAATAAGTTTATGTCTACTGGTCATAAGGTATAACAGATGAGCTCGTTAATCAAGATTTCAAACAGAATTCCATAGACAAGAGGCAATTGAGAGGAAGCAATAGAAAAGTTAAAAACAGCTGCGCTTCATAGCAGAGCTAGACCAAACAACAAGATATCTTTTGAAATTAAAAAAATCATTTCAGATACGAAAAGCAGAGTATTCCAAAGACATTAAACCTTCTGGAAGTAGAAGTCCAACAAGAAAGTCAGACAGGCACCAAGAAGAGACCAGGCATACTGACGAACATGTTTACAAAGTTACGCCTCAAACTATTCATTTCAAGTAATCTCATTTGTAGAAACAAAAAAAATATCCCATATCATTTTAAGACCCAAAAATACTACCAGCAGACCTCCTCTCCGGTCGTACAAAAGTGTAGATTCAGAAGAATCTTCTGAACAGCATGGAGTATTAAAACCAGACATCAAGCCAACGGGACACAGAAGACGGTAATTCAAAAAAAGAAAAAATTTTTTAAACAACTTTATTTTCAGTTCATCATCGGGTCTAGAGGATGGAAAAACAATAACCCATCACATTCGATCGCATCGGTCCCCCGAAAGTGAGTTGAAAGAAATTTCTATTTTGATGCACCAGTTTATTCTATTCAAAATACTCTTATACAAACTTTAAACGAATCCATAGAAAAGTCTAACAAAGTATATTTCAGAGAAACACGAGAACCTGCTCGTAAAGAAAGTTTCAATTTCTGCCACTGTCCATCCATAAAAGATGAGCATTTCTCATTTGGCGATCTCGAATACTCCTTGCTTGATCAGCAGTTCACAATCCTGACGAGGAAGAGAGTGCTAAACAGAATATCACTACCAACTTTGCAAATTCTCTTAAAGAACGCCATGTGGTGTTTTCACAAAATGGGTTCTAGTCAAATAGCCAGTCCGGTGTCTTTCATGATTTAAAAATATATTTAATAATAAAGCTTACTATGGAACTTTTTTTCAACATTACGACATTACCATCCGAAGTTTCAAATTGGCCATAGTCCACAAGCACACGAACCTGAGATGAATGAAGATGAGAGAAAAACAGATCTTATACCTGAAGGTACAAAGTTTGCGGAGGATGTGTACAACGCATCAAATCTAATCCGTTTTCACCTAAAGCAACCTGGAACATTTTACACTAAATGAGATAAAGTGCAGGTAAACAAACTTGGAAAGTAGCAAGATTGGTGCAGTATTTATTAAAGAATTCAATTTCACTTTCACATAAATTATTCTGCAAATGAGCTTAAATACTAAAAATTAAAAGCTATATTTTGTTCACTTTGACTGCGAGAGGTAGAACACCCCCAAACCTCCAGCGATAACTCTTTATTCTTTTCGCTCTCTCAGTCGAGTAAGCTGTGCAGCAACGCTGAAATATGGGTCAACTAATGATTAGAATGACTAGAATGATTAGAATGAAACTAACAATCACAAATTTGATAACTTCATGTCGGAATGTATTGATTTGTAATGCATCTTGGGTTGCTGAACCGCTTCGGACAGTTTGACTGAAAACAATAATTGTAACAACTTATGACAGAAGTGTGGCAAACAAAGTTAAAGCGCATTGTTGATATAATTCATTAATACCGTTGGAGCATGCTCTCATCAATTCATCCTTAAAAAAAGAATAACTTTAAAATAAAACATTGGGCTTACATTATATGGAGGAATAAAATCTGGATTTCTTTTCAATTGTTGGACTAACTGGACAGCCTTATCAGCTAAATAACTGGTAGAAGAAGACTCAACCATAATAGTTTAGTGTTAGTGTAGCGCAATGAACCGAAAAACAAAAATCATTTATCCGTTTCTTTGAAGCACGATCAAAATATAAGATGGGTATCAACCCACATAAACAGTAAACAGAAACAGTTTAAAAAGTTCATTCTGTTACAATAAATCAATTAACGTTTTTCCTAGTAAGTGAGATGTCGCCATTTTTCAGCTTCTCTATCTTCTTTGTTATCCTTGTGCTATGAAGGTTTGAGAAACAAAAGAAATGAGAATGAAGATTAAGGATTGCTACAAATTCACCATATGTGGTATCCTATAATTAGTTTATTAAATGTATTAAAATTATAACATACCTACTCAAAAATGAGGAGCGGCATAAGGGTAGGGAAGATCATTTTATATAGCGAAAACTAAGAAAAAATCTTGGCTAACTTTTTTGGTTTGATTGAATTACCTTCTAGAAATAACATCTTATCCATTGGGTATTAAAAGAAACTCACACTCAAGTTCTACCTGTTCCAGCTCCGGAGTCAATAAGTAAAAAAAATAAACATTTTTTTTTTGCATATCTTACAAATTGTGGGTGGCTAATTACTTTTGTTCAGTAGATACTGTAATGTAAAATTTTTGAAATTTTAGCTAATTCAAATTGATTTACTTTCAGGGCGATAAGAGAATAGTGTTAATTTAAATTTAGCGCAAAAACTATTTTTCACGTACTTTATTTGTATTGGAACGACTGTCCAAAAATTTGCGTATTTTTCGATAATGTTAATTGTACATGAAGATTTTCGGAATACTCAAATAAAATTATGTTCAAACATGTAAATGTATATTTTTTATACAAATATCAAATATATCTACAATCACACCAACGACATGCATAATTAAATAATTTTTAAGATTTTAATCTACTTCTTCTTTTTCATTTTACATATAAAATTACTTATAAACTTGATAACTTGGAACAATGGAGTACAGTAAACATATACTATCGTATATATTCATATTTTTTAAATAAATTATATGCGCCAGCAATTTAATTTTTTGCAGATTTCATGAGTTCCAATGAAAAAAATGAGCGTGAGGTTGATAAGGACTATTTGGCTTTACTGGGTATGCTTGAAGATGTTTCATACCATTTATGAATAATTTTCAGAGAATAAACTGAAAAATTTAAAAGATCCTAATAAGACCACTGCAAAAAAGTTTTTAAGTGATATAGCTACACAAAAAGATCACCAGGTTTGAGTTATGCACAACATACACAAATGGTTTTTTTATTTAGCTATTTCGACTTCTAACTGCGGAACCTAACGATTCTCTAGGATTTGATGATAACTTCGTGGTTGATCAACCTATCGTTCCTAATTATATTCAACGAAAATTTGCTCCTCAAACGTGTGCTGTTAATAAGCAGGAATTAGTTAAGTTAGTTAAAAGTGATCTTGTAGATGTAAGTTACCCTTATTAAACGAAGTATCGATATTCTATTTTAGATACTCCATCAAGAAGTGGATAAATTACACGTAGAGGAAAAAACAGACAGAAAAGAGTTGATAGAGCGCTTAAAACAGGAACAGACTGAGGAGTTGGGAAAGACTGAAAACCTCCAAACGTGTGAAAAACAAAAGCATGAACCCGAGGATATTGCTTGAATATCTCGTTTCGGGGAAATGCTACACGAAGATGGTGCGTATTTAATCTTAAATTTGTCAACAAAAAACATCTTCTGGCCTAATATTAGTGAACTATTATTCAAGGTAAAATAATGAAATGCTACAAGTAATATTACAAATTGTTTAGGTATTTTGATGTAAATGTGGACAAGAAAAAAAGAAATAGATCTCGAATCCGACGATGAAGAGGATTCCTGGGATTCTGATTATGATTTGAATTAATAAATTTATGTAATAACGTCTTGTTTGATTTATTCTTCGAAATCCGTTAAAAAAAACGACGTTGTACTTACTCAATTCCTTGAAAAAATAAGTAAAGCAGTGCGGGAGCCCACTATTTGCTGCCAATACTCAATAATAATTTTATCATTTTATAGATGAGTGTTAAACGTGTTAATAAGTACAATCTATCTAACTTTATTCCTTTTCGACATAGTACGCATTGCTTAGTTATTAATAGTCCTTCAGGTTCTCATATTTTTAATTTTTATTTTTATCTCATGAATTTAGTGAAGAAAGAATATGAAGAATATCATAAACAGATAGTACTAATATCTACCGAAGGATCTTTGATTTTTCTTGATAAACCATCCACTATCGTTCCATTAGCTACTTATCTACCTATTGAAGTAAGAATTTTCAAATTCGTATATATTATAACTAATTATTCAAGTTTTCTAATGGTCATTTTGCTGAATTCGTATGTGGTGATGTAACTCATGATGTCCTTCCGGACGGTTCGGCACTGTTGTTTACTTTGTAAGATTTTGAACTGAATTATTTTGTATTGTGAAATACATGAAGTTGGGTTGAGCTGAGCAAGCATTGTGTTCCAACGGGCTGTTATTTTGCCACATTCCGTATAAGTGCTCAACGAGAATTTACTCTTATAAATCACGTTAGTATATTTCGCTTTTGATCTTTTTTGATGTTTTTTGAATTTTAGAAAGTTCTTGGAGCAGGAGCACGGATAGCTAGTTGTTATTATGCTCATATAACTGATAAGAATACAGTTAAGAAAATTTGTACTTGCTTCATATCACGGGACTCTAAAACCTCTTATCAAGGAAATCCAAAAACTGAGTCTTTACTCTATGAAGTAAAGGTAATTAAACTTTTTGTTTTTATTTAATTTCTTCATTGTTTTACTAGGACAATTCAGTGGTTGTTTACAATAATGTGGCTGATGAAGCCATTTCAGCTGAAACTTTCTCAAAAGTTTCTGGTGTAGTTATACGATATGATACCAAACAACTTGCTGCTTCTCAATGGCGTGTATTTGGTTTTGACACAGGCTTTGCCATCATTACAGTTTCAAGCTATGAATTCGGCATGAAATTCAAAAAGTTAGTTTTTGATAATTTTTAATTTCCATAAATGTGATTTACAGACAAGTCGTTAAGTTTACTGCCCCAGTATCTGTTGCTTTAATTCTTCCTGATAGTAAATCTCAAGATGTTAACGTAAGGCATATCTTGTTATCTTCAACATTTGGTCCAGTAATGGTATGGAAATTCACTTACGAGGTTTTTCTTTTCTAAATATGTTGTATAACATTCGTTTTACTTTCAGAATGATAATCTTGTTGGTGAACATTTAGCAAATCTCGAATTGAATGGAAAGTATGACTCCATTACTTGTGGATGTATCATGGGTGATTTAGTTTTGATTGGAACTTTTAAAGGGGTTTTGTGTAATATTCAGTATAAGTTTAATTATTATTTTGATTTCAGAAGATGTTGGCGTATAAGTTAAGAAATATTACTACCCAGCATATTACATTACCTTCTGAAACAGAAGCACTTGTAAAAATAGACTCATTCAAACAGTTTAATGCTCCTTTAACATCCTTGAAGGTATTTGTTTTCAGCTGTTCAAAACTTTATTCTCTTCTCAGACATTGGACGATTGTGAAGCATGTGCTTTAACTACGGAAGGAGCGCAGATTCTAACAAAGTACATAGATTTAGAAAATTAGTATGGAATAAACGTTTATTATAAAGCTGATTATTATTTTTGAATTGCTGCTTTTAACCAATAATAGAATGCCATCGCTCCTGCATCTGGAATGACTTGAGCCTGTAATAGTTGAACTATAGCCTTTAATATAAAAATAGAAAATTATACTGATTGGGGAGTGTAACTGGCTCTTCCTGCTGCTGCTTTCATTTCAGATGTTGACAACGCCCCTTGTCTAGTTTTCTATATTTACTCATTAAAACGATCACTACCTTTTACCCAAACCTCTAAAACTGAATTCCAATCGACGTTATTCAAATCTTGTGCTTTTAACTCACTTACTGCCGCAAACAAGCTATCAACCTGAATATTTACTTTAACGTTCTATTCCTAATTTGATCTTCTGATTAACCATCGTTCTATCACCTGGATCAGCTTTTCCGTACTTCCTTACAATTTCTAATCCCTTTTCAAAAGCAATCAGAAGTTCTTCAGATGTTCCTTCTCTGATCTCGTTTGATGCAGCTCCTATCATCAGAGCATATATCTAAAAAAACAAGAGAAAGAAATAGATATTAGATTTAAACCAGTTACAGCTCCACTAGTTCCTCCAACTTCACTATCAAATATTTCTGCAATTTGTTCCAAGGTACTCCGATAATCATAAAATTTTAAATTATTGTTTTCATATTTATCAAGTACCACTGTAATTTTCTATGAAATTTTTGATTTTGTTTACTTTGCTAACCTTGTCCAGCTCTAGAAAATGTGAATCCACAATCACCATCACCAACCGAACTGTCAAGTTTATTCAGTTCTGTTTCACGCTGTATCATTTCGGTACAAATTGAAAGCACAATTTGTTTCAAATCCTCGTTTTCTTTTTTGTCACAAGCAGGAGTAAAATCAGCGACTTCGACAGCTTTTTGATGTTTTATAGGCTTTACATAATCATTTCTGCCTTCTATATTTTCAACCTTTTTCCAACCAAAAGTTTTAGCCGGGGCATCTGATAAAATAGGTATAATGAAGATTTTAGGTTTGATGGAAGCTAATTTTACAATTTCTATATAGGCTTGTATTTGCAAATTTACTTTACTCTAGTATTATTAGTGTTAATGTTCTACCCATTACCTATTAAATGTAAAACTTCAGGAGTAAAAATTCCAAAAAGACTAAGACTTATGCTATGTCCATTCAATGAGCTCATATAACTTCCAACAAGTAGTCTTCTGATTACTAAACCTCGTTTATCTGTAAAGGAGAAACATTTGTATACAGTACTCATTATCAGACAGTTACCTAAAGAATTCAAAACTTCAGCGCGTAAGCAGTTCATTTCAATTTCTGAAGTAGCACCCAAATTATTCAACATCACGACGAATTCTTTTTCTAAAACAAATGGTTTTTATAACTCAATTTTTTGGTCACCTTGATCATGCTCTTTAATGAGCATAGATACTATAATATCAATAATTTCATTTGCTGATTTGATATTTGTTCTTTCTATTCCTGGTTCTCCGTGTATGCCTAGTCCAACCTAGTATATCGATGAAATCATTTAAGCATACATTGTTTTTCAATTCACTTCCATTTCTTCAATACCAAGCTCGAACATCTTAGATTGTCCAGGTAAGCTACAAGGAGCTAATGCAACTCCAACTGTTCCTAAGAGTACATAATCCAGGTTTTCTTCTTTAAAATAAAAGTACAAACCAATATGTTGACAACATTTTTCACAAAATCTTGTTATATCATCAAGAGTATCGCCCCTCTCTGCCATAGCTCCAGCCATCTATACATGCTTCATGGTTATAAAGATATCAATATTAAGAACAAGAAAACCTTTATTACAAATACAGCCCCGGCTAAACCTCTGCGACCTGTTTTCGAATGCTTTTTTAAAGATACATCATCCGCAATAGTTATTATCTAAATGTGTTTGAATTGGAATGATAATTGAAAGAAAGAACAACATTTACTGTTCCTCCATTTCTTTTAAATCTTTCGGCAGCTAATCCGAAATTGAGTCGATCACCTGTGTAATTGATTACAAAAAGAATTGCTCCAGCTTAATTCAATATTCAGATCTATAACTATACTTTTCTTACCATCACATTTCGTTTCTTCTAAAGCTATATGAACATTACGAGAGGGGGGAGATGCAAAAACATCTCCACAAATCGCAGCATCAAGCAATCCTTCGCCTACATATCCTAAATATAACTTATCTTCTTATCTTATCTTTTTCCCCAAATTATACCAGCCGCATAAGGTTCATGACCAGAGCCACCGCCAGCAATCAGTTTTACTTTGGGCTTCTGATCAGTTCGAAGTACAACTCGTTTACTGTCCTTACAATAAAAATATAATTTCTCAAGAACGAGACAACTCAAACCTTAGACAAGCGTAGTTTTCCAGCTGAACTCAGTATTAAGCCATTCAAAGAATCATCCACAATAGTTTCAGGACAATTTAAGAACTTTTTTTCCGCCATTGTTGATTGTAGGAATGAAAATGTGGAACTATGGTGAAGAAAAGATAGATAAGGAGATGGAAATAAAAACAAAATGTAGTTTTCTGTATTGAGATTCAATTTGTTTTTATCATTTTCCTAGTTGTTCAATAAAACTTGTTAGATTGTCTATTGTTTTGATTTTAATTGATGTATGATTGAATACATTTATATATAGAAAGAGAAATAAGCAATTAAAAGCATTTTTAAAAATTGTTTATTATTCCAAGTTCATTTTTTTAAAAATAGAATTAGATTTCCTATTTGAACCAAAACAGTGTAGTCATGATATAGAGTAGGAAATTCAAACTACGATTAATGGTGCTTACAGTAGCTAAAGTTTTTTAAATGGACGCCAAAATAGCTCGTTAATCCAGGTGCGCGAGGTTAATTCGAATATTTAAAACAAGCGAAGCTATGACACAAATAAAGTTTATCTCACTTTGAAATTATCGCACCTTTTGAACGGTTGTGACATTTTTTAGTTTCTGTCTTCAATTATAATTTCTTCTTAGTAAGGTTATTATTAATATTAAAACGAATTTCAAAATTCTTTTCAGAGAATTCACGATAATCCACATTAGAATATGAATAATGTCCGGATGGGTTTGTTTTTTTAATTCTTGATAATGTTTTTCAAGTATTTTAAACAAATTTCTAGAATAGCAATCGGTATAGCCATGCTCCTTATTATCCTCGTTACTATTACGAACATAACAGGTAAATTTTTTAATGAGCTTGAAAGCAATATAATAGACTGGTTATATACTGTAATAAGCTTGTACGTGATCATGAAGCGTGCGCTATGGCTATTCAGGGTGAAGATTTCATAAACTTCTTAGCCTTCAGGATGTCTTCTGGCCAACCAAATCGAAATAAAGATTTGAAAAAATCTAGAATACCGCTGTATAGGAATCTTCGTGACCCCCCTCAAGCTCAAAATCAAGAGAGCATTTTTGCTAATATGGGTATCAAATGTTATTATATGCCTAAAGTTCAAAGAATAATTTAGCGAAGAAGCATAAAAGAAGACCTGAAATTCCTGTTGTTAATTTATTGGATGACGATGAATCAACTAACAGGTGTGAAAATGTCCAAATAATTTTATTCATTTACTAACATTCAGAAATCAAAGTAGCGAAGAACAGATCGAAAAGTGTATGAACGATATTTTGGTTGTAAGTGATGTAGAAGATGGGGAATTGTTTGAAGGTAACTAAATATTCTAATAATAGATTGTTTATTTTAATTTCTTTATAGTTAAAGATGACTCTGGGGAGACTAGTTCTCCTGCAAAGCCAGTCTCTAAGAATAAAAAAATTGGCATTTTAAACGCTCGTCGTAAAAAATCAAGGACCAGTAGTAATAGTATATCGCCTTCTTCTCCTGAAGTAATATGCTTGAGCGATTCAGGTATTGCTTCCAATATTTTTTATTTAATTTTTTATTCAGATATTGAAATGATAACTGAGAATCCAGTAGAAGATATAATAATTGTGGAGGACAGCAATACTGTAAAGGTGAAAATTAAATTTGTTTTGTTGTCTTCTAGTGGTTCCACATTTGCTCATGTTTTAGCGTTCTAAAAAATCGAACAAATGTAACAAAGAAATTGAGTTTTCTAAGGAATCATGCTTTGCAGACATTTGTAAAAATGAGTTTCACCTCGAAACTCGGTTTTGGCGATACACACAGGTAACGTAAAGTATTTGCTAACAAATATGAATATTAACTCAACTTAAGAAAATAGATGCAAGTCCAGATGCAGCAACTCTTCGCATATGTTCGTATAACGTGTTATGCCAATTGACTATGCAATCCACATCCCATTTGTATAAACATATACGGTATTTTTACTTGAATATAATTTTTTAAAAATTGTTTCTGCAGATCTGACCCATATTTTTCCGATTTTGAGTATCGTTGGGTATTATTAATGGATGAAATACAATCATTAGCAGCTGATGTTTTTTGTATGCAAGAAGTTCAATATGATCACTACAGTTCACATTTTTTGCCATTTATGACTTCAAGTAAGATCTGATTAATTTTGTTATATTACTGATGATTTTCAGTTGGATATGGAGGGTTTTATAAAAAAAAAACGGGACAGTGTCCCGATGGCTGTGCTATTTTCTATAAAAAAGAAAAGTATGCATCTATTCGTTATAACATTGTAGAATATTTCGTCAAACCAAATTGCAATATGGATAGAGATCAAATAGGTATAAGATGTATGAAAGTTTGGTATTTCATTATCTAAATCTTAGGTCAGATTTTACGGTTACGTTGTCATAGTAATGGACAAGAGTTTATAATTGCTAATACACACGTATTATTTAACAAACAGAGAGGTGATATCAAAATTGGTCAGCTTGCTGTGCTATTTGCACATATAGATGAGGTTCTATTTTGAATAATGGTTTAATATGTAAAATGATTGGTATTTCCTAGGAAATGAAATATGGCGATGCTCCTTTGCTTTTAATGGGCGATTTTAACATAGAGCCTTATTCATATGTGTATTCATATATATCGGAAGCAAAGTTCGTCAGGTTTTTACTGAGGTTTTCAACATATTAGCTTTGCAGAGTTTTTCTAAGAGGTCTTCCACGGAATGAGTTAGCAGGACAAGGTCCAGTGGGAGGGCCTGTCGTTGAAGCTAAAGATATTCTACCACCAGAGTCACGAGTTCAACGGGATGGTATGTTTGTGGGATCACAATCAAGAAGTAAGCTTGATTTAAAAATAAAAATAATTTCATCTTCGTTTAGCTGTGGAAAATGATACTTTTACTCATCCATTCAAGTTAGCCTCCGTTTATAGTCATTTGAATATGTCTCAAAAGGTATATAAGTCTTTAAATTAAGTATAATTGATTTTATTTTAGAAAGATGTTTCAACATCCCATGTAGAGCATGCGAATCCCGATTTTATATTTTATAGTATCAAAAAGAAGTTACGAACATCAAGTGTAAGCTTTATCGTCAATTAGTTCTGGTTTTATTGCTCATTTAAGGCTTGTCAAGTATTTGAGGATCCAAGGCTTCGTCTTCTTAAATATTCCACATTACCTCATGCAGAGCATATTTCTGAGACAACTGGGCCACTTCCAACTATTAATGTTCCTTCTGATCATTTACCTCTTCTAGCTGAATTTTTGCTCACACCTTCTGAAGAATAGGTTTTGTATTTTATAAAAATTCTGTCAAAATATTACTGTAAGTATCACTTAATTATAAAATCGTTAACTTAAAAAAGTGTCTTGCTAGCCTGCAATGATGTGATCTCTTATGATAAGTTATATTATGTAAAAGTCCGTCTTTCTCGTGGGTTTACTTTTTTTTTCGTGATTATTTTTAGAATTAAATCTTTTTAATAAAGAATGTTATCTTGGTGTACGTGAAAGTAATCAACTTTAAGAATATATTAATCTTTTTTGAAATTCAAATTGTTGCAGGTTCAACAACTAATTTTTATAAAAATTTTCAATAGGAACATTTCCGTTATTTTATTGTTCAATTTGATTATTGAATTTTTAGAAAATGGGTGAACTGGTTCATTGTATGATATGTTTCTTGAGACCTACCGGAAGAAATAAGTACTTTATCGCTAGTTGTGGTCACATATTCTGTTATCCATGTTTAACAAATGGTAAAACTTTAATTTGAATGCATACTCAATGTCTTGTTTGAAGAACCTTGGATGAATAGATGTAAGAAATGTGGTAAAGCAGCCCGGCTTTTGGAAATTAATTCTTCACTTCCTCCGGATGTGAGCGTAAATTTGATAATGTAATTAAATAAATATTTGCTTTCAGGTTAAAGACTTATTTTCGCCCATAGATCATATAATTAAGAATATGATGAAAGATATAGGAAAAAATATAGACTTCCAAACTAGTCACAGACTTCGTTTAGTAAAAACACTTCAAAATAAAGTAATTTTTGCGATTCTAAATGGAAGAGAACCTTTTTACAGAACGATCAATTTGACAAATTACAATGTTTTTGCAAAAATGAAATGAAAAAAAAAGAAGCTTATAAGCAGTATAAACTTAAGGATATTCTTTTTATTGTTTTTGAATAATTTCCAGAGAAATGGTGAAACTACAAGAGTTTAAGAAAAAGGCTGTGGTCGCAATGCAACAAATGAAGCAACGGGAACTTAAGTCTCGTTTAAGTACAACTATATTGTAAGTTTAAAATTTTGTAGTTCACCTCATTAGTTTTAATTATGTGCTCCTAATATTTTATCATGTCACTTGTGCTATTTAGAGCTTCTAATTTCCAAACGCCTGTTCCCGGTAAACATCGTAGTTTTGTCACATCAACTCCAATTGTTAATGGTATTTTAAAATTTTTTCCTTCTATACACATTGAAAACTCTTTCGATTGTTTACATCAAATTTCCTACAGATACTATGAATGTGACCTCATCAGATGTTAGTATGTCGTTTTCAGCTGCTACTGGTATTGCTCAAAATGCTGATGATTGTGATGTATGTTACTTGATGTATGTTTTCGAGTTTGTTTTCATTTACATTTAGGTGAATATAATTGTATCAGGAACTTCGAATTGCCAGATATCTTCAGGAATTAATGATACTGTATGTTTAAATTCTTTGAGAAATACAAGTCTATCTATATGTATATTTAAGGCTGCTTTACTCTCTTTGCCACAACCTCTTGCTAAAAAGCGATCTATTGAACGGGAAAAAGTCCAATTGTAGTCATTTCAACTGAGTTTTATTTCTTTTTAGGCTTCTTCTTTACGGAAACCAGGGCAAACTGTCTCGAATTTTAAAACTCCCGTCGTTAAAAAAACGTAAGGCTACTCTTCATGTTTCAAATCAAAACATTCTTTAAAAAGCTTCACATTGTTTTAGAAAATTGGATGTTGGTGCCAAATCTCAGCCCTTACCGTTCAAACGGATTTAAATATCATTTATGGTTTTATATACATATATATTTGTTTTTTAAAAAAACATATTACCCATACTTAGTTTTTATTGTTTACTTCAATATAACAATGTGAATGTCTGTACAAAATCTTATTGAAGAATAATATTTTTTTTTGAATTTCTGAAGAAAATGAAACATGTAGATATGATAGTCCTTTTTGGATTGCATTGTGTGAGCATGTACAAGTTATGTTTTAGCTTTTTCGAGCATGTATTCTTCGGTGATGAATGGCTCATCTTGTGTATCGTAGAGCATGAAACAAGCAAACATAATTGTGAATATGATGAATATCCACATGATCATTTTCTCTAACATCCTAGAAAATTATAGTTTTTGACTTCAATCATGAGTTGGACGCTTTTTATGTACCTGGCCAGCATCTGCCACTCCTTTCTGATTCTTCTCAAGTGCTCTTGAGCTGTGAGATCTTGCCGTATAGCTTGTACTCCCGATAAAACGTCCATAACTGGAATGAGATATGATTTGCTTCATGTTTTGCCTCGTGTCGAATGTTTTCAAGATGAACACATTATCAAACCTAAGTTTTGCATCACAGGATCTAAGCTTTTGTCAAGGTGTTCATCTACTGGCTCCGGAGTTTCGGAAGCCGGAACTAGTTGAGTTTTCTGAAATTTGCTATAACTTCTAAACTCTATCAAGCTTGGTAGGATTGCATCAAAAAATCATGCAGCATAAAAGGGGTAAATTTGCAAATCTCTCACTATTTTAATCAAAATATCAAAAACTTCAAACGAAAATAATTAAAGCTGCACCAGTTAAACTCACTTTCGCATCGTTCGTCTTGAGCAACTTTTGCTGAAATTGAAGAAAATTGCAGGCGAATGCTTTTTTAATCTCCGTCAACTTATCCTAAAGCATTTTTCAAGTTTTATTTTCTTTTTTCTCTCATTTTTGAGAGTTTAATAAAAAAGCAAAACTATTTCTTCGCATACACAATACATTCAGATACTTATCCAAACCTACATATTTTTTCAATCTCATCTTGATGCTCTCCTGAGTATTTATAAGTTCACGTCCAAAAAACCATTGAACTATGGAGTTTTTATTCATATGTATTGATAATAAAAATGAACGAACACGACGACTGATTGGTCTCCCCTAAAATAATTAAGCTTAAACTTCACATTACCGTTTTTAAAAAAATTAAAACCACTTAAGAAAAGCTTACAGCATTTCCTTGCATTTGAACTCCTAACGTGAATGTTGTACAATATGTTGCCAAAAACATAATGAAAATAAGTCCTATATAGTATTGTCCTTAAATATTACATATGATTTGGAATTATATTTTAAGGTATCGAAACCTAGAAGAGGAACTGAGTTCGAAGTAGCAGGTAGCTTATCCGATACCATCATCACTATTAAGATTAAGTTCAATATATTTTAATTAAATTACTTACGTATGATAGCTAATGATAGTAAAGCTGTTACTCCTAGACTGACCTATAATAGTAAAAATTTGAAATTAAAGATTTTGATTAAAAAAATTGTTATTTCTTACTTTTTCTGTATTTTCTCCAGTTGATGAATGAGGAGTAAAAAATCCAATGACTGTAACTATTGTAATAAAAGCTGATGGAATAATTAATGTGAAAAGATAATATGAGGGATTTCTCTTTATAGCAAAGAAATATGAAATATCAGGATAAGGGCTGGGACAACAATCGTAATATCTGCAATTAGATATTCATGTTTATAAACTTGTAAAACTTGAAACAAACTTCAAATTACTACGATACTTGAAATCAATTAGTTTCCATTCCATATTTGGAATATAATGATTCAATGAAGCCAGGTTCGTTCTTGAAAATGATTATTTTTATTTATTTTACTTTTCTATGAATAAATAAACCTATTCGTATTTGGTTCTATTGTAGGTTCTTCAACAGTTTGTAACATGATGTGAGATCCATCGTATGACCAGGAAGCAAACATTATATAGCAAATTTGCTGAAAAGTGTGTATATTCTCATTTTTAAAAATTGTAACAAAATTTGTTTTAGCCAAGTTATCTTATTCATGCTTGTTAGATATGAATTTTTTAGTTTTTCCCAGTCATTTACACGGATTTCACATTTATTTTTCATGTAACAAGGCTAACTACTTGGCATATACATACGTTCTCATCTTTTAGCTTCAAAAACCCTCCAAACATCTGTTGCAACTCAACTTCAATTTCAAGGAGAAAAAATGGATCAAACCTGATCAAATGGAAAACGATCCAATTGCAAATCACATGTTACATCCGTAATAATAGCTCGAAACAGGGAAATTTTGCCCGTATTTTCAATGAGAACATTAGTTTGCATTTCGTTTTCTTTGATATTCATATTGGCACTAAAAATATTTTGTTTTGCACACTGAAATTTTACCATTTTTTATATAATTTACTTGTTATAAACAAGAAGATCCGGCTTCCAAATCATATCGGATGGAACATGAAGGGTGCTTACACCACCAAACTCTTCTGGATTCCATAGGAGAAATTCATCAAACCAGTACTAAAGTTAATCACATTTTTCATTTCACAAAGCTCTTTAAGTACTTCTTCAAGCCAGCAATAGATGGTGAGAATCTGATCGTTTTCTTGAACTTTTTGAATTTGCTTGAAATATAGTTGTACGGTCACATTAGTTGGACCCGATGATTCAGATTTGACTGGTCTACAATGAATACGAATGAATACTAAAGCTTTAACAAGTTGAAGGTGATTCGTACCTTAGTTCTTTTCTGTAATCTTTAAATAAATAGTTCATTAACTCCTTCTGTTGACAACTAGATCGAATCTAAAGAAAAACATTTATTCAATTTTAACCACAAATTTCCCTGAACGAATTTATGTTCAGCCTAATGGCGTGAATAGTTTTTTTTCTGTCAAAAATGTTGAAGAAAAACAAAGCTGATACTGATCTCTGACAGCTTACGTAACTTAATATAGTTTACTTTCTCTTAAAAAGTATCATAATGCGCTAGTTGATGATGGAACACGAATATCCGTTTCCTTTTTCAACAGAATAAAATTTAGCGAAAGTGCTTCTGGCTGCAGTTTATGCAGCTTAGTTCATTCTCTATACATGGTATGATTATCCTATATTTTTACTTTAACTTTAAAAAGTACATTTACAATTTAATAACAAGTCAGAAAGGAAAGAATTAATTAGGCTATTAAACTTCTTTAAACTTATTGTGCAAAACGGTTTTAGTATCAAATACATACATATAGATAAAGCGAAATCTATGTTTTGTTTTCAAAAATTCCCTGATGAAAACGAGGTTGTGGCCTTATTCTCAGCATAACAAAATTACTCATCCACATCATTTGGATAATTAAAATAGCCACAAAGTTGCCAAGCTGCCCAAGCTCAGACTGACAATATGCATAGCGTTCTCAAAATTTTTATGGCAAGCCTTTTATTTTATAAAATCGAGATTCTTTGATGTATTTCAATTAATTTATATATGTTATGTATATAACTCACGACAAATAGAATAACTAGGGATGCGAGGTACGCCTTCATAGCTAACAGAGTTTGAAGAGAATTCGTGACAGGCTGATGCCAAAAGAGAGATGACGTGCAAAGAGATGCTTCTGTTTCTAAAATGCTGGTTCTGACCACGATGACATGACTGAAAGTTGGTATGAAACGATGTTTGAAAGTTAAAAATAATAGGAAATAAGCAACAAATGAAAGAGGAAGAGCTTAATTGCGATCGTTTTAAGATTGTCTGACAGTAGTAGCTTGCGAAGGACATTGAATTTGGATAACTTCTGTTGAGTGATGTGAACTCAATTTTCAAAAACTAATGAGCTGATTCCGTAGTAGTTGTCGCTCTCTTTAACGCTCTCTTTGGATTCTATCGAGCTCTTGCAGCGTGATATGACAAGAAAACTATTCAAGAGTGATTCTCTTTCAGAAGCTTGTAAAGGGGAAATGGAAGATATTAGATAGGAGAAGTAAGGGAAGGATATATCTGCGATGAGAGTAGGCGGAGCGAAAGCAAGAGCATGAGCTTGTGAAGGGATGGATCCAAGGACAGCTTTAAAGTGAAAAAGAGGCGGTAACATGGTAGAAGAGAATAACTCAAGAGCTTGGACTAAATTGAGAAAAGCTGATGGAAAGAAAAACTAAAGATATTTGGCAAAGTTGTCTTCCTGTTTTTCAATTTTTTTTTAATATAAAATAGAAATTATTAAGAAAAACAAGATTTTGTTCAACTTTTTTTTCAAGAGAAAAGTCAAGCTAGTGGAGAAACAGAAACAGAAAAGAGAGAAGTAAAAGAAAAATGTAACATAAGTCACTTAAAAGGAAAAAATTCATCTGCTATTTCCCTTGAGGGAGCGGATAAGTTGTGAGGTTAAATGACAACGAAGAACTTTAAACGAAGTAAAATATATGATATGAACAAGAAAACATATAAATGTATGTAGATGAATTGATATCTGCTAATGCAAATTGAATTTCTATAAGAATTTTAAAAAATTTATAAAAGTAAAACCTTTAAAAGCCTAGTATTCAAGCTTTTATGCATTGTCATTGTCGATAATTTCTCGTTCTCAATGTTTTTTTTCGGCATCATTTACTCATTCATTCACTCTTGCTCTCATTCGTATATGAAAGAAAAAAAATCAAATCATCTATGATGTTGGTAGTGCTTGAAAACGATAGAAAGACAATGACGAAGTACATTTTCTTTATGGGTCATTAACGATGATGATCACTATGAGTATAATATATATATATATATATATATATATATATAGTTAAATATAATATATAATTAAGTTATAAACATAAAATATTTTTTTTAGTGGACCTAACATGAAATAAGAAATTATGACAACAAATACATGAAACAAGGAAGGACAACTGATCATTATTAGTATTATAAAAGCATGAAATAATGAGATGAAACGTGATCGCAGAATGCTTCACGCCATCTAATTAGAATATATGACACTTTTTGATATTATTTTTCAAAAATTATTGTAAAATAATATTTTTATTTGAAAATATATATCCTTTGTTGCTAACTGAGAGCAACCCCATGGAAATGGTGTAAATGATGTGAAATCACTTTTTATAAAAATAATGGATTCATATAACGAAGATGTTCAAGTTTTCTTTAAAAAAAAACAAAACTGAAACATAATAATGATTTAGAAAGTTTTATTGTGGATAGAAATGCTCCAATTTGCTAACTGAGGAGGCGGTTCTCGTAAAATACGAGATGGATTTGCGAAGTTTTGACCAATAAATGTTGATCAAAACTTTGAATAAAGCTTAGCTAATTTCATTTAAGACATTGTTTGAGGTGTTGATCTGTTTTTAACGTTTATTGCATTCTATTTTCGTTTTTTTTTAAAAAAAAAAATACCAACGAGACAACTGAAGTTGCAAGATGTACATGTATGTGGCAATGTAAGTAGACAATTGGTACATACAACAATTCAAAAAAATAAAAATAATCTCGTTTTTATAAAAAAATGTATAAAAAGAATAAATTGATAAGAAAATATTCAGAATAGTGAGTAAGCTAAAGAGCTAAAAAGAGAGAACGATATAGAGAGAGAGAGAGAGAGAGAGAGAGGGAGAGAGAGAGAGAGAGAGAGAGAGAGAGAGAGAGGGAGAGAGAGAGAGAGAGAGAGAGAGAGAGAGAGAGAGAGAGAGAGAGAGAGAGAGAGAGAGAGAGAGAGAGACAGACAGAGAGAGAGAGAGAGAGAGAGAGAGAGAGAGAGAGAGAGAGAGAGAGAGAGAGAGAGAGAGAGAGAGAGAGAGAGAAGATGGTGGGAAGTATAAGTAATATATAACATGGAACTTAGCGGGGATAAGGTTGATGTCAAAATATGTCGACACTTACAGCTTGTTGAAATATATTTAGTGGAAATTAGAAAATATTTTAGAAAACATCTCAACTTTATAACTTATAATACAATACATAATAGTAGTCTTTTTATATTTACTACACTACTACCTATATAAATTATCATCTTTTTATTTTATAAACATCAAACTTTTCTAAAGAATGTCCTTTGAAATTGAAAAATAATAGCAAAATATAATATAATAATATAATATTAACGAGAAGAATTATATTCCTAAATTGCTTCATCAAAATGGTTTTTTTCCCGCTTCCCTTTCACTTTAAAGCTTATAGCTTTTCAATTTTTTTCTTTCTTGATACCATAGTTTGATCTTTTTCATATTTTATTTTGACTTCCGAACAAATAAAAAAAAACAAGAAATGTGAATGGGAAAAACAAAAAAAAGAAAATAGAATATAACCATTCGTTAAGAATCTGGTGAAATCTTTAAAATATCCTAAGACAATTTCACATACATATCTAGCTATCTATGCACATATACATATAGTAGAGAGATAGAGGGGGAGAGGGAGAGAAACTAAAATAATTCATAAAAGATGAAGAAATATTTGAAAGGAAAACCATTTTTATGTTCTAAAAGATGAATTATGGTGTTTTGAAAACATCAACGAAAGCGTTTGAAAACGTTTTGGTGTAGGGCAAGTGATAAAGTTAACAAGTTGTTATGTCATAGTTAAGTTTATTATATTGCTAAAAATTGAAATAAAGAAGGAATCTTATTTCATGAAAGAGCAAGAGTGTCATGTCTAGATAATGGGATATAAAGTCAAAAGTTGTTTCAATAAAGCTCTGAGAATACGATCATCTTAAGTGAAATGAGCCGAACTGGATAGAAAATGAGATAGAAAGGTAGAATGACATGCTATGTTTCAAAGAATACATAGATTACTATAAAATACATAAATTCTATTTGGCCAC
Source organism: Auanema rhodensis (assembly GCA_964057225.1). Taxonomy (NCBI): domain Eukaryota; kingdom Metazoa; phylum Nematoda; class Chromadorea; order Rhabditida; family Rhabditidae; genus Auanema; species Auanema rhodense. The sequence continues at coordinate 14,796,728 of OZ059894.1, forward strand.
GGATGCAATTCTGCAGGTATGGTGATGTTTCTCAAATTACTTAAACTATTCTTCGATTTCGTTTTAAGATAAAGAATATCCTCGTTTTTACATTCTTAATATCCAATAACTTCTTCCCAGGAGGACAAGACTTAATTCGATTATTCATTTATTTGAAATAAAATGTTTTAAAGAAAAAATTTAAATAGAAAAAAAAAAAATTTTTTCTTTATTAAATGATATTTTTTTATAAATATTACATGTAGAAGAAGATGGAAAGCTATTGAAACGATCAAAAACATGGATAAGAAGAAGGAAAAAAAAAGAAGTTTATGTATAGATAAAGAGATATACAAAATACATATATGTTTATGTTTATCTACAATTATAAGAAATGTGTCATTGTGATTAAGATGGAATGAAGCTCAATATGCTGTAGGTGACACACAACTAACGAATTTCTTAATAACGTAAACGATGAAAATGGAAATGTAAAAAGAAATATTAGAAAGGAGGAATATTCAAATGATAGACTGACAAGATGAGACAAGATGAGACAAGAAACGAAATACAGCAAGTATGGGTATGTGTGTGTGTGTGGGTGGGTGTGTGGCAGATTTTAAGAAACAAAGTATACATATACATACAACATGTCCTGAGCAAATTTGTGACTAAAACAAAATAAAATTTTTAAAATGATGGATGATATCTGAGATGAGAAGTCAAGAAGAGGAACAGTGAAAAAGCGGACGATGGAGAAGACAACGACGACAACTTGAACGGCTTGTTGCATCATTTGTCAACCAAAAAGGCATCTGACGGCTGTAGCGTACGAACAAGCAGAAACATATAGAATGTCGTCTCAGAATCTCCCGTTTACAATTTTCAAACTTTTTTCTTATCGAAGCTCAAATCCCAAAAAAATACGAGCAATCTTGCTTAAGTTTACATTGATGAGCTTTAGTAGACCAGAGGTTTAGCATGAACCAAGAATCAAGCTCTTTTCACTTTATCCATTATATCGTCAGTCAATTGAATTTCAGGTTCTCTTGATGCTAACATATATACCTGAAAATAATTTATATTAAACCTATAATTTATAAAAAAATTTCAGATTTAAATAATGTATCATTGAAGAAACAACTTTAATTATAGTAGTTCAACTTACCGCAAAAGTAACAGTCAGAATAATATAGAAGAACATAATAATTCGGTCAATCATACGAGTGATTTGTTGCCATTCGAACTTTATTCTACGAAGTTCTTTTTCTGAAATAAAATGCTTTAAAGTTTGTCATTTAAATTATTTTTACCAGCATTCATAGAGTTTTTAATATCATCTAAGACATGACGAACTTTAAGTAAACCCATAGCAGTTTCTTTGGCAAAATATATATTATCATTGATAGTTTCTTTCTAAAAATTAATAAAAACACTTTCTGAAGTATTAATGAAGATCCTTACTAATGAAGTTTTAACTTGATTTTCTATTTCTTCTAATTGTACAACATGAGACTTTTTCTCAGTTACTGTATGATATCCATTTGATTGATATTTACCATTTGCTGGTGAATTTTCAAAGAAAAAGCTATACATCTGAAATTATTTTATTTGTTTTTTAAATTTTCTAGATTATCTTCAAAGATTTACCACAGCTGATTCACTTGGACGTCGTCTTCGTTTTGGTAGTTGGAAGGAGAATGCCCAAGATATATAAGGATTTCCGGCTATTGAATTGAAGAAAAAGTCTCGAACCTGAGGATCAACCTGAAAGAAATTTCAATTTGCTGCTTGAGTTTTCGAGTTTGTATTATTCGTACCTGACTTCCAGCATTTCCTCTCATTTGGTAACTAAGAGTAAGAGTTGTTGTAAATGCCGCTATAAATATCAAGAATATAAGTCCAATATAATATTTTCCGATTAAAGGAATAACTTCTGAGGTAGCTGGTACTTCATCTGATACCATCATCACTGTAAAATATATTGTATCATGTTTCCCTCCAAACTTCATCAGAATTTGATTGCTTTTGAGTTTTTTCATTTCAGATTTCAAAAAATGTTTGACAACTGTCAATTATGGTGATCATTCTTAGTAAAAGAAAAAATGACAATTTCAATTTCAAAAGCTATTAAAGTACAAAAGAAAAAGGAAATTTTAGAAATGAGTAAACTCAAGGGAATTTTCAAAGCAAAGGAAGAAACATTCAATGTTTCGAAGATAAAAAAATTATTTTAAGAATTCAATAAGCTCTTTTTCATTCAAAAATTCATATGCAACTTGTCGGATCAGCTTTAATCCAAATTTTCTTTTTTTTTACTTAAAATGTAGTTTATGTTCATTTTTCTATATATATATATATATATATATATATTTATATTCTAGAACAACAATTCATCATTGAATGTTGACTGAAATGAATAAATTTTTTTTGAAATAGACATACTGATAATGGCCATGGATAGAAGAGCTGTCACGCCTAAAGAGACTTTTTCCGTATTCTCTCCGGTAGTTGAATGAGGAGTGAAAAATCCGACAATGGTGACAACGGTGATAAATGCCGAGGGAATAACCAAGCTGAAGCATGAAATATTTTAAAATTATAATAATTTTTTTCTTCAAGAATTTTGATGAAAAATGATTTCATATTCTATATATCTTTGTTAATTTTAAGGAAATTCATCTTCTACTGTATGACGACGTACTCATTTAGAATATCACGTGAAAATTAAATGCTTGACGTGAAAATCACGTCATTTTGATTTAATGTTTCATGAAACGGCTGTCAATTTTATTTTTTTTTCAATCATTTTACTATATATTTATAATATTTGTAGATATGTATGCATATATACTATACCTAAATATATAATAGCTGGGAGATCGTCGAAGAACCATAAAGTACGTAACATCCGGAAATGGATGAGGACAACAATCATATCTTTTCACATATGTTTTGACGCTTAAATTGAAAAACATAAATTCTCATAAAAATTTCGAATGAGTACCGGAATTCCGTCAGAGTCCATTCCGTATTTCTGATGTACAGCTCCAGATTGTCAGTGTTTTCTGTGGCTGCCAAATTCAATTTACTTCCGTCCATGGACCAAGATGCAAATGTCAAGTAGCACACCTGAGGAACAAAAGTTTTTCTTTTTACAAATATGATAAAAGAATGTAATTTGATGGAAACTTTGAAGATTTTTTCAAAAAATTAATTTTAAATAAGAAAAAATATTTACATGTCTCATTACTTATGAATAGCAAGTTTATTGAAATGTTTGAATTGATTCAACAAATGCTTTTAAGTATTACTTTGTAAATATGAATTTGTTAGAATTTAAGAGAAAAAAAAGATTACAAACGAAATAAAACAAAAATGAAGCTAATTGTACCTGTTGATCAAATGGAAATTGTTCTAAATTTAAGTTGCAACTGACATCCGTAATCAGTGATCGAAATAGCATTACATGACCCGTACTATTAACTATAGCATTTGTTTCCATTTCATTTTCTTCTACATTCATATTTGCACTTGAAAAAAAGAGAAAATTAGATTAATATATATATATATATAATTTATATTTATATAGTTAAGAACATACTTGTTGTATACAAGAACATCAGGCTTCCAAATCTTATTTGATGGAACGTGAATCTTTGTTAGATTTCCGAATTTCTTTGGATCCCATGTTAACGTTTCGTCTCTCCAATACTCAAAATACAAAAATTAAACTATACGAACTAGCTATACGGCTGTTAACATGAAATTTATAGTTTTGCACAAAGACTTACTAGTTCTAGCCAGCAATACACATTTACAATTTGATCGCGTTCATCTACTTTTAATATTTGTTTCAACCAAAATTTCATTTGGATATTAAGTGTTGATGACTGAAATATATAAACTTTGATATTTTGAAATATTTCTCTTAATCTTCCATTATTTATTTTAAAACTTTATATGTTTATAATATAGTTTGTAAAAGTTATACTATTGTTCAATGAATGAATGTATTTGTCTGAAATAGTTGAAAGAAAGTGCTTGTTCATATAGTTCATTTGTATTAACACATTGAAGAATTTGCATTTTTTCAAAAAAAAAATATAAAAAAATGTTGAAAACATGTTGTAAGCTACCTCATTGAGAACAGGTCGTAATTCTTTCTGATATCCCATGAATAAATGATCATATAGAATTCGCATATCCGTTCGAAAACGAGGTTCAGGTTGAACCTAAAAGTTCTCCGTTTAATGTTGAAAAACTAATGTTTTTCCTACTTGAACTGTAGTAAAATGATTTTGGATAATATGATCATTGTGATCAAAACTTGAACCTAATGATTGCTGCTGGTGATTTGATTCGGCCCATATTGGAGAAAGATCCTAAATAATATGAATTAAGTCTGGAAAGTAGATTTTATTTTGTGATTCAAATTTGAAGAACATTTTTACATAAATTTTTGTCAAAAAAGATGAATCAATCTATATAATATTGATTTTATATTAAATATTATAAATTATTTCCAAAATATTCTATTTAAAGAATATTTTAGAGATGAAAACTTTTTTTCTCTTAATACATTTTAGTTAAACAAGCAATTTCTCAGTATGAAAGTGCCTTATAACATATGATCTAAGTTTGAATTATAATTTTAAAATAATATTATTTTTCATAATTATTATCATCAAATTGTCATTTAATATGTATCTATTGATGTATATTCCAGTTGATGAGGCAGTGACAATAGTATGTTGATGAGACAGAATCCACTGTCTGTCTCATGTTATTGATGATGATATGATGAGAGAAGCTTTATTCGTTTAAGCTTTTAATTCATTAGCCATAGACTTGTATTTTTCAGGTTTCATCTCATATTTACTTTGAAAAAAAAAATTTTTTTTTCCGAATAATTTAAAAAATGCACATGTCGTGGAAGAACCTGAATAGTCAGGAGAAACAGAGAGATTGAGTTACCAGCACGATGAGTGCGCAAGGATAGCTAGGATGTGAGAGATGACACACATATGTATATCATCATTGCATATTTAAAAAACTTGAAACAAAACAAATTTTTGGAAAAAGAATTAGATGGAACATTAGGAATTATTCTTATACATGTAGATGAACTAGAAAAGTTCAGGGATTCTGAAGAAATGATGCTGGGATCCAGACAAATAGTTATATTTGCCTATCCCATTTTCAGCTGCTTTGAAATATAATTAGCTATTTCTTTAGGCAATTTCGGATAATTGACCGTCAAGAGTTAAATTACCGAAAGAAAGAAAGATAAAGAGAAGTATGGAGCAAAAGATATTGAGAGATAATAAGTAAAACAGAGAGAAAGAGAGAAAATTATAAAAAGTGAGAGTTCAAGAAGAAGTTGTGTAAGTAGTTCAAATATCTGATCAAAGTTCTGATAATAGATCAGCATCTTACTATGGTTTTTTTTCAATTTGAGCTAATGCTTAATTGAAATTTATAAAAAAACATATAAATAAAATAATTACAATTTGTTATTTAAATGTAAATTAATTAAAATTAAATAATTATATTAGTTATATATGTACCTGTGACCAAACCAGTTGATTTATTATAATAAAGGCATAAAGCACGTAGTACATGATCACATTCTTATATTTCGATCCATCTGAAATATAGATGAATATCAAGAAAATAGGGAATATACACCTGTTTATCTTTGACATATGAAGCCAAATATCAAAAAAAAAATACAAAATACTATTACGTTGCAAAGGAAAAAATATTTCATGATATTTTGATGGAAGACATGAATAGAAGCTTAAAACAAAAAATAAAACTTTAAGAACAATAACAAAATCAAATTTCAAAATTAATTGTAAAAGAAAGATTTGAATAATTTCTAAATTAAACTTATATTATAATAATTATTAAAATAAAAAAAGATATTAAAAAAAATAAATAATATAAACATATTTGAAGAAAAAAAGAAAAAGAAAAAAATAATGATGAATAGCATACAAACAAGGAATTTAAATAGATTTATTACATAGTGATAGATGAAATACCTTCAAAATACTCAGCTCTATCTTCATATGTTAAAAGATATAAATATTTTTCTCTTTGATCACTAACTATTCAGATATTTAATACCTTCAGAGAGAAAATGAACCCAAATAACCAAAACACTGGCAAAAAAATAAAAAGAAAATAGGAGAAGAGTTGAAGATTAGGCATGGACATCGTCTGGTTGAAATAGTGAGATGGGTGGGGGCGGGCTTGTCTTGTTGGAGACTTGTGGTATATATGCCATGATGGTTGGCAGAAAGATATGTATGGAAACAGCTAGTGAGAAGGAATATTATAGAGAAAAACATAAAGAGAGAGAGAGAGAGAAAGAGAGAGAGAGAGAGAGAGAGAGAGAGAGAAAGAGAGAGAGAGAGAGAGAGAGAGAGAGAGAGAGAGAGAGAGAGAGAGAGAGAGAGGAGGAAGGAACTGAAGTAACCGTGTTGCACGTTAACATCGTTACAACTAAATAGTGCTTTTCACGTTGCGGGCGTTACGTTTCACGTGAAAAAAATTCAAATTTGATGTTCAAAGTACAGCACTGATTTGAATATGTTAGTAGTAAAGCCGAATATCTTTTTTTTGCCAAATTACTGATGTGAGGAAGAAAAATCGTAATATTTCATTTTAGTCAAATACTCAAAACTGCTAAGCTGACCACATTGCAAATAAGAGAGGAAAATTGAAATTCATGAATATCTACAAAGAGGAAAGTAGCTGATATGTAATAATGAACTGAATTTCATGGAAACTTTCGCTTTCATCTTTAGGTTTATACTAAATACACATGGTAATGAGGATGAACGATGAATTCAAATGAGACAATATCATCATCCATTTAATAAACAAAAACGAAAGAAATATGAAAGTTTTTGAAAAGAAGCCAAGCTTTTATATTATTTTTCAAGTTTAAAATATGCTAAATACATATAATTTAGCTGAAAAGAGTGGATGCGACTGATATAATTTAAATTGAAAAGTACTCAAACATGTTTGGGCAGTAGCTTAACGACAAGCAGTTCTCACATAATCTATTCGTTTTTCCTAAAAAAAGAAACTTGTATGACGTGAATTTTATACAAAAAGGACAACAAGAGAAGTTGAAAGAAATTGGAAGAGTAGAAGCCACACATCTAAGAGGAAAAGAGTGAGTGATAGAAAGAGAAAGAGAGAGAAAAGGAGAGAGAAAAGGAGAGAGAAAGAGAGAAAGAGAGAGAGAGTGAGAGAGAAAGACAGAGAAAGAGAAAATACGAGGGGAAGGAGAAATGAAGGATGATTGTTTAAAAGAAAAGTTGTCTTCGTTCATTATAACATTGAGAATTTTAATAGTTTTTACATGATGACAAAGAAATAAAGTTCATAAAACTGTAAATTTAAGCAGATTCAAGCTTACAAATAATTTGAAACTTAATAGCATATTGCACTAACTGTTCAGACAACGCTCATCCAATTAAAACTTGAATTTAAGCTGTAAATTTTAAGAAATAATTGAATAAATTGACAGAAAGATGACAAATAATTAGTGATTACTATATATTGAAATTCTGGTCGAAAGCTATGGTTGACGGGATTCCTAAAAAAAACTTGAAAAGAAAACATATCTTAAAATAGTCTGCTTGAAACTTCCAGTTATTCACTACACATTACACTTCAAATGAAGCTATTTGGGAGCAGGTGCTGGTTGACGCTTCTCAATTTGAAGTTTTAGGTCAATTCAGAATATTTGAAATAATTCATTAAAACTTTGTATAAATTGAAACAGCTGTGAGTATCATCCGTGTCGGCAGCAGTTTGACATCGTCGTGTGTCGTCCGTTTTCATTTTTTGTTGCTTGCGGCTTCGATGCCGTCATTGAGAACGCCTCCAGAAGTCTGATTATTGCATCTAATATTGAAAGTAGAAAAGAAAAAAAGCATAGAATATAGTATAATCTATGTGCTTTTGCCGATACTTGTTACTTATGTGCCTTACTTCAAACTCTATATGTTTCTGATGAATGGCTCAGTTTTCCAAACAGAGAGCATCACGTGCAGAACAAAAATGAAAGTAAAATATTTTCTTTTGGAAAAAATATTTAAACCGAGTATTTTATATAAATAAATACAACAAAGAATGTGTGTAGCTTGGCATACTATACGTAGAAACCATATATCTGAAGAATTTTGAAAATGACAGAAAAATGCTAAATGAACGGAGATTTACGGATTTCAAAAGATTTTTCAAATTTGAAATAGAGACGTATGCATGTAGATGTATTGAGACGGATATGTTGATGTAGGAAATGAATTTTTTTATATATTTAAAGGTTTTCACTCAATGTAATGAGAAAAAAGAATTAATTTCTCATTGTCTTTCTCAAGAAACGAAGATGAGCTATCTATCTATCCTCTAGTAATTCTGCTGCAATTGACTTCTAACTTCAATTATAGACAATTGATTATAGCTAGGTAGCATGCTGATGAAAGAAAAGGTTGGAAGATAAATGAAGGTAATGGCAAGGCAAGTCCAGTCCGTGACGTCTACATTGCCGTTGGCTATAACGACGAATGGACTTTTCAACCTCTCCAGAATTCATGTGCTGTCCGATAAATAAATGAAAAAGATAGATGAGCCTTTTACATGATTTTCCGGTGGTTCCTTCTATGGGTATGTTGAGACATACATCAAGATAATTTAGTTCTTAAGCTGAATCGTAGCAATAGGGGTGAAAATATAAAGATTCAGCAGTAAGATACTAATCATTCTTCAATTAAATTTATTTTATGTCAAAAATATTATTTTAATATCTTTTTACGATGACTTTATGATTACATTTATGTAAACATGTAAACAATCCGTGCTTCAATGTCCAGAACAAATTTTAATTTGAAGCAACTTTATACGAAAAGTACTATGGAATTAGCTATTACTATCTAAAGCTTTTTCTATAGTTTTTTTTTCATTTAAACTCATCAAATTTATTTTTTTAACAATTAAAGAGAACGACTCTAGAGAATAATTTAATTTTTTTCAATATTATTTTATATTGTAAAAGGTTAAATATAATTCTAAAAAAAAAAAATAACTATAAGGTAAGGCACTTTTTCATTTTTATTTTTTCTTTTTCATTATTATAATAAAGATATAAATTATTCTTTAAAATCTTAAATTATCAAATATTCCATTACTGATTTATCTTTTCTTCGTTTTTTTTTTGAAAAAGAACCGTTTTATATTTAAATTATTGTCTGTGGTAAAAAAAATCTTGCTCTTCCTATATATTAACATCTATAAATTTCTCTCTCTGTCTCTCTCTCTCTCTCTCTCTCTCTCTCTCTCTCTCTCTGTCTCTCTCTGTCTCTCTCTCTCTCTCTCTCTCTCTCTCTCTCTCTGTCTCTCTCTTTCTCTCTATCCTTTTCATTTTTCTTGACCAGGAAAATTCTTGAATTTAAAAATGATTTCTTCAGCTTTTTAAAATCTTGTCGACATCAAAGGGCATTCTATTCCGAATGCTTACGATGATTACATTTTCAAAAATTTCGGATAAAATAATGTCAAGAACTAGACTAAGAATAGAAACGAATAAATTTACTATAAGGTTATTCAAATTTGAATATTTAAATTTAAAAAAAAAAGAAAAAAAACAGTGTTAGACATATCGTTAAGTATAACTAAATATTTGAAAAAAAGGGGAAATGAAAAATGAAATAAGCAGACGCATAGATACATGTCATAACTTCATTTTTTACCTAATATGCATTAGTCTTTTGGAATTTAAGGATTTTTCTTGTCAATATAAGCTAAAGAATGTTTATGTTGGATACCAACTGATGGATTCAAAATATTTTTCATTTATCCATCTGGAAAGAGAAGACGAACGACGAAATTCCTGAAAAGGCACCTCTCAGCTTGTCGAGGTAAATATCACAAAAAAATCTTTTTCTCATCACAATGACGTAAATTCACTATAATGGATATTAACGATTCAAATAAATTTTGTTATTTTACACTAAAAGCTAATAATAGTAAGTAAAAGCTAATTGAGAATTCGGTGACGGTCAGATCAGAAATGAGGATAACGAGATCTTTTTTGCGTTGAAGCAGTCTGTCCTCCGATAATGATGTCAATATCAATAAGATGAAGTTGAATCTATTCTGTGAATCAGACATCAATATCATTTCCTACTTTTCTTATTGGGAGATATGAAATGAGGTTGAATTTGAATATGCTTGCTTAAACGGAGATATCTGTATTTTCAAGGGACACACAACGTATGTGCAAAAAAGAGCTGAAAGTTTAGAATAAAGGGATTTAGAGGATTTTACTATAAGGGTCAAATGGCTGATTCAATTTCATAAAATTAGCTGACATTTAGACATTACTGAGAACAAAAAACACAACAAATCATTAGATTTGACTATATACATACATATATTTGTATATAACTATATATAACTATATATATAGTTATATAACTAAAAATAAATTTTTATTATTTAAGAAATATTATGATATTTCTTGAACAAACTCAATCTAGTTACATTTAAGGCTTAAATTTCAGTTTGGATATCGTCTTCAATTTTCTCAAACTCCAATATTTATTGTCTCGTTGACCCAAGTTATATCAAGATTTTAGTACGTATTCAGTTCTTTTCTTATTATAAATTAAGTTTTCTTTAATTTTTTAATTCAACTATAACATATATTTATTTATTTTTTAATTGTTATAACAAATCAGTTATGTTTGCTCAATTATTAACATCATGTTGTCATGATATACAATTAAAAATATTGGAGCAGGTATGATATCTTTGAATTGAAATATTAAATATTTGAAATTTTACCAAATACAACCGTTTTACATGCAAATTGACGTGAAAATGATTTAATTGATTAAATTTTTTCTTTCATTTACATAAAAATTCAGTTTTTAGTATGCAAATTGAGTGACTTAAAAAACTAATTCATTAAGTAAATTATATAAATATATATATATATACTATATATAATGATATAACTAGTTTTTTTATTATAATATTAATATTTTTTTATTTAGTTTTAATTAATTTTAATATTTTGGGGTTTAAACATATTCATATATTGATTTAAAACTTAAAACATAAGTATGTTAATCCTCTGGTTACTATTCAATTACTGATTTTCCCTACATATAGTATACATGACAAATTACAAAAAAAAATACAAAAATAACTGATATTACTGTTCTGCAAAAACTTGTAATTGTTTTTGTGTTATAGTTAGACACAACAAGCCTGGTGAATTTAAGTTATACCTGCAATTCATTGAACCAACTTGTCTTGGAATCACGTCAGACATATCTTAAACTGAATGTAAAGAAACTTGTTATTACAGATGAAGTTTGCAATTCTTTATTTACAATATCATATAAATATAATAATTTAGAAGAAAATTAGTGGTTGTATGAAAAATTATATTAATATACGTCATGGCTTACCTTTAAACTTTCAAAATGTTCAAATATTGCAGCTTAAAGTTCGTAATGTAAGCATAATTTAAGAACTTAATTTGATTAATTTTAAATATTTATTTATATGAAATATAAATTTTTGTTGCAGGTATCTGTGAAAAATGCTTTTTGCTCTGAAATAAGAAAATATTTGTTGGAAAAAAAAATAAAAATACAAAATATTGTATTCGTCTCGTGTACGTTTCCTTGTACTGTAAATTTCTTAATTAAATGCTTGGATGACTTGAAGTTGGAAACAGTTCGGACAACATTTTCAAGAAGTATGATCTCTCTATATGCAGTTGAAAATCTTAAAAAGGTAATGTATGATTATTGAATGTCTATAATTTATATATTATATAAATGTATATCTTAAATACTAATTAACATCAAATTTTTGTTTTTTTTTCAGTTTAAACATCTTTCTTTTGATAATATGTCTGGGTTGTCAATAGTAAATTGCTTACTAAATGTAAATGAATTACATTTAGAAAAATCAGACATGATTACATCAGGAAATATCATAGCATTTATCAAGGTATATTCAAAATTAATTTATTCTTATAATTATTTGAAATTTAATGTTTTTCAATAACAATATACTACAACTACATATATATGTATTTCAGGCATGGCAATCACAACTTAATTGCTTCGAAAAATGCTCCATCAAAACAGTTCACAAGCTTGATACAGCAAAAATTATTTGTAACCTAAAATCCACCAGAAGCCTAACAGATGAGCACAAAGATGACGACATCATCCTTTTCTGCTTACATCATTTGCAGACAACTAAACAGTATTTACGTATTATTATCTCAGAATTCTACTTTTCTGCAGAGAAAATATCGAAAAATTGACTAATCACCATATTCCTGACCAAAAAGCATATATGAGTACCATATTCAGCTTGACGTTTTCTGTTTACTACCCTAAATAATGCAAAAACTATGAAAAAAAAGAAGAAATCATGCATTACTTTAATAATTTTATAATTAAAATAATTAAACTTAATTAAAACAAAAAATTATAATTTTACAATAGAAATGAATGAAGAAACAAATATAATATACATATTGTAATCTTTTCATTTATTTTCTTTTTTCTTTTTCATCTTCTTTATTCTTCGAATGTTCCCCCACTTTCATCTTTAATCACAAGCAAGTTTATGATTTGTTTCTAATGGAAATGAACAAGTAATAAAAGCAATTTTTCAATTTTCCAAACCTATGTATGTAACATCTGCACAAAATGTATTGTTTCTCTGAAAATTTTATCTTAACGATTTGAAAAAAAGCTTTTAAATGTTGGATTTTGGTGAGTTACATCATTGCTAAAAGGCTAACGAAAAGAAACTCCTTAACACTTCTCAACTCATTTGGGAAAACTGAAAAAGAATTGTTGAAAGGAAAGAAAAGGAATATAATTGACTTCTAAATAGCTTGTAATATAAACTTTTTCATTTACTATTTACTAATTCAACAGATATTCTCTCTTTAATGACGTCATTTCTACTCGTAAAGAGAATTAAATGGTAAACAAAAGTTTTATCCGGAAACAAGCTGTGTTGATGATGATCATCATCATCACCATCCCCCACATGAATTTGTGCCGAAAATCACACTTTGCATGAAAGGAAATTCCAGTAATTTTAGATTCTGACGCTATTCATTCGACAAAATATCTTTTTTCTGTCATTCATTTACTCAAAAAGATCAAATTTACTTTCAAAATTCAGACAAAAAAATGGAATTTAGTTGTGAAGCTTTGAAATACAACTGAATCAACCATAGCGGTAAAATCATTTAAATTAAAAAAGCAGCATTGATTGATTGTTGTTTTTAATAACTCATTTATTGCCAAAAAAAAACTTTTATTTTTCATCTTATTTATCATTTAATTAATCTTTTTTATTTTATTTTCAAAGCAATTTCAAAAAAGAAAAAAACCATTAAACTACATCACACTTTTAAAAGTTTGTGTCGTTTTCATACACACTAGTTTCGTAATTTACAAAAAAAAAACTGAAAAAAAAAACATAGCTAATTAAACTTTATTTCTTTTTATTCCACCAAAATAGCTTTTAAAACAATACTTTTTCCCTCGTTTTTTTTGTGTCTATTATTCATTTAGATTGTAACAGACAGATATGTATGTATACATCTAATATATGTTTTCATTTTATTTCTTTTTTTTTGTTTCGAAATGATTGCTTCTTCAAAGTCTATGCAGATCGCCAAAGTCTATGCACATCAGACCTCCCCTTCTCTACAAACATACATACATAAACACATTATATACACATACTATGATCCAAACTATATTTCTGACACAAAATATATTTGGGTCTGATCTCTGAGACTTGTGTGATGAGCTTTTTGAAATTGAATAAAATGCTTAAGCTTTGTTGATTACGTTTCATTTGCAAAAAAGAAAGAATTGAGAAAATTTTACTTTATTATTATATTTTAGTAGTTATAGTAATATACTTACTTCAAACATAGATTTTCAAGTATTTTTTTATAAATTTTCTTTGAGGCCATCTTCTTTTCTTTTTGCGTTTTGTCAATTTGTTTACTCAATACCTTGTCTGTTTAAGGATGCATACTTAATAACCAATATGTATGCATTTTCATGCTTTTTCATATCTAACAACTTATTTCTATTTTCTACACAAAAAGTGCTTTGTTAATATATTTCATTCATTTTTTAAACATTTTAGAAATATCATTCATAAAAGTATTTTTCCATATTTCCAAGAATTAACATCATTATGTAGCTTTTCTTAAACCTTTTGTTACCTTAACCGAACTTTTACCTATACTTGTCCCTTTTCCACATTTCTCCAGTAAATAAGGGTTTGCCCTCCCTATCCCCTTCTTTCATTCCATTATCTTTATTTCTTTTTATTCTTGCCCATTCTCACTCTCTCTTTCTTTTTTTCCCTCTCTCTCTCTCTCTCTCTCTAATTTTTTTTCTCAATTTCCTTTCCTCACGTTACCACTTACGTTTTTAAATTTGGAACCGTTAAACGTTCTGTATATTATTGTTTCAAATGAATGATGGAAGTTTCCCTCTTCTCCTCTTTTTTCAAAAAAATAATTATATAACTCCATGAAAATATCTGAAAAATAATTCTAAGTGTCGTTGTATAAGTTAGAAATATATAAATTATATATTTGATGTCACCTGGATATTCCATTTCATCCCTCATTTTTTCAGGTTCTCGTGGTAACTTTTTTATACAAAAACGTCATATATTTCACACTATACGTATTCATATTATAAAAATATAGGAATTCTCTTTCTTTTATTAGGTTTCAAGTAAAAATTTAATAATAATATTTTACAAATATTTTTTATTCTTCTTCGTTTTTATTTTGTAAGTTTTCCATGATTTTTCACAAAATTATGATGATAAGAGAAAGATGAGATATAGTATAACTTACAAGGAAACATGTTTTTTTTTAAATATTATCATTTGATTTGCAAAAAAGAAAACTAAAATTCGCAAAAACAGTATGTTTAGTGTTTTCAATCAAAGTTTTCATTGAAATAGTTCATGTTTCAACTTTATTCTTCAGCTTCATTTCTATTTTCTGTAATGATTTGGAAACATAAAAAAACTATAAATGAGTTGCAAAATCCCAAAGCTAAAAGCTTTTTTTCAGTCAACATGACGATATCACTAACCTCCAGTGTGTACGCTAGCTAGTCGTCGCAACAAACATTTTCCTTTAGCTTAACATATGATTAGAAAAGTTTTCCATGCTTTTCTTCTAAAACAATATTATATAAATGTTTTTTTTTAAATAAAAAGACTAAGATACATATATGTATATTTAGAAAACAAAAAGATATAAATAGATAAATTATTTTATAAATTAACTTTTAATGAAAAGAGACTAAAATTTATTAAAATTTTTAATAAAGAACTTCTTATGAATTATATCAAAAGGACAACATATTTTCATTAAATCTACTTAGACATATGCACGATATTTCTATATATTCTCTCTATAAATTTTTAATAAATTACTTATTCATTATCAATAATATTGATAATATTTCAGAAAAATATTTTGTTTGTTCTACGATTCGTATAGAAGTATATGGATTTACAGAATTTTATGTTTTATTTTTTGAAGATTCTCCTATAGTCAAGTGGTGTTCCTAATTCTATATATCTTAATTCATAATTCTCATCTTCCTTCTACCAAAATTCCGTATAGCATCCTTTATCTTCTCTCTTTCTCTCCGTTTTTTTTTACTTTTAGAAGTAGAAAGCTTACTTTTTTTTAATTACATTCCAAACCTTACAATGATTTTAGTATACAACATCGAATTGAATCCATTCATATCAAATAATTTGAAGAAGAAAAGAAAAACATATAAACATAGTAATTATATTAAAATTGAAGATGAAAACTTAATTTCTTAGATAATAAACTTATTTTCATATGTTGTATTTTGTTTCTCACACATCAAACATAAGTTTTGATTTTTTTTAAATTCAGGAGTTTTTGAAGATATCGAAGACAGATCAGTGTGTTCTCATCAACCTGAAATAGATTCGAAACAAAACTTAAGATCTTCAATCATTCGCTAAATTTAACGTTGAACATGTTGTATTTTTCAGTTTTCCCTCCTTTTTTTTCTTTTTTTCTCTTAATCTCTTCTTCTCTTTTCTTTTTTTTTTCTATCAACCTATCACTACTCTGTCTACATCAAGAATTAGTTTACTCTTGATGATATGATACTTTAATCTCATCTCTTTTCACGTTTTTTAAAAACTTTGAAAAGCTTACGTCATACTCATTTATCATGAAAGAATGGAATAAGACCGAATGTATTTAAAAACCTCGAGTCCACTATCATACTTCACGCAGTTCAGTCATTCATTTCCCTCTTTTTCTCTTTTGAATTTTCACGATTTCAAAACTCTCTTTTTCTTTTTTGGTTCTTATGAAGTTTGTGACGCAAAGAAGGAATGAAACAGCTTCAAATCTGAGACTAAGGGCCTCCATAACACACCACACACAGACACAGACACAGACACACGCTCAGAGATTGGAACATCATCGCAATGAATCTTTAAGCACAAACTCTTTTGACGTCTCCGATTACCAGTACGACTGATCTGTAGAATATATACTATGTTCGTAATATGTATATGTCTATATATCTAATTCTGGAAAGAAAAGAGAAGTATATTTTTAGTTTCATGGGAGCCATTCATAAAGTAAAGCAGAGGTATCAGACAGATGAAAGAAACTTCCATTCTTCTTCAACAGGATTATTCTTCTTAACTTCCATTTTCGTCCTATAATCTATTTTTAACGCTTCATGTCCCTTTAAAAGTAATGTTTTTTGGTTGTATTTCTTCATCACTTCTTCTCAAACATTTCTCAATTTTTTTTAATTTTAACTGTTTTTTTTACTTTATTTTTCAATTTTTATTTAACTTCTTTCTATTTAAATATATTTACTTCTTAAAGTTCAACAAAATTCGAAATTCAAATATGAACCTAAATTATCTTTGTAATTTCACTAGAAAAACAAAGAAACGATGATGTCAGACATTTCTTATCCCTATATAAAGCATCATTCATCGAAATAATCTTAGGAAAAGCTGTTAATGTAGTTCAAAACTTGATGTTTTATAAGATTTTAAGAAGAAAATTTAAACAAAAGAAATTTTTAAGAGAGCTTTCTGTCTCAGATTTTAAATGTTCAGCCATTTCCATCTTCAACTTTTCTTCTTTTTTCTTCTCCTTCTCTTCTCTCTCTCTCTCTCTCTCTCTCTCTCTCTCTCTCTCTCTCTCTCTCTCTCTCTCTCTCCCTCTCTCTTTCTCTTTTTAAGATTTCATTCATCGGAAACGCTTTTTTTTTTCAAATAATTTTCAACCCAATGAGAGGAACATTTCTTCTAATTTTCAATCTTTTGCTTTTTTTTAACCTTCAACTTAAATCATTCATAAGGGATGTAGTGGGACAAGATGAGAACACTCATTTTGTTATTAATTTTCCGTCAGATTAGTATATTACATTCACACAGGGGTTCTTTCTCTTTCTCTCTTAGGAATCTCCCTCCTTCTCTCCCTCTTTCTCTCTTTAAAACTTCATATATAATGAATAAAATTCTGAGTTTATTACTATTCATCTTCATCATTATCAAGTTGGAAATGAAAAATGGGGGGTTTTCGAGCTATCATCTATAATCTCCATCCTTATTTTTTCCTCAAAAAGGTATATGAAAAAGTGTTTATGTAAATAACACACTGACAGTTAATGATGGGACAGTTCAATTAATGGAATATGATATTCAGATTTGCTAAGCTAGAGTCTAGATTTTTGTTCAAAATCATAGCTACAACCTGAGACGAATGAGAAAAAAATGAGAGAGAATAGAGGGAGTGAGAGATTTGAAATCCTGTGATACGAGTTCAGATTACAGTGTTCGCTGCTCTGAGTGATTCATGTATGAAGCTGAAAATGTCTGAAAACGGGAGATTCAAGGACACATGTTACTCTCATCATACCACAGACTCTTGCTATTTCATTCTATTTCACATTTTTCTGCACAGCTTCAGCAGACGATTAATGAATCATAGGACCTGACTTGAACGACTGTTAGTGTAAATGCTGCTGTCACATGAACTTGAGCTTATTTAAGATATGTGTGACATGTAAGTTCACAATGTTCCAGGATAGATTCTGCCGTTCTCAATGAGCTCTTTATGCTTTGGATCTATCTAGCCATATCTGAAAAAAGAGGAAAAGAAGCTTACCTCGTCATTTCATGCGATCATATAGCACAGAATCTTTGAATCTATTTTTTCCTGAAATATCAAGCATGCGTATTGCCAAATATGCTACTGGAAGACGATTTATTTTCTTTGTTTCTTATTATTTTCCAATTTTCACACGGATTCTTAAACCACTCTTGCTTACTCTTCTATACAATTGTATTTAATTCTGCAAAGTAGAAATGTTTCCCTACTTCTATTGTCTGCTCTTTATCAAAATTCATAAGCTGTTCATTTTGCAACTTGGTAGCCAACTTACTTTAAAGTTCAAAGAAATCGTCTAAAATTTTTTATTTTAATGGCCGTCATCGAAGAAGATCGTAAATCTTCCAATTTAATTATATCATTAACTACAGTCATACCCACATGACAGCTGTTTCATTATCATCCCGGGACTCCATTTTCTTGAGAAAGTTCTGCAACTTTTAGTAATCAAGTTGTGAGCTAAGAGTGCAATTCCTCAACCAAAGCTTACCAATAAATGGCAAAAGGATCGAGATGCATCTATTGAACAATCATTTTCGACATGAAGTTCAATTTGACTTATTGGATGACAAGGAAAAAGAAAGAAAATTAGAGATGTTGTGTCTTACCATACTCTTCTTCACCAGGTCGCACATACATATCTCTTTCGTCCTTCGTTTTCTCTCACACTCTAATCTTCTCTTTCTCTCTCTCTCTCTCTTTCTCTCTCTCTCTATCCTCCTGTTTCATTCACTTTCTCTCTCCCTCTATTTGTTCCTCACTCACCAAATTTTTTTCTTCGATAATTTCTTCCGAGGCTATTTTGATCTTCATACCTGATTTCCTCTAAGACATCTTGCTTGAACACTAATAAACTTTAGCTCTTAAAGCTCATTTTCTTTGATTTTTCCATGTTGACGGTTCATATTTCATATTTTTTTTCTTCCAATGATTTATGCTTAGAAGAAAACATAAACATTCAATTGAAAATATTCTTTTCTTTCTTTTGAAATCATTGTATTGATATTGATATAACATTGTCTGTCATTTTTTGATTTAAGAATGTAAACTTGGAGTCTAAAGTTTGAAGACATGACATTCAAACCAATATCAAGGCTTCATTTCCAAATTTGTTGTAGTCGTAATACTAAAACTTCTCATTTCGTGGGTAGATGTATGTATATGTATGAATGTATGTGTGTGTGTGTGTGTATGTGCTTGAAACACCAAATCCATGCCTTCCATAACACCGAAAGCTCATTTCTTCTACTTATAGTCGTTCCTTTTTATGATTTAGTAAGAGAAAAAAAGAAAAAAAAAGTATTTCTTCCTCATTTTACATGTAAAACTCTGAACACTCATCATATGAAGTAATTGTTATGTTTTTCATCGTCAAAAGCTTTTTTTCCCCTTCATATCCGTATTACTTGATACGATTTCTTGAAAAAAAAAAAAGAAACCACTTGTCTAGTTTTCTATTATCTCAAATTAAATGACCTTTCAAGTTGTTCTAATTCATATTAATAATATATACTTCAATTGTGTTTACATGATGAAAAACAGAATTTGATTGCCTGAACTTTCCATGCTTAACTTTAATGAATCCAACACCATGATAAGTTTGTCACATAGCTTCATGACATTTTCTTAAAATATATTTTTCAACATCTTATATGCTTAATCATATTAGATATATTAGTTGTTATTCAAATATTAAAATAAAACTCATTTCTCTACCATATTTCGCTTTTTTCCAACATTCCATCACCTCTCATTCTCATTGAACTCCTCCCCTCTTCTCTCCCAAAGCTTCTTGTCTTCCCTCCCCTCTATCTATCTCTTCCTCTTCAAATCTTCAGTTTTCTCTCCGATTAATAAAAAAGAGAAAACTCATCTATCATTTTTCAAGTTATAAGAGGTTGTGTGCAAAAAAAAAACTATCCAAAATTTTGTTCAGATTCTTTTAAACCTGCTCTTTGTGTCAATCATTTTCGAAATGGAACTCAGTGATCTCGCTAATCATCGACCCGGAATTTAATTTTTTTTATTCCTCAAATATTTATTCATCCATAACCGAGTTTTTTACCTCCAGGCAATATTAATGCTCATTTTACAAAACTTTTTATTACTCTTATTCTTTTTTTATTTGTTTAAATAAATAAAAAGGGAATATGATAATATTAAATGAAATGAAATGAAAAAGAAATTTTTTTTATGTTGTCGCTAAAGATCCTACTTTCTCCTTTCTCAGTTGTAACCAGTTTGTGCTCTTAGACAAGGGCTTCAGCTCTGGTTTAAACATCATCTTTTGAAATTCCAATACATCACATTAATTTGAATGAGTCAGGTACGATTAAGCAGAACATTTCCTTGTCCTTCAATCAACGAAATTAAGAACCTGGTCGTGTATTTCAGGGTTTTGAAGTAAATATCTAGAAATTGTATGAAAGTTCATACTTTATTTGTCTATCTTGATGTGTTTGAAAGGGTAATTCAGTCTTCATTTATCATTTCAAACTGATTGCAGTTACGTCATCAACGGGTAAATCCTTAAAAACCCTCGAAAATATATTATTTTCTTTCATTTCTTGAACTCAAGAAAACTTTGTATTTGCAAGCTTTATACATGAATTACTGAACATACCCACATATATAGACAGCAGCAGTATGATGATATCATAATAACATCAAGAGACGAAAAAAAGGATAGTTTAACAACATCATCTTATGCTTTGTTAGTTCTTTTTCTTATAAAAAGTCTCAAAAGAATTTAATAAGCACAATACATTCATACACATTTATCATATGTTTTTCTCTTTTCTGTCTGTTGATGTTTTCTCAATTTCATACCAACCGTTAAGCTGTTCACGTCAATTGCAGTAGTCCACGTGAACTCCATCATTCAAAGACTCATGAGATTATTTCATTATTGTTTTTCGCATGATTCGGTTGTGCTTTCAGCAATTCTTAAGCTATAAACAATATTTATATATTTATATATGCTTCCTAATACTTTGAAACGTGAAAAACCTTGTTTTTCGAAAAGAATTTGTTGACACTATCTTCGTAAACTCAACTGTCTCATCTTTTCTCATTTCTGAATTAGTAATTATCAATATATACATATTATGTAATATGTAATTATTATTACTATTATGCAGCTCTATTCTCACAGTTCGATTCTTTGTCCTCTTTTTACTTTATTTGCTCATTCTCTCTGCTATCCATGTTTTCCTTCAATTAATCTCGTTGCCCATCTTTTTTATCTTTTACTTCACTTCTTTTTCACTTTTAAATGTATTTTTTGTGATAATTTCAGATGGCTAAACACCAAATGTCGTCCGTTTTCTATTTGTTGTTTATATTATCCTGTTTGTTATTAGTGGCAACTGCCAGTTATATAGATGACCAGGACGCACGAATTTCTAACGAACCGGAAGATGGTATGTTCATATACATAGATTTATAAGAATCATTAACTATAACATGAAATTTTAAAAATTTTTAATGATATTTTGCTGTTTGTAACACATAAATAATATAAGTTAAAGTATTAAATATGTTTTTTTATTGCTAAAAACAACATTATATAAACTATAATTCATTATATTTATAAAAATATATATTATAGTTCATTATACTTTAATGATCATGATGTGGAATTTATTATGTTTTTGCTGTTTTTCAGTTGATAAACGTGCTCGTAATCCATATTCCTGGATGGAACGTTCCCCAGAAAAGAGGGCTCGTAATCCATACTCCTGGATGACAGAAGATCTCGATGATAAGCCAAAGAGAGCTCGTAATCCATACAGTTGGTTGGAAACTTCTAAGGTATAGCTTGTATCAATACAATATCCCTTCTTCATTGCCTTATGAAGTGATTCATTGATATCGTATTTCATGAAATACGGTATATATTATCTGTAAAATTGAAAAAAAAAATTTCTTTCTGCAAACTAGCTATGCATATACATTATACAAATTAATAAAGTTATACTGCTTCTTATCTTTTTCTTCATTTTTAGGCTAAAAGACATCTTCGCTTTGTTGATGACATTGCTCGCCAACCACGCAATCCTTACAGCTGGCAATATACAATGTTCGATAAGCGTACGCGTAATCCTTACAGTTGGCAAAATATCTGAGCAGAATCGTCTGAGTTTAAGATATTCGGATTGAACGGTCTCTTCATTCTCTCAACCTTCTCCTCTTCCTTCATCTTTTTTTTAAACAAAAGCCAATTTATCTAGCCTGGGCAAAAGCTTTAACTTGTGAACATGATAAATATTGTGTTTACTTGAACAATAAGAAAAATTGCTTTTTTTACAAATAAAATAGCCATTTAACTATTTCAATCTCAATTAATTTTTCTTGAGAGATAGCTTACATAGTGTACACTTCCCTCACCTACCCGGTACATGAAGGACCACATTCATTACATTGATCTCACATTTGAAGGTTGTACTACTGCTGTTCCAGTAAACTATCTCCCTCTCTCCCTGTTTCTTCTTATCTCTCTTAGTATTTTATTATCTCTCATTCTCTTTCTATCTATTGCTCCCATTGACTCAATCCTAATATTAACCTGTCTATTTTGCTTACAGAATTTCGTTTCCTAGTGTATCTTTTACACAATTTGAATAAATAATTTTTTATTATAAAATAATTAATTATTATAAAGAAATATATATCATTTTTATTATAATTAAACCAGTATAATACATAATTCAAAAAAAAAAGAAAAAGAAAGAAAAAGGAAAATAAACATACTTATACATATGTAAATAATAAGAGAAAATTCATGTATAATATACAGAATATTTCAGATTATAACAAATTAATTTTTAAAAGACCCGTAATGATTAAAAGTATTTATAACACCTGAGATTAAATGAAATTCATGATATGATTAGTAATATATAGAGAAGAAATATTGGTTTGATTAAACTAGGATATCTTCGAATGTTGTCTTCCTCCCACCCATCATCATTTCAGTTTCTTTTCTTTTTTTCCTTTCTTCGACTTTAACTATGATTGTGATGAGGAATATTGAATTGAGATTTTCTGTTCAATTGGTCCAATATACGTTCCCTGAGCTGAAAATAGATAAAACAATCAATCTAATTCAGTAAAAGTTTTGAGAAAAAATTGAAAATTATGCGATCTATCTATAGGGTATAAGCGTTGAACTAAATAACTAATCATTGTTCATAAGGACTAATCAACTATTTGAATTAGTAACGTTTTCTTGATCAAAAAAAAAAGAAGAAAAAAAGAAAAAAAGGAAAATGATATAGTAATTCTAGAACCTTCTGTGTTCCAAATTTTCAAATTGAATTTATTCCAATGGGCATTTTCGGCCGAAAATAAGTTGAAAGTTGTAATTTGTATTGAACTACATCTATTAGAACTTACTTTCACTGTAATAACTATTCTTAACAGTTCTCGTTCCTGTATATTCCTTATGATCTAATGGATTGCTTTTACCATTTCGTTCCATGAATTGAACACGAGATGCAAACCACCTTATACCATACAACGTTTTAAGCTGATTACGATATCTATAAGAAAATCATGAAGTTATCTATATTTCTGTATAAATACAATATATAAACTAATTAAATATACATATTATATGATTAAGAAGATTAAGTATAATAGAACTGTACTTCATCTATACTCACCTTGTCGAATATTTTACGTAAAAAATGAAAGTGGACGATGAATTAACTACGACAAGAATATTATTCACATCATTCAAGAGATATCCGACATCTGAACGGAATAATGATGACTGAACGATCTCCAATACATTCAGAATGAATGAGAAGGTATAACAAAATAGAAAAACTGAAAACAAAAAAATGATTGTCTGAGATAATTAAAGAAAAAGAAAAATCTATTAAACCAACCAATTACTACAAATATCATCATCTTAGCTGTGCTATGTTCTCGGCGTTCAGATGCCACAAGCTCATTGCGCTGCTCAATGGCTTTCAAAATGGTACGGGCAACCTTCAAAATTTAAATATTTAATTTGTTTTCAAATATAGAAAAGCAAATAATTGGTGAGTACCTCGATGTTAAGCATGCATAATGCCACAACAGGGACTACAAATTGCGATAATAACGTTGCTATATTCTGATACCACAACATGAATTTCACATTATCGCGTAATAAGGGTTGAACCATCTCCTCTACGGTATCTAAATGACATTCCATTTTCAGCAATACATACATAGATAACAATGTTTATTTGTTTTTTTAATAGATTTTGTATGAAATTGCATTCTACTTTATGTGCATTGTGAAAATCAGATTTGCATTGTGCAACATGTTCTCTATTCTGTTATTGTTTGTTTGTTCTTTTCAAATTAAATAAAATTAGCATAAAGCCATTCGCACATTTCATTTTTATGTTTGCAATTGCACAAATCGGTTGTTACGTTTAGTTGTATACTTTAACTTATACATATATTTATATATATATACATATAGTTAAGTATACTATACTATACTATACATACATACTTATATATACATATGTACGTATCAATATATATATATATATATATATGTATATATCCATGAAACTAAATATCTTTATAATTAAATTTATACATTATAATATAATATATAAAAAAATCTTTTTTCGAGAATGAGCTAGAGTATAAAGAAATCATAAAATTACCTGTTTCTTTGTCGACAAACTGAAATTCCCAGAAGCGAACAAAGTTATAAGCAACAGAAAAGATAACTATGACGAAAACCGTTAATAATGCTCGTGATCTAAATTAGTAATTTATATATGAGCATAAGTTTTAAAAAAAAAGAAAATTTTCCAACCTTGTACAATATGATCGTACAACGAATGGATGACAAACAGCTAAATATCGATCTATTGTGATGGAAACCAATAGCCAAACACTCATTGATTGAAACATTACAGTAACCGGATATAGATATACCATAATCAATGCAGTTATACGTGGTGATCCTGAATAAATAAATAAGTTTTAAAAACTAATTATGAAATAAAAATATTTATTTGTTTATTTAAATAAAAATAATATTATTATATTTATATAATAAACCTGGTAATAATGATTGAAGATGTCCAATATTGAAGACTGGAATTGCTAATAAACATACACATAAATCAGTAGCTGATAATGCTGATAATAATATATTAATTGACCTAAAAATCATAATAAATTTTAAAAATATTCCATTTACTCAAATTTTAAATGAAATTTAAATATTTGAATAGAGTTTTATAATTGATTTATAACAATGATTACCTTCGTCGAAATGCAGGCTTTGTGTAGATAATTAGAGAAAGAACATTCCCTATAATTCCCGTAACACACATACATATCATGACTATTGTACATGCTTGCGACAACCATAATACCAAATTCATGGTCTAAAAAATATAAATAAATTTAGATTTAAATATACATAATGAATAAGAATAATAGGAAATGAGAAGAAAAAGAAGAAGAAGATAAATAAATATAAATGCATACATACATAGTTATATAAAAGTTGTAATGGATCAAAAGCTCGAGATGAAAATGAAGCCATTAATATATGTTTTCGACTTTTATTCTTCGATTTCAAACATATATACATATATACACATATTGTAAGTCTATATGTATATATCCAAAAGTTCAAAAATTAATTAGCAGATGAGCAAGAGAGCATTGAAATTTCTTAAAATGAGATATCTAGTAGTAGTAGCAGTAGTAGTAGTAGTAGTAGTAGTAGTAGTAGTAGTAAGAACATCCATTTTTTTTCTACAAAACAGTCTTTTCTTAACGATTTGAGCATTATCATGCAGAAATTTGATGAATTAATCGAATCTGACGTCGAGGTGAACAACGAATGAATATTCGATGGAAAAGATGAGAAGTATTACGGCTTTAGATTTGAAATGAGAAAAGTCGTCGTGTTAACTTGGTTCACCAAAACGGAATATTTTCTTCTTGACATACTATTTTTAAGTTCTATCTCATGATATGGATGTAGATGTATACATAAATAAAAATAAAAAATATATAAATAGCAAATGTTTCAAGAAATATAGAATTTGTATCAAAATCTGTAAAGAAATTAACATTTGATCTGATCCCTTGAAACTCTCTTCGTCCCTCATTCTCTTTCTTAAACATGAGCTTTGAGTTTTAATTGAGAAAGAAACAGAAATTGAGAAGAATTAAAAAGAATTTTATGTAAATAACTTATATTTTATAAATTTATTTTTATATTATAATAATAAGTGAAAAGGGCTCAAGATCAAGTGATAATGGTGATTGGTTGATAATATCGTGCAGATGAAAACTTGCAAAAACAAAAAAAAAGAAACATAGATTAACAAGTACTCAAATATGAAAATATAATGAACAAACATCCAATTGAATTGTGATGCTCAGTCCATATAAGTAAACTATATGAATATAATAAAGTTTTTATCGTAAAAACTTGATTGAAAATAGAGATTTGAGTATTTGAGATTATAACAACTTCAATACCGTATAATCATCTATCGCAACTTTGAATTACGTATGCATATCTTAGTAGCCGTTTATTCATTTTTAGACAAAAAAATAGATAAAAATAAATTTTATTTTTACCTTTCATTACTACTATCTAGAAATTAAAAAAAAAGAGAAGAAAAACTAGTTGCCAATATCTGTTCAATGACACTTCAATTTCAAAAAAAAAGGAAAGTTTTTTCTAGCTTCCGTAGTGATCTAATTGTTGACAAGCTTCAAAGAAAATGCGTCTGAAAAATTAATTTCAATCTAGCTTAAAGAACTTCAAGATTTTTCCTTACAAACAAATGATTTATAGTTATAACCATGAATGTTTTGAGGATTTAGTCAAAAGTTTTGATATAATAAACGGAAATCAATATTACTAGTTCGGAGAAAAAATTAGAAAGATAAATGCAAGAAATATACATATAGGCATGGACATCTCTTTTATCTGTTTAAGCTCAAGAAGGATCTAAGGTTTTGCAATTCAGAAAGGTCGAAGATCTAATATTTCCCTGGAAAATTTTCTTGCAATCTACTGAGAGGGAGGATTTCCGTTGATCGCTTTTCCGTTTCTGACCCACACTTTGCTCTGTCTCACTTTGTCTCTATCACATGAATTTCCTTGTTCTCATGAGTACTTTTCTACAAATTAAATAACTTCAGGCATTCCCCACTCATAATATTTCCATTTTATTAGCGGTGTTAATGAATATTCTCCAAAAAAAATTCTAATGGACTCAAGATTAAGATTATTTGAGAAAAGAACACAAAGGAAGCATGTGTAGTATGTTCATGGATGTATGTGTATATTCAATGTAAAATTATAAAAAAGAAAATACTATTATATCATATAATATAATAATTAAAGATATTTGAATTATTATAGAGCACTTGTTTCAAGTTGAACTGGAATAACCAGCAAGAGAGAGAGAGAGAAAGAGAGAATAAGTTCTACATGGAGACTAGGAGGGGAAAAGAGAAAAACAGAGAAACACAAAACATGTAATGATCAATGGAATTTTATAGTTTTAAAAGCATACAAATCACCAAACTTATAAAAGGTTAAAATCATTTAGTTTCAAAAATAAGTTTAATTTTTTGTTTAAAAAAAATGTTTGAAGGTGATGTAGAACATGTTTACTCAAAAATATTCGCTTCATGTTTTGATATAAAACTTATAAATTCATTTGAAAGTTGACCTTATTTGAAGGAATGAAAATAATACTGCAATCAAGATTTGAAAAAATAGATTTCAATGGGTCAGGATCACATCAGTAGAAGTACAACAGCTTCTAACGTTTTAATTTTTAAAAATGAAGTTGTTGTACATGTGTCATCATACAGCTTGAGTAGTAATTCAAACGCCCATAAGCAACACGTCACTACTTCTCTAAAGACTTATTCAAGATCAAAAGGTTGACATAATGAAGAAAGGAATGCTTAAGCTTATGCTGTTGTGTGGTGCTGCGTAGGCGACTTGCTGCACGAAAGACGACGACAACGTCTTGTCTACCTTTCCCTCGTGTCACGCTACATGTGAAAAAGTTTTATATGATAACTTTTCTCGTTGTGTAACTTTGGTTGTACTGATTGAAGATGAAGAAATGCTTAGCAAAGTAAGATAATGCAATGTTTTTTACTTAATTAGGCTTTTACGAAAGAAAAAACAGCTTTTTGCAGGCAATTCGATATAAAATATCTCGTATTGACCCTCACACATGGGATTGTATTCATACATGAAATCTATAACATTTCTTCAGATAACATTATAATAATTTTTTCAAAAATAAGAGAACAAACATCGTTGAATATACGATGTCAATTTCAGGGAGCTATATTCAACAGATTCATTCAATAGAAAATTTTCGAATAAAATCTTTAAGAAGGACAAATCTTCATTTATATTTCATTTTTCTTTACCAAAAAAAAGAATATGCAAGATTCAATGCTCCGAATACGACTTTGTAATTCTTGAGAATATACGGACTTGATAGACAGTAGTATGAAGCTGACATAAGAATTTCATTTAAATGCTTTTCTCTACCTCTCTTTCTCTCCCATAACTTCTGCATCTCTCTTTCCTTCATTTTCTTCAACAACAACATGTTCATTTCTTGGATTTAAATAATGTAATCGACAATGGACACGTATTTTCTGGGTTTCCGCTTTCATTTCATCTGCTAATCATATCTTTTATTTCACTTTTTCTCAGCTCAATTCAACACAAAAAAAATATAAAATAACATAATTAATCTAAACTGAAACACCGTAAGTATGGAGAGAATAGTTGTCACTCCATCAAGTAGGAGTAGTAGGCGACAGCCATATTGAACATGTAATTTCTGAATGAAGTAATGACTTAGAGCAAGCACACAATGAATAGAAAAGAATAGATTTTCAAAATTCAACCGTTGATGAAAAGGCTCAGAAACATTCTGTACTTTAGGCTTAATCCGAGTCATATTTAAACAAGAAAAAAGTTTTAAGAACATCAGTTCTTTGGTCCTAATTAGTTAGCAAATTCAAGGTAAAAGGATGTTTATTTCCAATTTTTCAACGGCAATTTTCGAAAAAAAGGTATTATTTTCCTTAAAATGAGTAGGAAGTTCGTTTTGTACTTTATGTAAGATTGTGAAGTATCTCGAAAGTCTCCTTCCTTATTTGGAGCAAAAAAGAAAAAGAAACATATGTATCTGTATATGTACTATTATTATTATTATTATTATTAAATAAATTGAAAACAATATTATTAAATAGTTAATAATATTATTAAATAAAATAATAAAATCACATTATGACATAAATTAAAATAAAATAATTTTTTTTGAAACAAATACTATTTTTTTAATGTATTTTTACTGTTATTTACCAGCTATTAAATGGATTTATGAGAGAAATTTCTTTAATTTTGAATAGATAAAGATAAAATACGATGATTCGTAAAAGAAAACAGAAAAAGCAAAAAATAAAGTTGTATCTTTGAAAAAAATGACAAATAGAGTTAATTATTTAGAGAATGTGGATAATTTTTGAAAAAAAAAAGAAAAGGAGAAGCTATGAGTAGGAGGGTAGACTAAAAGAACGCGAGAATGTTAGACTATCATTAGATTTCTTTTGAACTAATTTAAAATGGTTGCTTTGAAAGAAAAGAAAAAAGATAAGACAGAGAGAGAGAGAGAAAGAGAGAGAGAGATAGATAGAGAGAGACAAGATTCTTTTATGGAAGATAATAATAAGAAAAAGAATTTTTCAACCGAAATTCCTTAAAAATGCAAAACAGTCATCGGTTGTTTTGAACAAAACGTGATTTCTATTGAGTGCTAAAGCATCTGATAGATACTCCAAATATAAATTTAATTGCAAATTTTGAAAATTTGTTCAAAAGAAGTTCATCATTGTCATTTAGATTTTTGTCTTTTTTAATCTACAATTCTAATAAAGGACATAATATTATCAGATATAATTAAAATGCAATTGGAATGACAGCTTCAAGTAATTTTAGGAATTTAATCTATCTAAACTTCGTATAAAGTTTTGCTGATGATGCTAAGAATTCTGAGATGATGAGATGCTGCACATAATGAAATTATCCAGTACTACTTGTGAACGTTGAATTGTAGAAGCAGATTACATGGAAGCTAACCAGAAAACTGAAACAGCAAGCCATCGGATCAGATGATGTCATTGCTTTTCATTTTTTTAATTTAAGAAATGAAATACATGTGTATGTATTAATGGATACATACTATATATCGTCTATATATCGTCTCTATATAGGTTATATAGTATATAATTTATATAGTATACTATATATAATATAGGTTTATATCAGCTTGAATTGCAAAAAAAAAGAAAGAAATAATAGAAAAGAGTGAGAAAAGCTAAAAGTGAAGTTTCGTAAACAGGACGATTAATGTCCTCAGAATAGGTTTTTGTACTTTCAATTTTAAAAAAAAGTTCACAAAATTCTTCACTAGATAGCATTAATGGTAGCAAACGTGATTATTTTGCTTCAATAATAATATTAGACTATATGGATGGATATGTGGAAAAGCTTTAGCTTCTCAGAGATTAAGAAACAATTCGTATGCATAACATTGTTCACTGTTTTTCATGAGCGTTATTCATAAACAAATGTATGAGAGAGAGAGAGAGATTGTTTTTCGGTCAAAATGCGATCAAGCAATAAGTAAGCAGAGGAGGAAAAGCTTCTTCGTGAGAAGTATGACAGTTCTTCTCCTTCTGTACTTCTATAAGTGTAAGTAGAATGTGTGAAAATGTAGTGTTTGCCTTCTGTATGATATAGATTAAATGAGTATTACGATGAAGCATATGCTAGAACCTCTATAGAAAATCAGTATTTCTAAGAAAATACTATATATATATATATGGAAGTTATAATTAATTATTCGTCCTAAATTATCAGAAAAATCTGCAATATTTGACATGTATAAACGCGACATTTCACTAAATGATTTAGTCTATGGGTCACAAAAAGTGATGCTATTGTCTTTTTTTTTTGGCAGCAAATTATATTTACGAGATCCATATGTCAAAGTTATTTTTGAAAAATTACTGAAAAAGATATGTCTAAGTATATGCTTAAAGTGACATTTCTAAGAAAAAGAAAAAGGCAAAGAAGCAGAATAATATGATGACGATGCTGAATGTTTCTGAATGAAATGGTCAAAAATGGAATAGATGTCAAATTGAAGAATATTTAAAGGTTCACATTTTAATTTGAAAGTAATACATACGAATATCTATATATATATATATATATAGATGTGATTGAGGAAGAAAGTAAAGATTTTAGTAAAGTTCAACATATAATTATGACGATTTATATATAAATATATATATATATATATATACTATACTTATATATATATAGTTTGATTATATTATATTTACACATTTATATTGTTTTTTGTCTTCAAGTATAAGATGCAAACAATAAAAAAAATCTTTTTTTTTCTATTAATTTCTTTTTTTTGTAGAAAAAAGATCTACAAAAGACTTCAATGTTTCAAGTATTTCATGTGGAATATATAACAAAGAAAGGAAAAATAGTTAGATATTAATGACGTGACGTAATTAACTATTATAAATGGTTCATAACGAAATATTTTAAAAATGATATATGATTGAATAATTTCATTCATAAGTTTTTTTTTAACTAAGAAATTGTGTGAAATTGTTTAAATACATACTCGAAATTTGTTCGTTTTTTGAACAGGAAAAAAAGAAGGAAGAGAAGAAGAGAGTTAGATATCATTACTAAAAATGTAGTTTGAACATGTTGTAAACAATACTAGTAAACATAGTTTTAAAAAAAAAGTTTGGTAGAGATCATAATGAGGAGAAAAACGAAATGGGTACGAGAAAGAGTGGGCAAGAGTTTAGTTGAAGTTCAACCGTTCAACGCGTCCGCAATGATTATAATGAGATCATGTACAAGTTGAGGGGATCACACGTAAAATGCTAATTCACATCACGCAGACTGCCGGAGGAGAAAATGAAAAAGAACCAACATACGGGAGGAAGTTAAAAGAGAAGAAGAGTATAGAAGATAGGAGGGAAAGTGAGAAAGAAATGGTAAAGATATCTTCTCCAGATAAAAGAAAGAAAATGAAAAAAGATGCTTAGTCAGAAAGAGAAAAGAAAATATAGAGAGAGAAGAAGATGAAAAGACGAAAGAGTTTGTTATTATATTGAAAAACAGAGAGAAATAGCTGAGCAATAAAGGCTACTCCTTAATCCATTTTGTGGAACAGTTCATCTGTTTCGTTCAAAGAACAAATATGATTATAATATTATTTAAAAAAAAAAACAAAAAAGAATAAAAGGAAATATAATAGAAAAAGGAAGAAGAGGAAGGTATTTTACATCCATAGTTTATATTCAACACATTAATCAAAATACAAAAAGTACAAAGAAATGTCAAATAGATGTATCGAGGGATTGGTGAATGTCTTGAAAGAGCAAGAGGATGATTAAAGCAAAATTGAATATGGGATAAGAAGATACTTTTTCTGAAACAATAACTCCTCAATATTTTCATTATAAGTTTCACAATATCCAAATATACTTTCAATATGCTTTTTGGTCATTTTCTTTGAAATTGTCTTCATTTTCATTCATATTTTGCTCGTATTATGACAATAGAGACCAGTTGAATCTAATCTCGTAACAGATAGAAAGCTTTCGCTTGCAGAATTTCGTTATATAACCTAAAGTTAGTGTCAGTGTGGGAGGATTGTGACAAGCTGACGACATCTCATTGACACTTTAGTTATACACATAGTATATACATAACTCGTTTTGAAAAAAAATAATTGGATGAAACGATTTAAACAAATCGTTTCTAATAGTAAACTCACTATCTTCCGAGTTAGTGAGAGAAATATGTATGGATTATATCTAAATGTGTGTCTCTACTCACACATCAAGTAGGAAGTTCATTCCAGAAATGATTGCATCAAGAATCGAGATAACAGCAATTCAGTTAGGAAAATGCTTTAGAAACATTTTTGCCAACTTGAGATAGCTGAACAAATAGCTTAAAGAAGCAGGCGTTCAAAAAACTTTCAACATTATCATTTAAGAATCAAAAGAAAAAATAAAGTGAAAATAATAATGAAATAAGGATACTTGAAAGATTTCACTTGATTTCTTTCAATGTCTTAGTTTCGTTTTCTATTTACTTTCAAGCAATGTAGCTTGATTCAAGATGGTTTTCACAGATACTACACTCCACCTAGAAACAAAATAAGAAACTTTAAAATAAATTTTTGCTTCTGGAGTTTGAAATTGCAAAAAGAGAAGCGTCAATTGCTAATAACATTGGATATTGAAAGAATACCAAAATAAAATAAAATGAACGGATACATAATAAAAAGAAAAAGAGACAAAGATAAATAAGAAGAGAAAAAAAGAAAAATTAGGAAAAAAAACTTAATAATATTGATCATCATCTCACATTTTGATGAAAAAAAATAGAGGGAAACCCGAACAACTACTAGTAAAAGTTGAGAAGTGTGAACAGGAGTACTACTACTACTACAACTCCTGCAAAACCAAATTTCGAACAAAAAAAATTGTTTTTATCATACTTAGGTGAAATTTCTATCTTTGTTTTTTTTATTTCGTTGAAATTATAATGATAAGTAATAAGCAAAGTATAGACCAAAAGCAAATGATTATATTAGAAATTAGATATTTGGAGTTATAGCTAAAGAACTAGTATTTGCTTGTTTTCATGATAGATATAGATATTCTGCAAATTTGATTTAAGTAAAGTAAAATAACAGCATTTTTAATTTTGAATAAGATGAAACTCATTAATTGAGTAATTGAATGAATCTTTTTTTTTTCAAAACGATCAGTGTGAGAATAAAAAAAACAAATCCAGCCAACAATGACATCAATCACATTGTGAGCACGTTGTTGAGCTCTATCTAGTCGGGAAGAATGTACCAAATAGGATCAAAAGAAGAAGTTTGGTTTCTAAGTTGCAGGATGTTTTACATAGTAAGGAAGATAGCAAGTAATTGAAATTGATGAGCTTTGTGGATGAATGAACAAAGATACTAGATATTCAATTAGATCATCAACTTTTACTAAATGAGATATTTCGAATTAAAAGGAAAACATTCATTTTTTTCATGAAATTAAAAAGGATATCATTCTTCCATTGCCCAAAATTATCTTTTGAACATGACGTAGTTGGCTAAGATGATGAGAAATTTTGCAAAAAAAGAGAATGCCGGTTTTGCTAACAAATTCCCTCTCTCTTTTCTCTCTCTCTATCTCTTTCTCTCTTTCTCTATTTTCTTTTTTACTTTCTCTTAGTTTATATATCTCTCTCTCTTGCTTGATCTCTTGAATTCCTATTTTGTTGCCCTCATTGCACTCAATTTCTACACCTCTCATCTTCTTTCTATCTCTCCGTGCAACTCTCATTCCCTTTATCTTTTCCCTCTCTTCTATCTTATTTCTCTTTTCTTTCTCATTGACACTTGTTTCTCAGTATTTCTCGTATTTTTAATTCGTTATGAATACTTTGACCACAATCCTAATCAAACTAGCATGCTCTTGAGATATGAAGCATGTATGTAGATGGCCTTCTGTTTTTGACACAAAAAAAGGATTTCTATTGGAAACTGATGGATTTGTCATATGTCTATTCTTACTTAAATAACTGAATTACATTGATCATTTTTAAATTCTTTTCTTATTCTATTTTCAATGTCACGTTGTTCACGTTAGAGCATGAAGAGCATGACGACTAATATGAGAATGCTACAAATAAGTTTTTGTTTCTTTTTATTTTTTTAAAATAACATTTTTGATACAAAAATGAATATTTCTTCTTTCACACTTATATAAAAATACAAATAAATCTATATATTAAGAGAAAAAATGAAATTTGGTTTACTAGAAGTATAAAAAACTTGATATGAGACCAAAAAAACTAATGAAACGAGCTGGCCTGACTTGTCGCAATTATAGGAGCATGCTTGATTTGCCGGACACGAAAATATTTTGAATATGACTATATATCTTGAGACGAACTTTTCAGCTGTCTTATATTTATTCAGAGAAACAAAAAGATCTGGTACATACCATAGAGTAATAAACGTCAGTACTCAATATCCACAAAGGTTTTTTTTGTTTCATTTTAATGATTCTATTCCTGTTTAGCATTATATGATACTATATAACTATAACTATATATATCTATCTATACATGTTTATATATACATATATGTATATCTAAAAAGTTTTGAATGTTATTAATCAAGTTATTATAAACATGAAATAGTTATAGATATATACAAACATGAATGTATATATCTTTGAAGCAATATGAAGTTATTGAACTTGTCATATTCACATCTTTAATTTACAATCTGTAGTTTTTTAATCAAAAAAAATATCAAGAAGATTCATCTTGATACATTTTATATAGAACAAAACAAAGATATTGTTGTCATAAACAACAGCAACAAAAACTTCTGATGAACATAATATGAAAATTGTCTAAAAGTAGAAATATTACAAATACTATATCCTATACTATTACTATAGTATTTCATCAAATTAAACTTTTTCTTCTTTAATCTTTTCCTTTTTTTTTGAATTTTTTAAAAATAAAATGAAAGTGTATCAGTTGAGAATCATAAACGAAAAAAGCACTATGAAATAATTAATAATATGGAAATACGTTGAGAAAATTTTTCAATTTTCACTGAGTAAGTAAAGATCTTCTCAGTTTATTCATCTGCTCTATTTTTTTCAGCAGCAGATACCGTATAGCATCAATTTACTTCATAATAACCAATATTGCAAAATGAAAATAAAGAAAAATCAAAAATAGAAAACGTTATAACAGAAAATGCTTATGTATTAGGCTATTCCTAGAAAAAAGTTTATGAAATATCGTTTTTTCAATTTATTTATAAAGAATTCCGATGTCACATGTAGTAGATGCACAATGCATCACCAAATGGAGCGAGTTTAGCTTCCTTTGAACATTTTAAATTTTTTTTAGAATTTAAAAGTTTTAACAAAACTTTAATATTAATAAATTAAATTATTATATGAAACTAAGCAGATTTTTAGATATATAGTAGGTGGTCCAAATGGAACGTGGCCTCCATCAATTTTTTTTCAAAAAAAAAAAAAACAAACAAACAAAAATAAAATTATAAATATATTTAAATGAATACAAAATAATATTTTTAATTAATCTCAGCTCATTTGTCTGAAAAGCTTGTTTGACTTTGCTCTCTTTTTATTCGTCTTGTTCGTAATGGATGTAGCTCATATGCACCAGGTCCTCCTTTTTCATTTTGAAAATGATGTTTCTGCTAAAGAAACATGTCGCAAGATGAAAGCAGTTCATGGAGAATTCTCTCCAGCTCACAGAAGATGTAAGAAATGGTTTACATGCTTCAAACCAGCGAGATGGATCTCGGAGATCGTCACTGGCCCGGTGCCGTTAAGAATTTCAGCGATGACAGCCTTCAGAAGGTTCTCGATGACATTCCTGGAGCGACCCAACTCCAAATCGTGAAAGAACTGAAGGTTAGCAAATCTGCTGTCTCTTAGAAGCTTAACAAAATGGGTAAAATCCATAAGATTTCACCATTTTCCCCACATGTCTTGACTGAGAGCAATATCAGATCGAGAGTTGTTTTGGCTGAGCAGGACCTTCTGTGAATGAGTCAAAAAAGGGTTTTTTTAAGTTTGGTAACTGGGGACAAGAAGTGGATTCTCTACCTCAACCCAAACATGACTAAGATTTGGGTGTACCCAGGTGAGGAAGTTCCTATGACACATAGGGCTTACCCACAAATTCCTAAAAAGCCGCTGCTAACAACGCTTCTGCAATTAGGTTGGGTCGTTTTGAAGAACATTTTTCAGAAAAGAATTAGAAATTTAGAAGAAAGGTGAAAGAAAGTGATAGAAAATTAGGGAAACTATTTTAGAAAATAAAAACTTTTGCATTGCTACGTTTCAATTAGACGACGATTTATAGACTGATATAGCATATATAGATAAATGGATAAATATGTTATATGATATGTGAGGGAATGATTAAATAAAATCTCATAAAAAACAGAAATAACATTTGTATTATCATTTCAAAGAACGGAAGAAGAAAATCAACAGGATGTATTATAAATACGAAAGTTTATATTCTGAATGTATATAAAGAGAGAATTAGAGAGAGAACGCGTAATAGAGATGAAGAAGTGTGGGGGGGGGTGGTTGATGAAATTAAAAACAACTTGAAAAGGCTTAAAAATTGAAGATCACTGTATTTGCACAACTATTCCGTGTTTTTATAACATAAAAAATGAATTAAAAGCTCACAAAACATGAAAATGAACGTATGAGATTGATTATAAGATATAATATATATTCTAACAGATGATATAGTTAGTTCATAAATGAAATATTTATAAGAATCAAAACACATTTTCAAGTTTTAAATTATCAACATGATAGTGTTATGAATTGAAATATACATAGAAATCAATCATAAATGAGAATTGGAAAAGTCATTTATGTGTAATCGACATAAAGTAAATGTATTTTTTTTAAAATAACTTCATTGGGTGTTTTGATGATTTTCAATATTCAATTATGAATAATTTAATTTCTTTTATACATAAAGAAAAAGTTCAAGTTATTGAATGTTCAATAACAACAACTTGATTAGTTATTTCAAAGATTTTTTATCAAAATTTCTCTCTCTCTCTCTCTCTATAATATATATATATAAATTCTCTTTTATTTATAAAATATAAAGAAAGTTATCAATACGATTATAAAACTATATAATAAAATGTTAATTATTATTTAAATAGTAATAATATTCTATTTTATTCATAATCATTCGTGTATTCACATAATACACCAACCCCCACTCCTTCCATTTTCCCTCCTTTCTCCCTCCATATATCTACTTTTCTTCTTTTAAGTTCTAAAAAGCACGATCACTCTGCAATGTTACATCTGTCACCTTTGCAGCAGCAGTTTGACACCCTTAGAGTTACATTGATGTATATGAATCATCAAGATATATGAATACATCATAGTTAATAGTATATTCTTTCTTAGAATAAAAATAATTAAAATACCTTATATATCATTAGAAATGTTTATTTTAGTGTTAAACCTTATTATATAAATTTGTTTTACATGATCATTATCATCATTATTTTACATTGCTATCACTTACTTATCTGGAATATCTTCCATTGCTATATTATCAAATGACATTATACCTCGAGATCGGTTACAACGTAGATACAGCAATACAACACATACTACAGAAATAACTATTAAAGCTATTAGATTTACATTCACCGGTCCTGGACGAATTATGAGCACCCGGCCCATACCGGACATACCGTAATTCAGAAATACGGTACGGCCGTTAAGTGATGGTACTTCATCAACCAAATATGAAATTGGAATTGGAGCACGACTTCTTGTTGTATACATTATGAATTTATATAACTGAGAATATGATATGACTACTGGCTGTATAAGTAATGTCCAGAGAACACCTGTTGAACATGGTGGATGAACGAAAGAACCTGAAAATTTCATTTCCGTATAAACATAACTCGTTGAAAATCTTATACCATTATAACGATAGAAGGAAGTATGATCTTTGGGAAGAAGAACTGCTGGCTGAACAAAGTCGTATGGCTCATCCAAGCCGTTTTCTATAATAGGATACATGGATTTAGCGGCGGATATGATGACATGATGACTTACTGCTAAACAATGGCTGATCCAATGTGCTCATTTCCTTGTTCTTTTTTGCACGACTAGTTGTATTGACAGTTAATTCAAAGAAGACAGCAACCTATAAACAGAAAGAGGAAATATCTTACACATATATAATGCATTCAAAGATATGCTTACAATAGCAACATGTCCAGGCTTATTACGAGCATCTTCTAGTCTGAATCCTTCACGTACATGAACAAAATGAGCCTGAAAACATTCATTTTTTAACAAAACACTACTAAAAGGGAATGTTTTACCTCCATAAAGTGATAAGCTCCATTAATGGTATGGCCAGATTGAATAGGTGAATGACTACTCCATTCACTAACTGCCCAATGAATTTCTTCCAGATAATACTTGTAAGGTAATCCCCCACCAATAATCATTGGACGATTTTGCCATAATCGAAAACCAAAAACAGCTTCTGAATATATGAATATATTAGAATATAGTTGGCAATATATACAAGAAAAACCTGTGAAATTTTCAAATTTTCGTTGTCGTACTAATCCGGTTGAGTTATAATTAATAAATTTTAAAGGAGAAAATTGAATAGGTACAGCTTTTACTGAAAAACAAAAAAAATGTTATGTATAAATTCAATTTAAGAATGCTTGAAACATACCGACGTCGATGTTAACTGGGGAGCGTTCTTGTCCGTCAAAGCAGTCCGGATGGGCATTTTTGATATCAGTTTTCCAATCAGCAAACTCTTTAACAGCATCAAGCAAAGTTTTACCTATAACGTTTGAGTTGATGAAAAACAAAAATCAAATTGTAAGTCTTACCGATGCTTTTCGAAGTTGTAGCCGAAACTGTCGATGTAGATATCGTAGTGGCTTTTTGAGTAGAAACATTATTGGATAATTGCAATAAATATATGAGAAAAACTATGAGATAACCACTCGTCATCACCGGAGCACACTGACTGATTTGGCTCTATAATCAAACGTTCGACCTAAATTGATGATCGTTCCTATGCCATTGGCAAATTCTCTCGGGTTTCCAATAACCTAAGGAATTAGGTTGACATTTTCTCTTAGATCTTCTGAACTCTTCAGAAATATGAACATCTATCAAAATAGACAATGAATAAGAAGTGAGAGAAAGAGAGAAAAAGATAAGAAGAGTAAGTAAATAAGAGAGATTTTTTAAATATATAAGAAAAAAGAGAAATGTTAGAGATTAAAGTTACAAATGTTATTGATTTTATAATTGTTTTCTGTAGATTTGTCTTTGATTTTGACGATATTCCATATTATTTGTATATATATATATTTCTTATTATTATATAATATAATATATATTGTGTAATGTATTCTCTTTTAATTCTTTTTTTAGTAATTGTATAGGTTGATGATGATTTTATTGATTTATACTTGAGTAATTCAATTTATAAACTTAAAATCACTTCATATACATACATACATAGATATATTAAAACTTTTTTTTTCAATAAAATAATAAAACAATCCGTTACTACTTACAAATTTCCTAAATGTTTGATTATACAATGAGAGAAATTGATAATAGAAAAGTAGTAAGCATCATTCGAACTAGTTACAATTCTCAATTGAAAATCTCAAAATAGGCATAATCAAGCTAATTCTGGAGAAATAATAATTATAATTCAAGACTGAAACGAATGAAGCATGAAGAGATATCACGGCTTTTAAAATAATTGTTCGCAATATTATGTGAGATCAGAAGGTAATGTATAAAATTAATAAATAAATAAGTATATAATAATTAATTATATACATATAAACTATTAAAATTTTACAAAAATACTTTGTTTAAATAATAAATAATTATATTTATATAAATATAAATATTACAAATGAGATCATTCTAATTATATAAGCTGACTTAGAAGATAGACGACGGGTCAAATTTCAAACTAAAAAAACATTGTACACGTGTTAAGGGGTATGAAAAGCCAACTTAAGTGCTAGTTTACTAAAGCCTTATCACTAGTTTAATGACTTTTACTCCTGTATAACTAATCATTTCAACTAGAACTTCTATATAAAGACATTGACAAGAATAAACTTAAAAAGTTGCAAAAACAGTTTTGATGATGATGAATCTTCAAAATGTCTTTTCAAATGTTTCTAAATTATAATCAATGACGGTATGTGATAGCATAGGAATATGACAAAAGATGCGTAAAGTTGGTAAGAAGGTTTAGGTTCCAAACTTTAGAAAACAAATAAGTTTATGATATAGCACCTTTATGTGTTAAAAATTCCATCAATGTCTCAATTTCTAAATTGATATTAGCTGTTGCTCGTCGAATTCGTTGTGCTATTTCGTCTGTTTCACAATCATCGAAAGAACGTCCACAGAATGAAGCAACCATTGCTTGAGCTTGTGCATCCTCACTGAAATCAAATAAACTTGCTAAAGCTATAAATAATTTCAAAATATATATAAATAGAAGTTTTGGTGCACAAGGTGATTGTAGAGGTATCGTACAAGTTAAGATGTAGAGGGAAAATAAATAGTTGAATAATGCATTAAACAACCGTTCATTAGATACAACATCAACACAAATGACACATTGCTCAGATATTAATTTAAGTTTCACGTGATCTTTAAATGCCACGTGAAATATACGTGAAATATACGTGAACAAAATATTTGAATATTTGAACTGTGTGCATATATACATACAAAATAAAAAAAAGTAGAAGAAATAGTCTACATTCACGCATCATGCGCTCAATTAGCAAAGCAAAAATGAAATGAAAATCCAAAAGATATTTAAAAAATTTAATGTTTATATAGGGTGCATATAGAATAGCTGAAGCGAAAATACCTGGCTACTGACACATGGCTTCCAGCTTTCTTGCTTTCAGTTGATCCGCGAAGAAGTTTATCACGCAGCTCCAGTAGATCGATGAATGACCGTCGTTTTGAAGGAGTTGATCTAATTTTGTGAGGAGTAGCCGTCAGGTCCAACTAAAAAAATTGAAAATATATATAAATATGTTATAAATTATATGCTAACCTGTTTCAAAGCATCATTCAAATCTCCACATTTCAACCGAAGTTCAGAGAAATGAAGTATTGTATTCTTGACGATTTCATGAATTTCTGCCACCCAGAACTTCATAGACAGACCCAAAGCTCGCCGACATTCGTTTATAAATGACTGTGATTGAGCAACAGCCTATGAAAATTAAAAAAATAAAGTTTTTAATAAATATAATAATATACAATACCTTATCCAAATGATGATTATTCCATAATTGAAGATAATCTCCTTTATGATCTACATTAGGTGACCAATCCATAATTGCACACCAATCCTTCATTAAAAGTGGTTCAACCTATGTTTTTCAACTTCAATTTTAAGTTTTAATATTTTTGAATTACCTTGATTCCTGCTTGTAGCATACACAATATTCCTTGTTTTGTGTATAAATCTCCACGATTCAGATGTGGATATAAGAATTTGATAGTCATTTTAACATCAACTTTCTTAATTTCTTTTCGAATCTAAAATAAATCTAAAATATAAATAATATAAAATTGATTATAACCTTGCTCAGGAGTAAACCAAGAAGCTTTGCACACGATTTGTTGCTTTTACACTCATCAACTACTTCACATTTTGGTTCACAGTCTTGATGAAAACAGGGAGATTTTGACACAAAAATAGTAATTTCGTATAAATCTATCTGAAAATATAAACATATAAACATAACATTTAAATAATATGTCATACACTATATTTGGATATTAAATCAAATAAGGCAACCAAAAGCTGTTCTTCCACATGAGGCTCTGCTTTAGAATCATGAAAGAAATCTCCTCGATAAATATAATCATCACCTTAAATAAATATGTTTGTTGTTTAATTTTTATGTATATATATTCAACGTTTACCTATTAATGTTACAATTAAACCGCTGCTTTCATGTTTATGTTCTAAAAAGCATTGCTGAACATGTTTCGGTATTGAAAATTTGGCTGCCCCATTCGTACAATCGCCACAGCATCGACATCTGGAATGCAAATATTCGTAAAAAATATTTTTCAAAAAAAATTAACAGAGGCAATTATAATATTTGATGTAATTTTTCTTTCATATCATATAGTAAGAAGAGAATATTTGTGTTTTTTTTTCGACGAATTAGATGGGAACAAGATACTAGATATCTGGGATAATTCGGGTAAGTAAGCATTCGTCGGTGCTAAAAGCTAACAATCGCATAGATAATGGCCTAATTATGTGAACAGATCGTCTGGTTAGCCTAATATAAATATGCTTTCCCTCTATTCCTATCGATTTTATATAATTAAAATATAAAATAATATGAATTTCAAAAAAATAATTAATAATAATTAAAATCTAAGAACGTACTTGCTTGAGCAAAATTCATAAACAGATCGGCATGGACATTCCTTCTTGACACACATTTTCTTGTTTTTTGCGCATTGACATCCTTGTTCAGGTTTAGCAACTTTTACTATTTTTTTAGGTGGTTCCTAAATTAATTAAATTAAACAAAATAAAATCCCTAATGTATATTAATATAGTAAAGAGAGTGTTATAGAAGGTTTAGCTAAGAAGGTTCTCAAATCAATAAACTATAATTGTTTGATGTCAATTGTGAACAAAAGAAAATAATGTACAGATTGCATCCATATAATTTAAAGACAAAATAAGCATATAATTATAAAAATATATAAAATATGAGAAAATAATAAAAAGATGTTGTGTTATTGTTTAAATATATGAGAACATTTTATAAATATTTGGAAAATAAGTTGAATTTAAGCTCAAACCTTGTTTTTACAAATTTGCTTACAAGCACAAAGCTTGCTACATCCTTCCTTCATCTTTAAACAGTCACATCTTTCGTTTTTCATACAAGCATTCTTTGCTGGCTTAGCTGGATCAACTTCACATGAGCATTTACAAATTGCCTGATTTAAGCAGTCGCCTCGATATCTAAAAATTTAAATTAAAAAGTTTATTTTAATTAAAAGTTAATTTCTCTCTCCCTTTATTACAAGAAACAATTTTTTTTTCTTTTTAGCTTTTCAAATTCTTTTTCTCTTGAGTTTAATTCCATGTTTTTTGCTGTTTAGCCATTCATTGTTGTTCAGGGGAACAGATATCCTTAATGAATCTCGGAATCCGATCTGATGATGGCTATAACGATATCTAATAATGCTTCTCCTCTTAGTCTCATCCAAGCTTTATCCATATTTCCCTTCGTATTTCATCAATTGCTTGATGCGCGCCTCTACGAATGATATTACTTGATGCTATACCAAATCTAGCGACAACAGAGGTTCACGATGCTTGTGCTTCTCAACCTCTTTCGCTCTCTTTCAACACGTTTGGTTTCAAGTGTCTTTCTAACGTGAATAGAGATATTGATTAAAGATAGAAGAAGGCTTGCATGCAGCTTCATTTGGTCAGCAACAATACAAGGACATCGAATGTCTGTCATCTATTGACCAGTAGTTAGCTCAGGTCGTCGTATTGTCAAATGCACCCCTCCTCCTAGTAGACTATTTCTAATTTTCTTTTCTAGTATTTCTTCCACTCAAACTCTTTTCCCTTTTCTTTGAACTGTGTAGTTCAGCATACACGAGAGTGGGGGCTTTTCAAAAGGCATACACTTTCCCTTTTACTTATTACTCTC
Organism: Auanema rhodensis; assembly: GCA_964057225.1. Lineage (NCBI taxonomy): Eukaryota > Metazoa > Nematoda > Chromadorea > Rhabditida > Rhabditidae > Auanema > Auanema rhodense. The sequence continues at coordinate 14,841,527 of OZ059894.1, forward strand.
TTAGAGCTTCAACACCAATAGTCAACTACCAGCTACACATGCGTAAGATCCAGTCAACCTCTTCTTTCTCTTCCTCTTGTTCTCTCTTTTTCCCTCTCTCCTTCTTTCACCCCTCCCCTCTCTTCCTCTATCTATTTCTCATGGTACTATATTTCTCTCTCCCTACCCTTTTCCACTCGTTTCTTCTCATTTGGTCTGCCTCTTCTCTCTCTATCTTTTTCATTGTATTATAGTAGAGGCCAGCTGCCAAATGCCTAATTAATGTGTCAATTCAGCAACCTTTACAGCTTAAGCAGCAAGATTAGTTGAACCACAATTCCATTAATATGTGAGTACTTTATGATCGACCAACTGACAGCTTAATTAGCAATGATTTGTAATTAGACAATTCTTAAAACTTGAAAATTGATCAAAAAATGTCGAAAAAAACTGTTAAATGAAAACGTCATTGGGTTTCTTGAAGCAATTAGATATGAAAGGACAAAATCTTATAAATTGTCAAAATCATATTACCCAAGAGATTTCAATGATTATTGGATTAACTAAGAGATTAAGCAGACTAGTCAAAGAACAAGTTTACAAGCTTCTTCTCGACATTATTCAATTGCTTGATGATTTGAAGCTGAACGAGTGTTCTGTCGTTTCCAAGGACGTTTGTTCTTCAAAGATTTAACTGAAAACTAAACCATCTGCTGTTTGCTGGATGTATACAAGCTATATAGAGGGAAAAAACGGAAGGATGCCGCTATGCAGTTGACTCATCTTCTCCGGTTTCTTAGGTCTAAATGGGATTTGGTGGACTATTGGACGTGGTCCGAAAGATGGCTCGTCAGTAGTTCATTAGACGACAACTGACAATAATTCTATTGGCTTCCTCGCCCCGAAATGTAGAAAAAACGAAAAAGAGTTAGAAGCCGTAGCACGAACTGAAGAAAGCAGAGCGGTGAACCGTTGATATAACATAATCAACGTTGGTCGTCTCTACGGATTCAACTTCACACCAACAAATATTCCGTTTAACCATATATACTAAACTCTGTAGCCGAGAATCATATTATCGAAGTTTTCGTTCCACCTTAATCTTTATCCACTCAAAACGCTAAACTGCTTCTTCCATGATATCTTCTGGGAGAATTAGTACATGAGTGATTACACTAAGAATTTCTTTAATGCCTCTAACAATTCGGAGAACGAGTATTCAGAGGGCAAACTGAAAGCCGACAGAATGCCAAACGAACAAACAGAAGGACCATGGAACAGCTCGTGTAACTCACAGTCTCTCATGTCGTTTGTCATTCTTTGTAGGCTTCTGTCTATTTTGGCTTCATGCCAGATGGGCTGAGTAGTCGAAGAGTTAGAAGCCGAAAAAGACTAAAATGAGGACGATGAGAAAGATATGCAATCTATAGTTAGAACGTTGAGCCCATGATGCTATAGTAGTTTGAAAAGACAGAAATTAGCATAAAGAGATCGAATAGTGGAAGCTGAAGAAACCGAAAAAGGGAAGAAGATGACGATGCGAAGTCAGCAGAAAACATGATTCATGAAGAAGATTCGACCCCGGCAGCTATGGTGTCCTAAATAGTCCCAAGGGTGCAACCAGAACTTCATTCTTGCTCTCCCTTTCCTTCATATATCCAGTATTTCAATCCTTCAACGCTGTTTTATCTCCTCGATCACTTCCATAGGCTGCTTTCAAGCCTTGAATTATACTAATAATAGATCGAGGTGTGGAATTTTCAATATATTTTTTGAAGAAAAAGCTAAGAAACAAAAGTTTGTATTCTTATTTTCAGTCAAAATTAAATAAAGCCAAGGTACTGATTCAACCTTTTTTCCTCGTCTTTAGTTTATTTGATAAAAACTTCCTTCCAAATCGAGTTGTAGCAGTTTATGGATGCACAGGTTGCCTCTACTATATATACCAGCTCAAACAAAATAAAGAAGGAAAAAGCCCGATGCTTCTGGTTACTGCTTTTCCTCTTCTCTCGTAAAATTTTAGTTCTCTCTCTCTATCTCTCTCTCTTTCAATCTATTCATTTATGTAGCTATCTCCCTCTCTTTCTCTTCTTTTATGCGTCGTCATATCTCTATCTCATTCTCTCCCTCTCTCTCTATTTCGCGCACCCAGTCACCCACTCAACTCCCTCCCTTCTTTGCTTTCTTATCTCTCTCCATCATTCATACTATTTCTATTACTCGACACATTTTCATTCGCTTAATGAAGCCACTGACCTGGTACTCTCACAATGCTCATCACATGTCTTTCTGGCAGCTACACATGGACATGTATCAGCACTACATCTAAAAGAATACAAATAGAATAAAATTCTTTGTTTATACTTCAAATTCGAATTTGAAGTTTTCTTGGAGAAGATGACTAACCTACTCTGACTGACTGCACATTCGCAGCAATAGTTTGTGGCCCGGCTCATTTCGCTGGCCATTTTGATTCTGAACGAAAGGCCATTTAAAGAAAAAAACAGGAAAAATAAAATAGAAAGACAATGAAAAACAGATAAATTAGATTTTAATATTAGTATTGATGATTTTACAAGAAGAAATATAAATGAAAACGATTACGGAGCTCTTACCAAAAAAAAAGGAATCGCAAGAAAGCAAAAGCTCAAAAATGAAGACTCAAAAATTCAAAAAAAAAAGGCTCAAAAGACAAAGAAAACTATGGAAATAGATATAGAAAATTTTAACCGCTTTATATCTTTAGAATGTTCAAGAAAAAAATGTAAAAAAGAAATTCTAAACTTCAGTAAAAATGATTTATTCAATCATATGTATGATATATATAATTTTAGATATGTATATTTATAGATTAATAAAGTAACAAAATGACAATAAAAAAACTTATTTTCTATAGTAATATGTTCATAAAATCAACTTTTATATAAGATGAAATGTTATTTAAAGAAATAAAATAAAAAAATAAAAATTCATTATTCATTAAAAAATGATTTAGATTTAATAGATAAATCATATAAACAAGCATGTAGTAGTAGTAGTTGTTGTAGTTTTAGAATAAAAGAAAACAAATCATATAAACAATTACTATATTTCATATATGACGTGTGTGAAATAAACGAAAAAAAAAGATTAAAAATTAATAGGAAAATGACAAAAAATAATTTATATTTAAATTGAAGAAAGAAAAACTAAATGATCTCTAGCTATAAGCTCTGGGAGATCTATGAATAATTATTCAGATATTTATATTTATACTATACTAAACAGGTTTTCACTTGTTCAGTTTATATTTCTTATACAAATTTCTTAAAAAAGTGAAGAAGTGAAAGAAGAGGGAGATAAAGACGTATGTGACCCATGTGCTGGTATATGTGTGGCCCTTACTGGCCGTGCCCGTTCGATTAGTTGAAAGGGCAGGGGTCTACAGACACACACACACATACACATACACACATACACATAGAAGAGCGAGCCATGGCCCAGCCCAGCTCAGCGAGATAGCTAGCTAGTCAAGCCGTCAGGCCAGCCATCTAAGCCAAAAGCAGCTCCAGCCCGCCTCCTTCTGCTCCTATTTCTTCTCTCTTTTCTCGCTTGAACTCCTCCTTCTTCGGTTCTGCTCGTCCTCTTTGTTCCACCCCTTCCCTCCTGGTGCTACAGCTCCTCCTCTCCCTTCTACTGGGGTTCGTCTCATTTCTCTTTCCTTTATAGAAACAAACAAAATTATTGTTTATCGGTCTGACCACTCTCCCCATTATCATATAGTCTATAACATCTGCTCCATGTCTCTTTTCTTGTCTGCTCTCTCTTTACTTTGCCCTTAAAAGCGATATCTCTCTGTCTCGCCTATCCGCCTTATTTGAATGACGTCTCCAATTCTCTATGGTCGGGCTTCACGCAAAGCTACTATACCCACCGCCTCTCAGCATGTGCCTACATCCGTCTTTTCTTTTCTCTTTGCTCTGCTTCTCTAGTAATCTCTTTCATTGGCTTCATGTCTAGTATCCTTGTTCTCGCTCTTCCGCACCATCCGGTCACCAGTCGGCTACTTCAATTCATTTGCCGTCTACTAGCCAGCTGACCACTGCTCCAATGGTGGAAAGGATTCAGTTGGATTTCTCCTTCTGCTCTCTTCAACTGCAACGTTCTTTATATGATTCTCTCTCTTTCATCTCGTCTCGCTCACACTGCTGTCTTCCTTCCCAGCCTTCTTACACCCATTTTAAGCAAGATCCTAAGAGTGAAAGACAATCCATAGGTCATGCTTGAAGAAGAACTTAGCACGACAGGTGTGTAAACGAATACAATTATGATTATATATGGATTTATAAATTGAGAATGTAAAAGATCTGATGATAGAATTGATTCGAAAAAGAAAAAATACCAAAAAAATATTGAACTATAAAATCAAATCTTAATGAATTAAATTATGCTAATAATAATAATAATATAATTATAATTAAATAATTAAAAGTTAATAAATATAAATTAATGAATAAATTAACTATGAGTTATTTGTTAGCAGAATTCTTCTTGAGCTCTGCTTAGATATTTCCATGACAACAGCATCAGTTATGTGCTGATAGTCATGCGAAGATACTTACTTACTATGTTTTGATATTTGACCTGGATCACAATAAAATAAATAAGTAAAACTGTTCATCTTTCTTTTTAAAAAATAACAAAAAACTGACCGAAATGAAATCAAAAGTGGAGAAAACTAAAATACAAATGTATTTACTATTCATATTGAGGACAAGAAAATATAAAAATTCAGACAAAATTTGCCAAATTGAAAAGATACTAGAGATTTAAACTTGCAAAATTGAATCTGAATATTTAAATATATTTCAAAGTTCAAAATAGAACAAAAGAAAACAGGAAGAAAAAGAAAGCTTTCTCAGTAATAGTTAGCATGTTTGGTCAAAAGTCAAATGTATATTAACTTACGAAAAAATAATTAAAACTTAATAATCATGTTTCTTTTAGTTAATGTTACTATTAGATAATGTGATTATAAACAAGCATTCATTATGTTTACTAATAATGTAATGTTTAGAAATGTTTAAAAGTCTTCAGATGTACGGGATGCATGTTAATAATAATATTTTAAACTATGTTGACATAGTTAGAAATCAAATTAGCATAATATAAACACGTAAATTTGCATAATTATCACGTAATACGTTAAAAAAGGTAAACAGTTATTTTTGATTTTCGAAACGTATTCGCTCTGTGTGAAGCCTTGTGGCATTAAATTTATCCTTTTATTAATTATATCTAATTAACTATGTAGTTTCAGCTGCACGTATCTTTAGGCATAAATATAATTATAGCATAAAATGGACGATTTCTAATTAAAATTATAGAAATATGTAATTCAGTATAGATTAATCATTTTTAAACCTTGCAAACTTTGAAAATTTTCAAATAAATTTTCATAGCACTCAAACTATTCTTCTTTTGTATCAGATCTATTACAAACTTTCATCAAGCTTTCTTATATCAGAAATGAGAAGCTTATTTACACGCCATTTTCACTTTTGTTGTCCATAAAAAAGAAAAGTTGTTGGGAAACAAAGTAAGCTGATATGAAGCAACAAATGTTTTGAGAGAAAATAAGCAAAGAAGCTGATTTTTAACGGTTGGCTACTTGTCCCGATGTCATTTTATGTCAACTAGCAATTACGCAGCTCGTCATGGACATCCAACAAGGATACCGAACTTGTTTGTATGCTGTTTACAACCAGTTTGGAAGGTTTATCAGCAAATGAACGAATCAGTACTATATATATAAGTAAGCATTTCGAAGGACAATTCGAGAAAGAATTAACGAAGATGATCAAGATCGCCTGCTTAGCAATTGTTGCCCTTACGGCTTCAGTCAGCTCATCGCCAACATTCTGTCACTGTCCTAGTGGTGCTTATGGAAGTAAGTTACATCAAGAACTTTGATCATTTCTAATCAAAAACTAAAACAATATTGTCTATCTATACATATATATGTATATCAAAGATATTTGATGATACGCGAGAAGCCTTCTCGATTTTCTTTGTCCTATTATCTGAAATGGGTCAAAGTTACATAATAAAGATGTTGGATCAGAATGATGGTTTTCATATCTGTTTTGATATTAAAAATATATTTCATACTTCAAAGATATTGAATTTTACTTCCAGTGACCTGTCCAAATCCAATTCAGTTAAACTGTCCACCAGCACCACAGTGTCCACCAGCTCCACCATGCAATCCATTCCCAACTCTTCCATCTTTCGACCACAACAATGCTATTCAGGTTTTAATAATCACATTTATGTTACTTCTAATATTTATTCTTCTTCAGGGTATTGCCCAATTCACCTTCCCAACTTTAGCTCCTCTTGGACAGGGGCTCGGACAAGTTACTCCAGTCCCAGTTACACCGCTTCCACTCCCAGTTGCTCCACCAAGCAATGGGCAAGAAAGCCTTCTTCCTATTAGCAGTCCTTCATCAGTAAGCATATTTTGGTGAATTTTTAATTTTAACTATACATTCAGTCTATTGGCCAAGCACCAGTAGTTGCTCCAGCCATTTCCCAACCAGCTTATCCACAACAACCATACCAAGTTCAACCAGTCCAAGGTATCATACTATTCGCTATTCATTTTCATTGTAAATTTAAGTTAATGTCCAAGCTTCTAACCAATACCTCGAGGCTCCAGTCGATGCTACAACCAGAGCTACTACCATGGCTGGAGAATCGTACGTTCTAAACATTTACTTATTGTATAGTTCCTAAATTAAAGATATGTGGAAGCTGAATCCCCAGAAGAGTCTACCTCTCACACTGGAGTATTCGAAAATGAGCCAAACAGTACGCTAATAACATAAAAGGGTTCTCAGTAATGCTTTGTATTTTAGATGGATATCGTCAACCAGTTAAGAGAGATTCCGATAATTCTGATTCTTCTGTCTTAACCGACAAATGTAACGACAAGAGACTCAAGAGAATCATTGAAGAGGCTAGTATTCCATCTTAACTGAGCACTCGCTAATGTGTTTTTCTACAGAATGTTGACAGCAACCCATCCACTTCCAAGAGAAAGATCCAAAAGGCTGCTAGCGATGAGATCGGAGGATTATTCGATGTCATCTGCTCCTCTCATGACTTCTCATATTTAGCCAACACTCAGGTACTCCCAGAACTTCAAGAACTATATGAAGTTGAAAAAAATATTTCCAGCTTTTCTGTGAGGCTGGTAACGATGATGTAACATGCTTCGCTTTCCTCCACTCAATCATTCAATAGAGAACAAACTTTTGTGAAAAAATCTGTTTGATTTCAAACGGCCGTTATCAAGTGCAATCTTCTTTTGTAAATTATTTATGAAATAATAAATATTTTATTGTTTTTTAAATGATTTTATTTATTTTCAAGAAGCTCATCACAAGTAAACCCATGAGAATTTTCAAATAATTATTAGTTGTAAAGCTTTAAATACACAATAGAACCCATAGCAAAGACATGTCAATTTCTACTACAGTTATTGGAAATTCAATATAAAATTAAAATATATAAAAGAAGTTTTGTGATTGTTATTTGTATCATATTATTAATATAATTCTTATAATTTAATCAGTTGTTGTACAACTTCTAATAAGTTCTTTAACCGTAAGATTACGTTTTGCTACGTTCTGTCGTTCTGATAAGACGTTCTTGTCAATCGTTACATCAGTTTGATCAAGTATACTAAAACAATCATCCAATATCTTTTGACGGTCCGTACATGATATGAAAATCTGAAATTGTTTTTATTATATTCATGAAAATTTTTTATTAATATGGAGAACCTGAACAACATTATCATCGATGCTCTCACTGTCACTCATTTCTTGTCCCTCGGCAACGCGCCATGCGACTCTCATTTCTGAGCAACTTCTGGAAAACAATTTCTTTTGATTAGATGAGATTCATCATCTACCTTTTAGGTATTGTAGTTTGATGAATAAGAATTCCTTCTGCCATGGGGAAATTCAAAACAGCGTTGTATCTTCTTGTTTCTGCAAAGCACATACAAGGCTGAAATTCAAGAAAACGTTCATCTATCATTTCCATGAAACTTGCCGGAACCTCTTCTAAGTCATATGAATTCTCGATTGCAAAGTTTTCCCAGCAGAAACAAGGCTTTGTTAATGATAAAAGTTGTTTGAAAGTATCCCATTCTGGTTCCAGTGAGAAACCCAAAAAGAATATATCATTATGATCCTATAATTTTAAGAATAATATTACATTGTAAGAAATTAGTTTACCTTATAAAATCCTTTTATAAACAAAACACCTGAATATCCTTTAGGAAACACACTTTTCATGACCTATACATAGAAATATTCATAATTTTCTGATGATGTGACAGCAAAAACCTGAACAGCAAATGATTCCAACCCAGGTAACAAATCTCTTGTCTGTTCAACAGTAAAGAATTCAAAGCCAAAAGGTCTTTGAGATTGAATGGATTCTATAACTAAACGATGACTTTCTAATGTTGAAATACAACCTGAATTAAGATAATTAGTAAATTTCTCAAGTGGTTTTCTATGTCCAACCTATTATGCCATGTTTTGCCGTACACAATAAACTAAATTCTCTTCCATCGTCAATGTATTCTGTGACTAAATACTCTTCAAAACGATGAACAGTTGATTGTCTCTAAAATATAATTTATAAAAAGAAATATTTATATTCTTTATTATTACTCGAAACCAAGATTTAAATTCTAATTCATTTCTTATTATTCCTACAGAATGAGCAGAATGTGGGCGGATGGGCTGTATGACAGCAGGAAATCCTCCAATCTGAAGATCATCATTAGTATATTTTAGAAATGCAGAAGCAGAATTATTTTTTTCAAACTCAAAAAATGAAAAAAATCACAAACCTGGGTTCGAACTGCTTCCATCCATTGTTCTGGTTGAGGTGTCCCAGATAAAGAGCACTGTCTGAATAATAAATAATAGAAGAAAACAAAGATTGTTGAAGAAAAAAAGTATTAATGAATGAAAATTCTAAAAATTCTTCTTCCTTTTCGCATTAACTAATCCAAAAAAGATGTCATCATTATGGATTAATCGTACCTTAATGTTGCCAATCCGTTTCGTCTAGGATTAGAAATAGCATCACGTACACTGAATAGAATATCTAATTGATCCGGCAAAAAGCCCTGAAAAAAATGAATAATGAGCATAAATCAAGTAAACTGAGAATTGAAATCAAGAATTTCTATTATCTTTTCCGAAAGAACAAGTTATTTCGAAAATTAGTTTTACAAATAATGATTATTACCTCTATACCGAGTTCCTTACGTAGTTGAGCTATTGGTCTTTGTAATTTTCTTTCGAAAACTACTAATCTACGCTGACTAGATGTATATATAGAACATAATTCTCGAACCTAAAAATTTAAAAAAATAAAGAAAAAGTTGAAAATAACTCATAAAAACCTTTTCTAAAAGTTGACTGTTATTTAGATCTCTCATAGGCGGTTCAACCTGATAATAAACATCTACGCTAAAAGAGAAATATCCAATGAAATGTATTTTCACAACAAACAGATTGTTCTATAATTTAAAATTGTCAACTTACTTGCTTTCATCCAAAAGAATACGTGGAGGAGCTACTACAAACAAACGAACATGTGGAGGCTTTCTAAGGTCTCGTAAACCTAATTTATACTTCCAAAGTACGAGTATTATTGTGTAATTTTGCATAATTATTCTAAAATAAATAAATATAAGTAAAAAAATATAGACACAAGCTTTAGCTTTAACCAAGAAATTATATTTGTGGATTGAAAAATCGAAAAATCTTAAAATAATTATATTCAAATATAAATAAGTATATTGACTATGAGAAAAACAGAATTTAAAGAAATATTTCTATAAAGTTCTTATAAAGAAAATATCGAAAAAAGCACATCTGGCTCTCACTATTCGATTGTCCAATTGCTTCTAAAGCTTCTCATCGTCAACATTAAATTTAAAATAGCGAAGGACAACGAGACAGAAAATATAAAAAGAGTATATGAGTCATGAGAGGAAACTAGATAGGCCTATGGCATGTGATAATATATAATAATATATGAAGAGAATATAAGCAAATTGAAAGAGATGAACAAACTAAAAAGGAGAAATACCCGGTCAATGAAAAAGAGTTATCCTCAAGACTGAGCAAGATGCTTGTTACATCCTCTCAGTGTCTTGCGTTCAGGCGGTGAGCCTCGTAACCAGTGGCTTGCTCTCGTTGCCAGCTTTGCACGAAAGGCTGATGGGAAAGACAAGCTGTAGAATCATGAAACAAAATGAAAATAAGAGAGAGACATTGTGCTACACAGAGAAAGAGGAGGAAAATAGCAGTGAAAAGAGGGAAGAGAGGAAGAAAGAGAGAGAGAGAGGGAAAGAAGACAGGAAATAGGAAGAGATGGGTGATTGGGGGGAGGGACAAACTAGGGTTAGTGTTTAGTTAAAAGTCGAGAAGAAATTCATTAATTTCTTATTCATTTGAGGCATTTTACGTCCCCGTGCCATCATTGGCCACATTCTCAGATAGCATCAAGCATAATTTTTAACCTGAAATATGTCCCTTAATGACTCGTAATAGTGACATCAGAAGCAAGTTTAATCATAAGCGTACATCACTTTATAATATAAGTAAGAGATACATAAGATTAAATTAAATTAAAACCAATTGAAACTTATTTAAGCATTATAAATATATTACAGAATATTGAAAACGTGTATAAGACAAAGAGTTTTTCTAATTCAAAAGATAAACTATGGAATATATCAATAAATATTTATACATGTATGTTTTATCGTAGGAATTGATTAAGAAAAAGGTGTTGAACGAAAAGCTTCCTGACGTAGGTTATTTTAATCCCGCCTTTCTTCATAGATAAGAGTCTTAAATCATGAGAGATTTTATTCCAGGATTTTTAGATAAACCATTTATTCAATCATAATTTCAAATAATAAGTTGTATTAGAGATTAATTTCAATTGAATAAAACAATATATTTCATATAAAATGACTCTGATTCGGAAATTATTTCCTCATTTGCATAATTTCCTATTTTTCATTTTTAATTGAAAGCAGATAGCCAGCGGTTGCATTGATTTCATAGTCTAGCAAAATATTGATAAATATATAATACACATATGAATATATACATATGTGGTATTTTTATTTTAGAACATAGAAAAAGTGAATCCATGACATTTGAATAGAAACAAAATCATAAAAGCTATGCTACATTATACATATATTAAAGAATGTAGTCATCATTAAAACATTACAAATGATAAAATGATATCTTTGTAAATCATCACGAATGTATACATCAAGTGCTATATCAGAAACATATTAATATTTCTTATGAATGTTAAATTATTTTCAAAATTACCTTGTTGTACTACGAAATACATATGTTTGTAGATAGATAGATGTACTATTTCAATACAAAATACTACTATCCGAAAAATTGAAGTTGAATACGTTGAAACATTAAGGAAAACAAAATATTCTTTCAAACATACTTTGTACCTTATGACTTTATAATTTGTATTTCATTTGCAATTGAATTTTAAATAATACTAATATCAATATGAAAATAATAATATAATATAATAGAAAGTGACGATTAGTAAAAAGAATAAAAAAGAAAATATAAGCTTTTTAGATATATTTTTGAAGAAGAGGAAGTATAAAAATAATATTGTACCAAAACTATTAAGTTGAAATATGCAGATGGAATTGTGAGAGACGCAGACATTTCAGAAATAACAACTTTTTGCCTTTTTATTTCTGAATATCACGAATTGTTTGTTGTAGCTAAATGAAGCTTCATCAGTACAATCTTAACATGAATGATGTTGCTGCTATTCAGAAAAAGAAAAGCTGAATAGAATTACACCAACTATCATTTATTCTCATCTTAGTAGTTTCCATGGATATATTTAAATATCCTTTTGGAGTAGAAGTTTCATATATATTTGGAAATTTATCTATATACATATACAGATTAACAGTCAATCTAAGTGTTCTCATTGAACAAATTCAAACGAAAAATCAAAAATTTGTATTGAATTGCAACATTTGAAAATAATTCATAATATTTTTATTGTTGGCCATAGATTTGATATTTTGAAGCATTTTGAAGAAGTTTGAAGCAGTTTGACTTCGGCTTGAACTAAACATTTCAAACTTCTTCATTCCCATATATGACAGCTGTAAGTTCCATTTTCGATTTTTATCAACAATTCAAAATGTTCGAGTTGAAAATATAAGGTCAAAATTGAAAGAATAAAAGATATTATTATCCAAAATACAGATACTTATATTTACAAAACTATAAAAAAACTATAGTATTTTATAAAATAATTTTGATTATCAATAAAAGTTTACCTTGACTTACATACATACATATCTGCTATTTATGTTATTTTCTTACCATCAATACTTTAAATACAATTTTTTTATTATTCTTTTAAGCTGATGATGATTTGTCTATTCTTATTCTTTTTATTTTATATTTATAAATCTTTAAATACTTTTTTGAATAAATATGAATACATACATACATATATGTATATGTAATATATAGCTATAACAAAACTTATCTGTTAAAAAACTTTTTTTTAAACTGAAAAGTTGACATGAAAAATAATCGATTTGATAATAAAAACCTTATTTTCATTAAAAATCGAATATTATTTTACTTACAAAAATACCATACATGAAACAGATTAAAACGAATTATTAGTTGGCCACATTTGAAAGATTCAAAATTTTACGGAAGAAATCTTAAATGATTTCATATCGTTTAAATATTTCTTTTTTTCAAATGTAAGATATTCTTTGAGCTTGGTGACGTTATAAGCTTTAGGAAGTAGATCTTCGAGAAATTCATAGCGGGGCAATTGGTTATCAGAATAGTCCAGCTCCTCTTTGGATATCGGAGGACGGCTGACAATGTGGTTCACGAATACCGAAAGAAGAAGAAGAATTCGAAATGTTCCTGAAAACAAAAAACAATTGTATTTATGTACATACATATACGTGGATTAATTTCCTTATTTTATTTGTTGGAATCACAAAAATGTTGAGTTAAACTTAAAGTACAGTCAATCGAAAATAAGCAATTGAAGCGTATAAAAATACGTTTTAAATTTTAAGTAGATCAAAGCTATAGATATTTAAGAAAAATATGAAATAAACAGAGAATTAAAACGAAAACTTACCGATCATGTGTTAGAATCGAATGAAATCGAAACGTCAAACCCGTTTTAATATCAAAAACATTAGAAGAAACAGAGACCAAAAAGCATATAGAAGTTATCAAATTGAACTCTTGAAGTATTTGTCGTCTATATCGGTAAATTCAACCTTTTTAATATTGTTTTCAGGGCCCTGTTGCTACATTTCCATCAAAAGAATTTACAAAATTTCAACTGAAAATAGCAATAGTATACAAACAATTTTACGATTGAAAGGCATGTAATATTTGATAAAAGAAAAGATATTTAAAAGGAATTTACAGAATATTGTTGCTTCCAAATCCTCTTTTTTCACCCCCAACATCTTGCTGATTTTTAATATCATTATAGATCTTTTGAAAAGAAAAGAAGATCAAATAATTGTTTAGGATAAAATATGCTGATTGTTATTCTGATAATCTTTTTCTCTTCTTTTGAAAACTAATGGAAATTTGAAGAATGGATAACAAAGAAAATACGTCTATATCAGAAGTAATCCATATATCCACGTAACAAAAACTAAAAAAAAACTTAAATATATCTTTAAAACCCCTTTCAAAGAAGCATAAATCCATATTTACGTATATGTCTGAATTAATATTCATTTTTGAGGATATATATACATATATACATAGCATTATTGTACAAAATACTTTAGAAGGATTAATAAATATGACAGAGTACAATATAAGGAGAAATCCCAGAGTATTTTTTTCTCCCAATAAAAAAATTATTTACAATAATCATAAATTGATAGAATTCACGATTATTACATGATAGTCCAATACACCTCTCATACATTCCATGAATTCAAAGCCATTTGATACAGTAAAGCCAACCAAATCTTTTGAGCCGTAGTGAATGACCACATTACATTTCACAGTATCGGATATGAAGCGATAGCATCTAAAAATGTTTTTTTTTGTAAATTTGATATTTCAGATATATTTAGAAGTTCTAGTAATTTTCAAAGAAAAACCAACCTTTTCACATCCAATGCCCAATAGATGCCGTTTTGGCTTTTACCCCACGTTTTTTTATGAGAACATTTCCCAAGGTCTTCTTCCTGCAAAATATAAAAACCATTTAAAAATTCAGATAAAAAATGAATTACCTCAAACCAAAGTATACTTATTCCATCTAAGGCAAAGCGACGAGTTTTTTTATTAGGAAAGTAATAGTTTTTAACAGTTAATACTGAATCTGTTAAACATACAAAGTCGTCTTCATATACTGCCGCCATTCTAAAAATATCAGCTATAGTAAAACATTCATAAAAATAGAAAACAAAATTATAGAAGACCTAGTTTCAAGATAAAGCACAACTCCTCATATCTGTCGCATTTTATATCCCTTAGATTAGGAGCTCCGCCTCCGAGATTCAGCATATCCTCTACCATTTAAAAGAAAAAATCGGATGCGTATGCTAAAGCTGAGAATTATGTAATATTATTCATTAACTTATCAGATTTTTATCACCACATAAATACTTGTTGATGTAGATACTACAACCAAACAAATTCATAAATCCACACTTCAAACGTCATTGTGCTCAAAAATTTGATTACACCCTCAAAATCATCTTAGAATTGGAAGATCGGAAGATACTATTTTTAGAAAGATACCACTTTTAAATTTTCTTCATTCCCATTTTTTTTTACTTTTTAAATTTTAAAAACCAACAGTACAATGCGCATGCATCAGTTTAAATGAATAAGTTGACCAATCGAAGATCTACAAGATGTTAACTCACGTGGAACAAGCCTGATTAAATAGGAAACATTTTTTTACATCATAAGATATGTTATCTTATTTAATTGAAAAGGAACTAAGGCAATCCGGAAAACGGAAATGATTAACACCTGCACGGATGTTACCATATTATCACATGTCACTGTTGCAAATAAGCTAATGTTTTTCCTAAACTGGGTCAAAATTTTACACAAAGATTAATAATCATGTCCATGAAAATGTTGAGCTTTTATTCACTGAAACTAGAGTTGTTAAACCATTGCCGTTACGAAATTACAGATTTATCATTTCAAAATATCATTTAAAAGACAATCACTTAATTTCAATTTCAAGTCCCAGTAGATTACTGCTTTTATAAGAAAAGTACGATTGTTATAAAGACACATAATGTAAATAATTATTATGTTATTGGTAATTGTTATTTCTTTCAATTTATTTAAATTTGTCCATATCGTTCAAATGTACTTTCGAAAATTTATTCTGTATACTTCCTACATAGTCGTGAACATCCCTTGAGCCTAAATATGTTCGTACTATCTATGAATTCTAAGAATAAATTCTGTAAAACAGTACTGATAACGTGAGCGCTCCAAATATAATAAAAGGATAATAATATAACAAAATTTAGATTAATTCTAAATTTCAAAACAAAGCGTCACGTATTTCTTGCTAAAAAAAACCATTGACATCAACAATGACTTCTAATTGGAAGATCCTATACAAAATAAATAGCCTTAGAATGTATTATTTCTTAAAAAGGTCATCAATCAGAAGCATAACTAGAATTGTTCTCCAAATAAAATCGGGAAATATGCTGATGATGAATAAGTTCAGAGATAACCTTCGTAATTTGTAAAACGTGCCCCAATGCGAATTCCTTTCACTGCGTATTTACTGAGTATTTGATGTTTTTACGCTATGCTTGTCTGATGCACTGCGTTCCACTAGTTTCAGAGGGTTTTCCCAAAATCTTTCGGTATTTTTTAATTTGCAAATCGAAGTTTTTTTGTTTTGTGCTATAAAACTATATTAGTTTTAATGTTGTAATGATATTTAATTTCGGCTTTGTTCCATTTTGAAGTTATAGTTGTTGCTCCTGTACTTATTAAAGATATTTCTTTTAATTTATTTGTTCTTGTCTATTGCTTAAATTACGTTTTCAATTTTTTAGTATTTTACAGTTTATCTTACTTGGCAAGTAATCATGCAGATCTTTGTTAGCGCCCTTGACGGAGGACTTCACCGTTTCGATGTGTCCGCTGAGACCACCGTTGCTTCCTTGAAGGTACTGTTAATTTGATCTAACCAAAATTTAAATATAGCTATTTTAGCAAAAAATCGGAGCCTCTGATGAGCTCCTTTCCTTCGGATCCAAGATCCTCGATGATGGAGCCGCTACTCTCTGCTCCCTCGACATCGTCAACGGATCTTCCTTGGCCATCAACGCCAGACTTTTGGGAGGTTAGTCCTTTCTAATTCGTTTTATCTTTTTGCTCTTTTCTTCTATTTATGTTTTTATTTTTTTTCTTTAGGTAAGGTTCACGGTTCCCTCGCTCGTGCCGGTAAGGTTCGTGCTCAGACCCCAAAGGTTGACAAGCAAGAGAAGAAGAAGAGAAAGCAAGGTTTGTGTTAAAAATTAATTGCATTGGTTATTTTTGTTTCTTTAGGACGTGCTGCCCGCCGTATCCAGTACACTCGCCGTTTCCTCAACGTCGCTACTGGACCAGGAAAGAAGCGTGGACCTAACTCTAACTCCGCTTAATTTGTTGTTATAACCACTTTGATATAAAGTTGTTTTTCTTCCTATTTTTGTCGTTGAATTGAAGTTTGAATACACTTTGTAGTATTTTGGGGATTAATAGTAACTTGAAGCATAATAACCGAATGCTATTTAGAAATTAATGTCCGCAGAGTTATTTGAGAAGTTTAGGGAAGATATTGAAAGAGGTGTGATGCGAATTATGCGTTAAATTATATTTTTAATTTCCACAGATGATGGAATTCGTACCAAATCTAAAGCCAAAAAACAGATAAGTAGAAATGTTGATATAGCTCAGCGAATTCTTAATGCAGCCAATAGAGGGCAGGTTTGTTCACTTGCTTTTATTTTGTTTTGTAACTTTTGTAACTTAGTGGTGAGTTTTATTTGTAATATCGTGTTCTAGGTGGAGCTTGCCGAAGATGAGCAGTTTTTAGTAGAAAAGAAATCAAAAAAAAAAAGAGCTCAGAATACAGGCGTGAACTTAAATTTGAAACATGCTCATCAGGTTGGTATCGATCTAGATTATTTATGTACAATTGTTACTATCAGGGATTTTCTTTAATTGATCAAGTGCGTGCCGAAAAACCTAAGGACTTGTTGAACCGTAACATTAAATATATGAAATATACAGAGAAGCGTAAACTAGATGAGAAAAAGGTTTGTAGTATTAATTTAAATTCAGTACTTATTGACTGTTATAGGTTGTAAATATGATGAAAACTCATTACTTTTCTTTGAAAAAGAAGCAAATAGTGAGAAGAGATCGAGAAAAGCTTACATGTTTGTTGTATTTCCTCAAATATTCTTAAATGACCATTAATTTAGGCTTACGTGAACCTAAGAAAACTAGTAACAAAAAGAGTGTTTTCTCTCAAAAAGACTTTAAAAATATTGGAGCTTATGAAAAAGTTACAAAATTTAAACAAGATGAAAATGGAACATTCCTGTAGATGTTTGTTTTGTTGTTAATAATTGTTATATTGTTATGTGATTTAGTTGTTATAAGTTGTTTTAACTTTCTTTGACGGAGTACACATTTCAGTGAACTATTTTAAACTGCTTTAACAAGTCTTAATGAGGAAATACTATATTTATTACAATTTATGACAATAACAAAAAGATAACATTTATTATAAAAGTTCAAGTTTAAGCTCGAAGAAAGTTTATTGTTCCGAGAATATGAAAGAAGTGTCCTATTTTCACTAAAGTTTTGTAATCCAAAGAGTTGGTACATGTTTATACTGTTGAGAATTTTTTAAAGGGCTGTTATTCGAGCAGAGCATATTTCAATAAAATATACATTCATTTTCATTTCCTGTCTTTGATATAAACGGTAATTTTCCTTTTAGTATAAGTATAAAATGCAGCGTTTTTTGAAACCCCTACTATAATTTTCCTTTTTACATAAACAAATAAATTAATAATTGTAGAAAAACATGACATTATCATATTTAACAGATATTATGACAGTGGTTTGCTTTCAATAATAAAATAGACGCGTAGGTTTCTTCTGGACGTTGGTTTTTTCTCTCCTTGGGGCTGTTGTCTGAATGTTGCAAAATGAATACAGGAGAAACATTTAAAATAGTACCATTGTAGGATTTCGGTTTTTCATCTAATCCGAAATACCAAGAATATAAGTGAGTTCCACGTAAGAATGGCCGAGTTACCTCACAGAATTCTTCGCTTTCAGTGGGCATTAAAGTCTGAAATTAATATTTATTTGAATATGTAGTGTACACACCTGGCTGAAACAATCCCCAGCTCCATCTAATGAACATAAGTGAACGTTTAATATCGTATCTCTTCCAGATATGTTGTATCTAAGAAGCTTGTTGTAGGAGTAAAAACATTTTGAATATAAAACCTGTATCCGAGACATAATGAATAATCATACCATATAGGCTCTGATTTGAAATAAGTTAGATTATTGCCTTGCAAAATTATGTGTTTATGCATCGGTGTTTTAACTTTTGGCTTTACCCCAGAATCTTAATAATGATATATTTTGTTTTTGCAAAGTATAGCGGAACTTACATCCTGTTTGCTGCTTTTTCTTTGACGATTTTTGTCTTGGAAAACGAATATTATCAGAATAATTATAGTGGGAATTCCAATTATTAACGTGTTGCGGTAATCGTTGATCCTCTCTTTTGGACTTTCCATGACGTGCTTCGCATTTTGATTTGCATTCATGTAATGTCATGAAATTGTTTGCAGATTTTCCACATCCTGTGTAGTGAAATCCTCGACATGCTTTTGATCGCTTGTTGAAATAATATCTATAAAATGAGAATTGAAACTTTAGAATATAATAATAAAGTAAATGATGAGCAGAGTTGCATATCATGAAATTTGAAAATAAGTTATTTAAGTTGCATCAAGACACCATTCATGCATATTTAAGAATTCTAATTTTGGCATGTCTTTGAGAAATACATTTGGCATACATACTAAATAAACGAAGACTTATATATGCTCATTGTTTCAATAAGCTCTCCAAATTTTGGATTTTCTCTTATAAGGCTTAGGAAGATATTGTTTTCATTTCAGTGTTTTGATCAAACATTTAAGCTACTTAAACTTTACCTGTTCGACATGGCTTCACACCAGTTACCACGATCAAGTGATTCCAGACAAGGATCTGAAAATGAATTGTCAGCCAAAACATATTTCAACTTTTTAACCGTTGGATGTGCTTTTCTATAAATATGATGGTTTATACTTACCTAAACCTGATATTTCACATGTTTTCTGACATTTTTCAAAACTTTCAAATTTGTTAGTGTTACCCCCGCATCCTGAATGTTTATCATTTAATTATAAAATGTATTTGAATTTCTAAACCTCCATAAAGAAATTGATCACACGTTCCTCTAGTTTCATTAAAAAACCACATATATTCCAATTGATTACATTTTCCCCAATCAGGAGGATGGGAACATATGGCTGGATCGTTACTTGGCTTAATTCCTCGACAAATTTCACTGCATTCCCATTCAGTGGCAAATCTGAGGATAAAAGTTGAATTGAATCAAAAAGAAAGTTAACCTATTTTCATTTCCACCACAACCACTATATGTGAATGAAACACATTTCTTGTTATGGTATGACCATCGTTGAACAGGACGCTTCGTACTACTAGAGCATTTTCCGGAAGATGATCCTGGTTGAGAACAAACTGAAACTTTTTGATAAACAAAGATCTATTTTCATATATTAATATATGTGCGATATGTGCTACATACCATGACTGTTGGCTCTTGGCTTTCTTTCCAATTTTCTTCGTTCAACTTGACAAGTACGTTGACAAACTTCATAAGAATGGAAATTATTGGCATTACCACCACAACCCAAATACCAGAATTGAGAACATTTTCCTAGAAAAAGATGAGAAATTGGGAGAAATGTTGATAATTTGTGATTAGGAAATACCATATTCACGATCATAGTAGAATCGATAGCTAGCTTGAGCTAAACAATGATCATCGTTCTTTCCATAACCAATATGAAGTGGTTGATGACAATCCATCTCAGGTTCTAAAGAGCAAAAGTGGTTTTTTCTAAAAAAATTTGAGAAAATAGTTGAGAAACCTGTCATATCATTGAATTCGTAACATAATCCTTCACATTGACTTAAGGTCATGAAACGATTTCCATTGCCATCACATCCAGAATAAGCGAAAGGACGACAAACTTTGGATGTTTTATCATAATAGAAAGCTGGATATCTGTGAAAAAATAAAATAAAATTGAGGAATAAAGGATTGAAGATCCAACGTTTCTCGACAATTTCCAATTTCTATTGGTTCTAGACATCGGTACTTGGTTTCTGGATCCGGCAGACGTGATTCAACCGCATAACCTGGATGAACACAATGCCTCTTACAGGATTCTTCAGAAGGGAATATGTTTTCAGAGTTAGAAACACATCCATCCCACCAGAATGAATTACATTCTCCAGTTTTGGGCTGAAATTTTGAATTACAAGATGGAATATCCTCGTAAGACATACCTCGAAATGCCATTTCTCTTGCCATTCTCCATTTCCACATGATTCCTGATACTTTGGATCAAATCTGGCAGCACAATGATCTGAAAATCAAAATTTAAGTTTCATTTCAATTCGAAACTAAGTCAAGTACTTGGTGTTCTTTCTTCGATATGTCGTTCACAAATCCATTGGCATGTTTCCAAAGATGGGAAAATATTTTCATTTTCTCCTTTGCAATTACCGTACCTTAAAGGTTTTTCAAATAAAAATTTAAAAAAATTGAGAAGTTTTTCACCAGAACATCTGACATCTGTGAGTTGAATGATCAAAGTAATAGAATTGTTGGAACCGGCCCGTTGCACTACAGGAATCCTTGTATGAGTCATCAAATGGTTGGATACAAGCTTCTGAAAAGACTTGTCTGATGTTCAACTTAACCACCCTCTGAGCTTACGAGTGAGTTCTCTTGGTGGACGTTCGCAGACTTCTTCGCATTCTCCAGAATCTGTGAAGAAATTCAAACTGGGAGATCGACATCCACCCCAATGGAATGCAACACAACGTTTTCTTAAAAGTAGAAGTAGAGGTTTGCAAAATAAAAAAAAATAAAAAAATACTTCTCATGATCGAAGTAAAATCTGGTGGAAAACTCGCCCAAACGACAATCCCCGAGGTATACTGTATCAAACTTTTCCAAACAACCTCCTAAAGATATGAAAACTTTGAAAAGAATTGTATTCCAGTATCATACTTCCTTTAACTTCTGGATGTTTTCCAGCACATTTCCATAAACAACTTTCAATATCATCAAAATTATTTCTTGAAGTACTGAAACATCCATCATTCCAATACATTTTGCATTGTCTTGTATCCGGGTCATAGTAAAATCTGAGATTTTTAGAACTTTCTTGATTAATATCTTGATGTTACCGATTTTTCCATAAATGACCTCCAGAACAAGATTTTTCTAAATTTTTATCAAAACGTTCCAAACATTCAGCTGCAATTACATGAATAGTTTAAGTTACTACATATAGATACCGTAATCCTAAAGTACAGTATACCATGATATGATACAGTATACTGTACCTTAGTGATACGGATAGGCACACGAAAGCAGAAAGAAGAAAGCTTTACCTGCATATTCGGATACAGTAATGACGATTGTAAGAAGCTAAAGCATATTTTCCATTCATTACCAAATGGGTGAAAGGGGGAACGTCTCCAGAATTCATTTAAAGTGATCGTCATTCAAAGTAATCCAAATAATGAATAAAAATACAAATAAACAAAGAGATGTTGAGAAGTTTTATTCGAAAAACAGATTTCTGAGAAACAACTTGATTGAGCATTACATAAATTGCAAGACGTTCCCCTTTTCAGACAATATAATATCGAGAAATTCTTTAAGAAATCTTCAGGATTATTTACAGAATTTGCAAAACATAATTTGAACGTTTCATAGAAAAGTGCAAAATGGCAGGTTTTGTTGTCAAAAACTTCAACCCATATTCATAAATCAAAGCAAACACAGCATGAAAATGCTCTCCCTTTTGAAAAAAAAATAAAAATTTGGAAAAATTAACAAAGGATCACTCTTTCTTCGGGGTAATTCCTAAAAATATCAACTCTGCGCTAGAAGATCTGCGAAGAAAGAGTGAAGGAGCTATGGAATCGACTGGAAAACAACCAAAAAGTTCAGAAAAAATAGAAAAACTAGAAAAAACAAAGCTTAGAGCAACAAAAAGCGGAATATTACGAAGAAAAACGTACAAGCTACTGTGACTGGATGGTCAACAGCCTTACTGTATGCCAAGTCTGCGCGATTCTCTTCAGCTCTTTGAATGGATGCCATCTGACGGCTCAGATCAGCTTGGAAAGCATGTTGAGCTACAAGGTTCTTATGCTCTAGATCTTTGGCTGTCATCGTCGTTGTTGAGACCTGGTCAATACCAGTTGAAGGCTGTTCTTCTACTGCCACATCAGATTGTTCGTCTTTTGTTCCAACTACGTCTTCTGAAGCGGGTTGACGTGTACGTCGAATACCTTTCTGATAGTGTGTTTCAGTCATTCGAACTTGAAGACCTTTGATGTGAAACTTCTTCTGCTGAGCACGTGGCTGACGCAACGTACTGGACTCAGAAGAAGCAGAGGACTGTGATTGTGTGAGAGGAAGTGCATGATGTGGTGCAAAGGAAGAAGAATCAGATACTTCACGTGAACTATCACGCCGTGTATGATGATGATGATGGTGATTATGTGAATGAGAGCTGTGATGGTGATGGTGATGATGTTGATGCCGATGATGATTTAAAGAATTTGAATTGCGGGGAACGTCAGAGTAAGAAACAGAAAATGAACTACGAGAATCTGGCATTAAAACTATGCTCGTACCACTATTTTCAGAATTTGTCTTCATCTTGTGTCCACATTTCTCCATACATTCCTGAAAGTTACAGCGTTATAACGGCCAGTTATCAGTGAAATCTCTACCTGCTGATCTTTCCATAAGTTTCGGTTTGATGTTAAGCATCCACCCCACCAGAATCTAGGCAAAAATCGTTTTTACATGTTTTAGAGGGAAAGTTTTACTTTTTACATCCTTTCTTCTTACTGTCATAGTAAGAACGAACTTTCCAGTCATCATTTGAACAATCTTCATCCCATTTCTCATCATATCCATCATCACAGAAATCTTCTGAAGTCGATTTATTATAGAAATCAAAGAAGGTTATTGAACTTGATTCAAAGTTTGTCTTCAAATTTTCAGATGAAAACTGCTGATGTTCTTCGAGTTGTGGTGTTTCATTGACATGGTTGGATGTTGCCTGATCTGGTTCTGATTTTGGCTTCTCCAGAAGATCTGGTGATATATCATAATACTTGACTGGATGATCTGTTGGAAGAACATGAACTTGTTCATGCTCTTCATCCGAAAAGGTATGTTGAGATTCGGACGGAACTTCTGGATCAGTTATAGCCCTCTCATGGTCACTTTGAACAGATACTGTGGTGGTTACGACGGCTCCAGGAACATGTATTTGTTGTTCCCCAACAGGGTACTTATGAGCACAAGCAGTTTTACAAGACTAAAATAAAACTTTAAAGTTGCAGCCCAAGTTTTGAAACTAACATAGACAGTTGAAAAGAAATTTCGAGCATCAGAGTCACATCCGCCATACCAAAACGACTTACAAGCACCTTTATCTGTATTGAAGTACCATCGAATAACCTACAAGATTGAACTAAGTTATTAAGAAAATGAGAAAGCCTACCCAATTCTCATTCGAACAATCTTCTTCCAGACGTGGATGAAGTGGTTCTTCACATAGATCAGCTAACTTTCCAAGTTCATTCAAAGTTTTTACAACTTTTGTCTTTTCTTTTGTGATAAAGTCTGGTTCTGGTGTAGTCGGAAGATCTTTTGAAGTGGAGTAGATATCGTTGGAATCTCGACGGTGAGAATAGTGCGAACGATGCCGATGAGTTGTAGCTATATTGGAATCTGTTGTAGTAGCTTCTTCGAATACTGAAGGAGGCAAGGTAAAGAGAGGTCGACGAGGACTTGCAGAAGGCTTCAACACAAATGTTGGTTGCTCTTCAGAACTTGAAGATGGTGAACCGTTGGGTAATGACATTAACTTCTTTTTAAATTCCAACATATACTGCTCACGATTAAAGGTGGACAGAGGAGTTGATTTGGTTGCAAAAGTGCTAGGATCCATTCTGGGTCCAGGGGCAAGTCGAACATGAGTTGGAAGAGTAATTATCTTAACGAAGGGTGTAGTTTCAACAACTTTTTGTGAAGAAGGCGTTATCGCCTGTGTTGTTGTTGTTGTTGTTGTTGTTGTTGTTGATGTTGATGTTGTTGTTGCTTCTGTTTCTGTTATTTCAGTCATTGTCGTTGCCGTCTGTGAGGTTGTTGGACTCTCTGGAGCTCTTGATGGTACAGAAGGAAGTTCAAATGTATCTGTAAAACAGAGAATGAAATGTTTGAGTTTTGAAAAGAAACTTACTCTTCATTTGAGATTCAACTTGTTCAATTCCAGCCGATGAGGAAAGGCTATTGACCTTCTTCCTCATTTTTCGAATTTTCTTTGGTTGTTCCTCTTCATCAATTGGGATATCTTCCAAAGGATGACGATACACTGGTGGAGCCGTAACCTCTTCGTATTCAACATCTTCCTCAACTTCTTGTTTGATTTCGGTGTCAGTTCCTTTGTTAATTGCAAGATTTCTTTGTAAATTCATTGTAAGTTCTCTTTGTTCTTCAGATTCTGACACAATAGGTGTTGAAACTTCGGTTGGTGATTGTGTAGTTTGAGGTGCTACCTCAAATGTCTTCAATAATTTGTATTTTTCATGAAGATCTGCAAGAGGATGTCGTTCCTCAATCTGGGCAGATTCTAGAATTCGTTGGCCTTCTTCTTCGATTGAAGGATGGAAAGAAGGCAATTCCAAGGTTTTCTTTGGAGGTGAACGATCTTTCATGGGCTCGGATGAATCAACATCTTCGTGGCATGTCTTCTGACATACCTCTAACGATTCGAAAAAGTTTTTACCAGCAGTATCACGAGCATCACATGATGTATCATACCAAAATGGTTCACATTCCTAAATTTGGACAAGTATCAGCTATTCGTATAGGAATAAGAAGAGTCTTACTCTCTTCTCATAATTCCAATAAAATTTCTCATCCCATTCAGCAGACACACATTCAAGACGAAGGACTTCATCAAAATCACGAAGACAAGTATCTTTAATTATAATGTTTATGAAATTCTATGTATATACTCTTTATCTTACTATCATTTGGGTTAACTTCTTGCATTATTTTTACTATTTTATCAGCTTCTGTCTTTTGTTGTTGTGTTGAAAGTGTTGTTGTTTGAATATCCTCACTTATTTCCAAATTTAATTTCATTGGATATGGAGTTATAACTTCGTTCTAGGGTATCTTCGATTGTAACTTAGGGGATGATATGAATCTAACACCTGTGCAACTATATTTCCAAATGATAAAACCTTCAAAGCTTCACGTGGAACACTGGCACATAGATCGTCACAAGTCTGCAAATGAGTGGATTTAGGACTGAGAGAGAAAAAGAAATGTTTACTTGAATATCAGAAAAGATGTTCCTTGAAGTAGATTTGCATCCTCCGTAGAAAAACTGCTTACATCGCATGGATTCATGATCGAAATAGTATCTGAATATGATATTCTTTTCACAAAAGTTTTAGAAGAATTCCGAAACCTGATCAGTTGTTCTCCGTTATTGCAATCTTCTTCAGTCAGATTGATGTCAAAAACGTCGGTGCAAGCATCTGAAGTATGTTACTGAAGTTGTTTCAGGGTTCTGACGACGCATACCTTTGGTAATCTGGCATTCGCCATTATCAGTGAACCCAGAATCACAATCACATCGATGTGATCCAATGGTATTGACACATCTTGAGTTTTGGGGACAGATGTTCTCGGAATCGCATTCATTAATATCTTTAAAGGAAATGCTATAAACTGGCAGAAGCACATGATGTAGTAGTTAATGGCTACTTTTATGTTTTCTGATTTTCAACCTAATTTATTAATTATTCTGATTTTCTTAATTCTTCTTTAAAAATCTAGTACTATTTGAAAACGAAGTTGAGAATATGGAAACAGATAAAGGAAGTTATGATAGAATAGGAAGAACCTGAACATGACCATGCATTTCAGATGATATCAACGTCTTTCGAAATGCATGACCACGATCTGTCATGAAGCATCAAAGTGAATTTCATCCTAGTTTACATCTTTCATTTGTTTCCTTTTTCATTAAGAAAAGCATTTTCATGTTTCAAAATGAAAAATATTCTTTGTGAAGTCTTCAGAAGCTAATTACTTTTTAAATTCCAAAAGCTTACCTATACATATACGTCCAAGTTTCTTAAAACCGGGTATACATCCGCAGTCTCCTGCTTCCGCGCAGATTCCATAGATGGGGTCACAATGAGGGCATTCACGTATTGAAGGTGTGATCTGAAAGAACAACACCATAACAACAAGTGTTTTCATGTTGACTGACCTTAGTCTTACTAATCATCTGAATAGGTCTTGTAGAAGCTGGAGGAGCCCGGATAGTTGAGGTGGTTGTCGGTTTCATCGTTGTCGCCTTTGTTGTCGCTGCTGTTGTGGAAGTGAGGGGAGCCGTGGTTACAGTTCGTCGGTGCTTAGACTCCTGGACCTTTACATCTAATATTTTGCTACAACTAAAGCTCTTTCTTACCTTTGCCAAGTTTAAAGCCATTTCGGCTTTGTCTTTTTTCTGAACGCATCTGCTTCTACAATGTGTTCTTCGCATAAATCTATTCGAATTACCTCCACATCCACTGAAATTAAACATCTTATAAGGAAAAAAAGAAAAAAAACTTACGAAAAAATGAATCGTTTACATTCATCAGATTTGGGATCATAATAATAGCGAATAAGTTCTTTAGTACATCCTCCGACATCAGGCGGAAGCTGGAAAAACTATCGTAACCCAATCAAAAAATGTGAACTCACGTGGCATAGATCAACCGAAGCTTTTAAAGAAACATCGCTGAGTATAGAAGATGGAACTGATCTAGTATTAGGTGAATACCAAGCAAGATCATTGATAGAATCTACTATCAACGGTAGAGATATGAGGGTTAAAACCCGAATCATCTGAAATATTACGGTGCAATGAAAACATAATTTAGGAACAATCGTGAGAAAAAAATAATAAAAATAATAAGAATTATTTGAGTTAATTTAAAGTACGATAATCTTAAAAAAATCTGTCGGTAATTCATTTTCTGAGAAAAACAGACGTCAGACAGCTAAAGGGTCACATAGGGGCACGCACAGGTCATCTCTCCCTGATTCATCTTTGTGAGGTCGTAAACTTCTCGAAATAAGCTTAGATCGAAAAGACTGAATTCTCAGAATAGCTACTGACTGAGCGTTCTGAAGAACTGTGCTTTTGCGAGGCAGAATCTCATCACATATGCATACAGCCTGTCCTTTTCCTACTTAAAGATAATGCCTCATACTCTAACCCTCCCATTGCCTCTCTTCATCATCATAGCATTCAATTCATCCAAAACCCTATTGCTATCTCTTCAGGGCAGCTGACGACTGTCCTCTACTTTCCAGTTGTTATTTTATTCTTTTTATAATTATTCATCTTACAACCCTTTCTGTCAAGTATCTTTATGGTGTTGATGAACGTCATCATGTACTCCAGCTCAATGATTTTTTAAGTACTTTTTATGACATAAGTAAGTACAGAATAAGTAAAAATAATAGAAAAAAGATTAATTTTTGAGAAAAATTAAATATTTCTAATTGTTTCCAGTCTCACAATTTCGATCAACTAATCAATTTTAATCAACAATATAAATACAAAATCTTCTCTTCGGATCAAAAATTAACTTCATTTGAAAGGATATAAGATGAAAAGACAAGAGAAAACAACTGGAAAGTAGAGGACAGTCGTCAGCTGCCCTGAAGAGATAGCAATAGGGTTTTGGATGAATTGAATGCTATGATGATGAAGAGAGGCAATGGGAGGGTTAGAGTATGAGGCATTATCTTTAAGTAGGAAAAGGACAGGCTGTATGCATATGTGATGAGATTCTGCCTCGCAAAAGCACAGTTCTTCAGAACGCTCAGTCAGTAGCTATTCTGAGAATTCAGTCTTTTCGATCTAAGCTTATT
The DNA here is from genome assembly GCA_964057225.1 of Auanema rhodensis. Lineage (NCBI taxonomy): Eukaryota > Metazoa > Nematoda > Chromadorea > Rhabditida > Rhabditidae > Auanema > Auanema rhodense. The sequence continues at coordinate 14,870,021 of OZ059894.1, forward strand.
TCGAGAAGTTTACGACCTCACAAAGATGAATCAGGGAGAGATGACCTGTGCGTGCCCCTATGTGACCCTTTAGCTGTCTGACGTCTGTTTTTCTCAGAAAATGAATTACCGACAGATTTTTTTAAGATTATCGTACTTTAAATTAACTCAAATAATTCTTATTATTTTTATTATTTTTTTCTCACGATTGTTCCTAAATTATGTTTTCATTGCACCGTAATATTTCAGATGATTCGGGTTTTAACCCTCATATCTCTACCGTTGATAGTAGATTCTATCAATGATCTTGCTTGGTATTCACCTAATACTAGATCAGTTCCATCTTCTATACTCAGCGATGTTTCTTTAAAAGCTTCGGTTGATCTATGCCACGTGAGTTCACATTTTTTGATTGGGTTACGATAGTTTTTCCAGCTTCCGCCTGATGTCGGAGGATGTACTAAAGAACTTATTCGCTATTATTATGATCCCAAATCTGATGAATGTAAACGATTCATTTTTTCGTAAGTTTTTTTTCTTTTTTTCCTTATAAGATGTTTAATTTCAGTGGATGTGGAGGTAATTCGAATAGATTTATGCGAAGAACACATTGTAGAAGCAGATGCGTTCAGAAAAAAGACAAAGCCGAAATGGCTTTAAACTTGGCAAAGGTAAGAAAGAGCTTTAGTTGTAGCAAAATATTAGATGTAAAGGTCCAGGAGTCTAAGCACCGACGAACTGTAACCACGGCTCCCCTCACTTCCACAACAGCAGCGACAACAAAGGCGACAACGATGAAACCGACAACCACCTCAACTATCCGGGCTCCTCCAGCTTCTACAAGACCTATTCAGATGATTAGTAAGACTAAGGTCAGTCAACATGAAAACACTTGTTGTTATGGTGTTGTTCTTTCAGATCACACCTTCAATACGTGAATGCCCTCATTGTGACCCCATCTATGGAATCTGCGCGGAAGCAGGAGACTGCGGATGTATACCCGGTTTTAAGAAACTTGGACGTATATGTATAGGTAAGCTTTTGGAATTTAAAAAGTAATTAGCTTCTGAAGACTTCACAAAGAATATTTTTCATTTTGAAACATGAAAATGCTTTTCTTAATGAAAAAGGAAACAAATGAAAGATGTAAACTAGGATGAAATTCACTTTGATGCTTCATGACAGATCGTGGTCATGCATTTCGAAAGACGTTGATATCATCTGAAATGCATGGTCATGTTCAGGTTCTTCCTATTCTATCATAACTTCCTTTATCTGTTTCCATATTCTCAACTTCGTTTTCAAATAGTACTAGATTTTTAAAGAAGAATTAAGAAAATCAGAATAATTAATAAATTAGGTTGAAAATCAGAAAACATAAAAGTAGCCATTAACTACTACATCATGTGCTTCTGCCAGTTTATAGCATTTCCTTTAAAGATATTAATGAATGCGATTCCGAGAACATCTGTCCCCAAAACTCAAGATGTGTCAATACCATTGGATCACATCGATGTGATTGTGATTCTGGGTTCACTGATAATGGCGAATGCCAGATTACCAAAGGTATGCGTCGTCAGAACCCTGAAACAACTTCAGTAACATACTTCAGATGCTTGCACCGACGTTTTTGACATCAATCTGACTGAAGAAGATTGCAATAACGGAGAACAACTGATCAGGTTTCGGAATTCTTCTAAAACTTTTGTGAAAAGAATATCATATTCAGATACTATTTCGATCATGAATCCATGCGATGTAAGCAGTTTTTCTACGGAGGATGCAAATCTACTTCAAGGAACATCTTTTCTGATATTCAAGTAAACATTTCTTTTTCTCTCTCAGTCCTAAATCCACTCATTTGCAGACTTGTGACGATCTATGTGCCAGTGTTCCACGTGAAGCTTTGAAGGTTTTATCATTTGGAAATATAGTTGCACAGGTGTTAGATTCATATCATCCCCTAAGTTACAATCGAAGATACCCTAGAACGAAGTTATAACTCCATATCCAATGAAATTAAATTTGGAAATAAGTGAGGATATTCAAACAACAACACTTTCAACACAACAACAAAAGACAGAAGCTGATAAAATAGTAAAAATAATGAAAGAAGTTAACCCAAATGATAGTAAGATAAAGAGTATATACATAGAATTTCATAAACATTATAATTAAAGATACTTGTCTTCGTGATTTTGATGAAGTCCTTCGTCTTGAATGTGTGTCTGCTGAATGGGATGAGAAATTTTATTGGAATTATGAGAAGAGAGTAAGACTCTTCTTATTCCTATACGAATAGCTGATACTTGTCCAAATTTAGGAATGTGAACCATTTTGGTATGATACATCATGTGATGCTCGTGATACTGCTGGTAAAAACTTTTTCGAATCGTTAGAGGTATGTCAGAAGACATGCCACGAAGATGTTGATTCATCCGAGCCCATGAAAGATCGTTCACCTCCAAAGAAAACCTTGGAATTGCCTTCTTTCCATCCTTCAATCGAAGAAGAAGGCCAACGAATTCTAGAATCTGCCCAGATTGAGGAACGACATCCTCTTGCAGATCTTCATGAAAAATACAAATTATTGAAGACATTTGAGGTAGCACCTCAAACTACACAATCACCAACCGAAGTTTCAACACCTATTGTGTCAGAATCTGAAGAACAAAGAGAACTTACAATGAATTTACAAAGAAATCTTGCAATTAACAAAGGAACTGACACCGAAATCAAACAAGAAGTTGAGGAAGATGTTGAATACGAAGAGGTTACGGCTCCACCAGTGTATCGTCATCCTTTGGAAGATATCCCAATTGATGAAGAGGAACAACCAAAGAAAATTCGAAAAATGAGGAAGAAGGTCAATAGCCTTTCCTCATCGGCTGGAATTGAACAAGTTGAATCTCAAATGAAGAGTAAGTTTCTTTTCAAAACTCAAACATTTCATTCTCTGTTTTACAGATACATTTGAACTTCCTTCTGTACCATCAAGAGCTCCAGAGAGTCCAACAACCTCACAGACGGCAACGACAATGACTGAAATAACAGAAACAGAAGCAACAACAACATCAACATCAACAACAACAACAACAACAACAACAACAACACAGGCGATAACGCCTTCTTCACAAAAAGTTGTTGAAACTACACCCTTCGTTAAGATAATTACTCTTCCAACTCATGTTCGACTTGCCCCTGGACCCAGAATGGATCCTAGCACTTTTGCAACCAAATCAACTCCTCTGTCCACCTTTAATCGTGAGCAGTATATGTTGGAATTTAAAAAGAAGTTAATGTCATTACCCAACGGTTCACCATCTTCAAGTTCTGAAGAGCAACCAACATTTGTGTTGAAGCCTTCTGCAAGTCCTCGTCGACCTCTCTTTACCTTGCCTCCTTCAGTATTCGAAGAAGCTACTACAACAGATTCCAATATAGCTACAACTCATCGGCATCGTTCGCACTATTCTCACCGTCGAGATTCCAACGATATCTACTCCACTTCAAAAGATCTTCCGACTACACCAGAACCAGACTTTATCACAAAAGAAAAGACAAAAGTTGTAAAAACTTTGAATGAACTTGGAAAGTTAGCTGATCTATGTGAAGAACCACTTCATCCACGTCTGGAAGAAGATTGTTCGAATGAGAATTGGGTAGGCTTTCTCATTTTCTTAATAACTTAGTTCAATCTTGTAGGTTATTCGATGGTACTTCAATACAGATAAAGGTGCTTGTAAGTCGTTTTGGTATGGCGGATGTGACTCTGATGCTCGAAATTTCTTTTCAACTGTCTATGTTAGTTTCAAAACTTGGGCTGCAACTTTAAAGTTTTATTTTAGTCTTGTAAAACTGCTTGTGCTCATAAGTACCCTGTTGGGGAACAACAAATACATGTTCCTGGAGCCGTCGTAACCACCACAGTATCTGTTCAAAGTGACCATGAGAGGGCTATAACTGATCCAGAAGTTCCGTCCGAATCTCAACATACCTTTTCGGATGAAGAGCATGAACAAGTTCATGTTCTTCCAACAGATCATCCAGTCAAGTATTATGATATATCACCAGATCTTCTGGAGAAGCCAAAATCAGAACCAGATCAGGCAACATCCAACCATGTCAATGAAACACCACAACTCGAAGAACATCAGCAGTTTTCATCTGAAAATTTGAAGACAAACTTTGAATCAAGTTCAATAACCTTCTTTGATTTCTATAATAAATCGACTTCAGAAGATTTCTGTGATGATGGATATGATGAGAAATGGGATGAAGATTGTTCAAATGATGACTGGAAAGTTCGTTCTTACTATGACAGTAAGAAGAAAGGATGTAAAAAGTAAAACTTTCCCTCTAAAACATGTAAAAACGATTTTTGCCTAGATTCTGGTGGGGTGGATGCTTAACATCAAACCGAAACTTATGGAAAGATCAGCAGGTAGAGATTTCACTGATAACTGGCCGTTATAACGCTGTAACTTTCAGGAATGTATGGAGAAATGTGGACACAAGATGAAGACAAATTCTGAAAATAGTGGTACGAGCATAGTTTTAATGCCAGATTCTCGTAGTTCATTTTCTGTTTCTTACTCTGACGTTCCCCGCAATTCAAATTCTTTAAATCATCATCGGCATCAACATCATCACCATCACCATCACAGCTCTCATTCACATAATCACCATCATCATCATCATACACGGCGTGATAGTTCACGTGAAGTATCTGATTCTTCTTCCTTTGCACCACATCATGCACTTCCTCTCACACAATCACAGTCCTCTGCTTCTTCTGAGTCCAGTACGTTGCGTCAGCCACGTGCTCAGCAGAAGAAGTTTCACATCAAAGGTCTTCAAGTTCGAATGACTGAAACACACTATCAGAAAGGTATTCGACGTACACGTCAACCCGCTTCAGAAGACGTAGTTGGAACAAAAGACGAACAATCTGATGTGGCAGTAGAAGAACAGCCTTCAACTGGTATTGACCAGGTCTCAACAACGACGATGACAGCCAAAGATCTAGAGCATAAGAACCTTGTAGCTCAACATGCTTTCCAAGCTGATCTGAGCCGTCAGATGGCATCCATTCAAAGAGCTGAAGAGAATCGCGCAGACTTGGCATACAGTAAGGCTGTTGACCATCCAGTCACAGTAGCTTGTACGTTTTTCTTCGTAATATTCCGCTTTTTGTTGCTCTAAGCTTTGTTTTTTCTAGTTTTTCTATTTTTTCTGAACTTTTTGGTTGTTTTCCAGTCGATTCCATAGCTCCTTCACTCTTTCTTCGCAGATCTTCTAGCGCAGAGTTGATATTTTTAGGAATTACCCCGAAGAAAGAGTGATCCTTTGTTAATTTTTCCAAATTTTTATTTTTTTTTCAAAAGGGAGAGCATTTTCATGCTGTGTTTGCTTTGATTTATGAATATGGGTTGAAGTTTTTGACAACAAAACCTGCCATTTTGCACTTTTCTATGAAACGTTCAAATTATGTTTTGCAAATTCTGTAAATAATCCTGAAGATTTCTTAAAGAATTTCTCGATATTATATTGTCTGAAAAGGGGAACGTCTTGCAATTTATGTAATGCTCAATCAAGTTGTTTCTCAGAAATCTGTTTTTCGAATAAAACTTCTCAACATCTCTTTGTTTATTTGTATTTTTATTCATTATTTGGATTACTTTGAATGACGATCACTTTAAATGAATTCTGGAGACGTTCCCCCTTTCACCCATTTGGTAATGAATGGAAAATATGCTTTAGCTTCTTACAATCGTCATTACTGTATCCGAATATGCAGGTAAAGCTTTCTTCTTTCTGCTTTCGTGTGCCTATCCGTATCACTAAGGTACAGTATACTGTATCATATCATGGTATACTGTACTTTAGGATTACGGTATCTATATGTAGTAACTTAAACTATTCATGTAATTGCAGCTGAATGTTTGGAACGTTTTGATAAAAATTTAGAAAAATCTTGTTCTGGAGGTCATTTATGGAAAAATCGGTAACATCAAGATATTAATCAAGAAAGTTCTAAAAATCTCAGATTTTACTATGACCCGGATACAAGACAATGCAAAATGTATTGGAATGATGGATGTTTCAGTACTTCAAGAAATAATTTTGATGATATTGAAAGTTGTTTATGGAAATGTGCTGGAAAACATCCAGAAGTTAAAGGAAGTATGATACTGGAATACAATTCTTTTCAAAGTTTTCATATCTTTAGGAGGTTGTTTGGAAAAGTTTGATACAGTATACCTCGGGGATTGTCGTTTGGGCGAGTTTTCCACCAGATTTTACTTCGATCATGAGAAGTATTTTTTTATTTTTTTTTATTTTGCAAACCGCTACTTCTACTTTTAAGAAAACGTTGTGTTGCATTCCATTGGGGTGGATGTCGATCTCCCAGTTTGAATTTCTTCACAGATTCTGGAGAATGCGAAGAAGTCTGCGAACGTCCACCAAGAGAACTCACTCGTAAGCTCAGAGGGTGGTTAAGTTGAACATCAGACAAGTCTTTTCAGAAGCTTGTATCCAACCATTTGATGACTCATACAAGGATTCCTGTAGTGCAACGGGCCGGTTCCAACAATTCTATTACTTTGATCATTCAACTCACAGATGTCAGATGTTCTGGTGAAAAACTTCTCAATTTTTTTAAATTTTTATTTGAAAAACCTTTAAGGTACGGTAATTGCAAAGGAGAAAATGAAAATATTTTCCCATCTTTGGAAACATGCCAATGGATTTGTGAACGACATATCGAAGAAAGAACACCAAGTACTTGACTTAGTTTCGAATTGAAATGAAACTTAAATTTTGATTTTCAGATCATTGTGCTGCCAGATTTGATCCAAAGTATCAGGAATCATGTGGAAATGGAGAATGGCAAGAGAAATGGCATTTCGAGGTATGTCTTACGAGGATATTCCATCTTGTAATTCAAAATTTCAGCCCAAAACTGGAGAATGTAATTCATTCTGGTGGGATGGATGTGTTTCTAACTCTGAAAACATATTCCCTTCTGAAGAATCCTGTAAGAGGCATTGTGTTCATCCAGGTTATGCGGTTGAATCACGTCTGCCGGATCCAGAAACCAAGTACCGATGTCTAGAACCAATAGAAATTGGAAATTGTCGAGAAACGTTGGATCTTCAATCCTTTATTCCTCAATTTTATTTTATTTTTTCACAGATATCCAGCTTTCTATTATGATAAAACATCCAAAGTTTGTCGTCCTTTCGCTTATTCTGGATGTGATGGCAATGGAAATCGTTTCATGACCTTAAGTCAATGTGAAGGATTATGTTACGAATTCAATGATATGACAGGTTTCTCAACTATTTTCTCAAATTTTTTTAGAAAAAACCACTTTTGCTCTTTAGAACCTGAGATGGATTGTCATCAACCACTTCATATTGGTTATGGAAAGAACGATGATCATTGTTTAGCTCAAGCTAGCTATCGATTCTACTATGATCGTGAATATGGTATTTCCTAATCACAAATTATCAACATTTCTCCCAATTTCTCATCTTTTTCTAGGAAAATGTTCTCAATTCTGGTATTTGGGTTGTGGTGGTAATGCCAATAATTTCCATTCTTATGAAGTTTGTCAACGTACTTGTCAAGTTGAACGAAGAAAATTGGAAAGAAAGCCAAGAGCCAACAGTCATGGTATCAATCATTCCGATATCATATAGCTTTGAAATATCTAATCAGCTATTGCTTTATCTATCTTCAGTTATATTCAATAATTAATATTTGTTATAATAAATTTGTTTAATTTCAACTTTGATATCGATTAATTCTTAAATTTCATGTATTTTTGCTTCATAAATTCTGTCTTATATGTGAATGTCGAAGTACTTAACTATGAAAATAATGTATTCACAGTATAAGTGTCATCCAATATTTTCAAAAGTAAAGTAATAGAATTGAAACTGAATTAGTGAGTATTCAAGAAATTATATATCTGCCTGAGTTAATTTCATTTGTTTTCTTTTTTCTTTGTTTTTATAAAAGTGTATTCATATCCGATTTCAGGGCAGTAATTCCTCAGCTATTTCCTATGTGAGAAGTTTTATTTCAAGAAAAAGAAAAAGTATATAGAGAAAAGAGATTAGAAAGTGCTAAATAGAGAGAGAGAGAGAGAGAGAGAGAGAGAGAGAGAGAGAGAGAGAGAGAGAGAGAGAGAGAGAGAGAGAGAGAGAGAGAGAGAGAGAGAGAGAGATTTATAAATGAAAGAGAAAAACAGATATTTCCGAAACAAAACATATTGTAAACTCATTTTTTTCATTTTATTTAATTACATTGAATCCGAGTTGATCCTCTTTTAATCCATTAGTGATTACATTCAAATAGAAACAATAGAAACTATTTCTTCAATTTTTTGAAATTTTATGTCAAACGTACTCAACGTAAACTATTCATCTATTATTCACTTTTAGGTTTATCTTTCGAATAAAAAATGACTTGTTTGTGGATGCCGTTCGAAAATTGTAACATTTCCATAAGAATCTATGAGTTTTATTTCATTTTCTTTTCATTCATCTCTCTCTCTCTCTCTCTCTTTCTCTCTCTCTCTCACTCGTTTTTTTACTTCTTTTACCTCTTCTTCTCCTTTACTACAATTTCTGAAAATTGTTTTTCTCTTTCTATCTGACTTTTCTTCTCATTCTTCTATTTTCCCTCACATATGTATATCTATCTCTGATTCCTGCCTCCTCATTGTCGCTCATATTCCTCTCCATTTTAAGCGATATTTCATTTCTATTTCCCTCATTCATTCAATCCGTTTTTATTTTACTTTCCATATAAACGATGACTTGAAACCTGTTCCAATAGGTCAGTATAATCAAATAATTATTTCATCGTTAAACCATCTAATGAGCTTATTCATTCTTCTTCATTCCTTATTCAAAATAAAATTCGTAGATTATGGACATTTACTCAATTTACAATTTTCTTTTTTGTGTTTACTCTTCCAAAAAACAGAGAAATCAAGCAAAACGAAACCGTTTTACGATGTCAATCATTTCAGTATTTCCAAAAAGAAATTTAGTTATGTCATCTCTTCTTCGTTATCTCTTGGTTTATTTTATCAAATTTGAGGAAAAAGAAGAGTTTTTATTTCTTTTAAAACTATATGTTTCATACATTTATTATATGAATTCACCGTTTGTATGTATATCTTCTTTGAATATTTTCAACAAATTTGTCCTTCAATTCAATGAAAAATCTAGTTGTGACTGAATAGATATGTGTGAACCGTCTCTGCTCTTCTTATTCAATTATCATTGAAGCAGTTCCAAATGAATAGCTCTTATTTCCTTTTATAGACGATATTATAGTTTATAAAACTAACACAAAGCACATTACATGTGTATCTCTCTTTTTGCCTTTCAATCTTTTTCAATTTCTCATTCATTCTCTATATATGTATGTACATACATATCTTTCTGATTTGTCATCCAAGATATTCAATCAACACAATCCGTAGTCTATAATATGATTTTTAGCTTCTCATTGACCTTAGAAGCTTAATTGCAGAAGCTAGAGGAGTTACACGAATTAGTATCTGGTCACTCATTCAGTCAGAGACTACCAAGTAGTAGCGTGAGGACCGGAGTGCCAACACTCTCTCTCTCCATTCACCCTTCCATGTTTAGACGGCTGGTAGACATTAGGCGGATCGATATACCACAATATATGTATATATATATATACATCTATATAAGTATATTTATTATATTTATCTATTTTATATTTAAAAATTATTTATAATCAATGAAATTGAATGAATTAAGAAAAATTCGTTTTTTTTGACACTAATATGATTGAGATTTGACATAATTTTATGATTTTTTAAATTATATTTATTATAATTATTATATAATTTATTTTAAATTAATATATTAAGTCAATAATATATATTTTTATTTTAAATGATCAATGATTATGATTATTTGCACTCTTCTACATATATAAATAATATACATATACATAGTATATAAATTCATCTAAAAGGATATTTAAAGCTTAACCTATTCAAGCATATAATCTTAAAGCATTTTATGATTTTAAGATTAAGATTCAGACTGAATGATCATAAAGCTGTATAGTTTAAACGTTCAGGTTTCTGTTGTTACGTTCTAAAACACAACCACAACACATCGAAAAGTTTTTATTTCAAAATCATTCACTCGAAATCTAAGTTTGAACTTCTGTTTCTTTTTCCGAAACTACTTATGTATATTCTTTATTCATTTTTCATATTTAAATGATTTTATTCATTTTTTATTTTATAAAACCAACTATTAGAAGTCACTCAATTAGTTATAAGTGAACTTATTATTTCTTCATTTCTTGATTTTTCATCTTTTTTTTTGTTTTAAAAATACAAAAATGTATATTATTAAATAATAATTAATTTAAATCGTTATTCGTGTATATAAACGTGTCTTTCAAGATGTGAATCATTTTATTTGCTCACAATTGCTTTTCCGGATACAAATTGACAATGATTGTTAGGATAACATTCATTGCTTTCATTTGATTCTCTTTTCTACCTTATATTTCATCTTGATTTGTACTTTTTTTTTGTCAAATAATTGTCAACTATTTATATCTTTAACCCTTCAAATTGTTTAATTCTGGCTTTCAATATGAGAACGAAAAGTATAAAAAGCATGTCTCGTGTATAGTATTCGTAAAGATTTGGACAAATTTCAATTGAATAATGATATTTACCTATCACCTATAAATATTTCTGCTGAAATTTATTTTTCTTCTTCATAAATTTTTCGAAAAAAAAATTTCTTTCATTCCTTTTATTTGAAAAAAAAAAGAAAAAATGAACTATGTATCTATACTTTGAATAATGTTTTAAAGGATGAACAAGATCAATGTTAACTAGATTGATGATGAGAAAAAAAAGAGAAAAGTTTACTTGATGTTATAATAAAAAAAGAAAAAAGAAACATAAACTATGACTAATACTTACCATATAATTATATTTGAAATATAAACAACATTCACTATTTCTATATTTAGTCATCAAAGTATTTGTTGTTGTTGTTGTTGTTTTTTTCTTATATTTACGCAGAAGTAGGTAAAAAAAAATCTAAGAATGAAGAGAAAGTGAAGGAAACATTATCATCTTCATGTCTAATAACAGCTGCATTTCGTATAATTTCTCTTAGTTATGAAGGATTTTCTGCTTGCTCAACATATTACAACCTTTCAAAGAGCTACAATGAGATTATACATCTGTTAAAATGAATATATTTTATCTTATGATTTTTCTTTTGATTTCGAAATTCATTTTATCTTCCATTCCTTCTCTCTCTCTCTCTCTCTCTCTCTCTCTCTCTCTCTCTCTCTCTCTCTCTCTCTTCATTTCGTTAGGCCTGTTCTCCATCACGCAACCTTCAAAGCTGTACCCTCAATTCAATCAAACATCAGTTAGACCTCGTTCATCTCGTCGTCCTTTAACTATTCTCTAGGACATTTTCAAGATAACTTTTAATATTCGTTCTAAAAATTATCATTCTAGTTATAGAAAATACATTTATAGCTAGGTTATGACAAACTACAAACAAAATCAACACTACTTATTTGAAATTCATGTATGTATAAGGAAATTTCTATTTTCTTGAAATGTTTTTGAATTTTTGTCAAAAACATTTCATAACCTCTCCTCTTAAAATGAGAAAAATTCTTTAAAAGATGTGCATTCCTACTTCTGCTTTTCACTCGTACTTCTTCAAATCAATCTAATAATTCGTATAAGTAAAGCAAATATCTATTATGAGTATTGAATATCTTTATATTTCATTCTAATATTAATATTCATATATCTTTTCAAATACATATAACTATATAGAAAATCTCATTTATTTTCTTCTTTTTGTTTTTTTTCTTCAAAATGTTTATTTTTCTCACTGAAACTTGTCGCTTAGCAACTGAATACTTAAAGATATGATGTGAAACCCTTTATTGCACATGCCTTCAAACAATGTTTTCATTCCAATTTTTCAAAATATTTCCCAGTTTCAACTGTCAAATAAATGTTTTTTTCTAAATTTGATGTAGAGATGAATAGGCTTCTAACAATGCTTATGTATAATTTACTAAGTTTTCAGCTTTATTACTACTCAAAAATAATTTTTACAGAATATGAGGTGGATTAACATAGAATAATATGTATATTATATATATATACATATGTGTGTGTGTATACATACATATAAATGAAAAACAATCTGTCATATATAAAAAGTTAGTAGAGAATTTGAAAGAGAGAGAGAGAGAGAGAAAAAGAGAGAGAGAGAGGAAGAGGGAAAGAGAGAGAGAGAGAGAATGAGAGAGAGAGAGAGAGAGAGAGAGAGAGAGAGAGAGAGAGAGAGAGTCTGAAGCCAAACAGGAAAATGTTATAAATGAGAACTCATTTTCAATATAAAGATAGTAAAAGAAACTGACTAACTCATGTACTACTATACTTTTACATATTTCTTCTAATCTTTTACCAGTTTTAAAATAAATATATTAACATAGATATTAATTATATTATATTATAGATATATAAATTAATTTATATAATTCTTTATTGGTTAATTAAAATCAATATATCCGTATAATTAGCTATAACTAATTTTATGCATTAATGTATATCGAAATTTTTAGTTATTATTTGTCATTCTTCACTACTAAATATTTCATATTCCTTCTATTTCTCCCTAACACCCCACTCTCTCTCTCTCTCTCTCTCTCTCTCTCTCTCTCTTTCTCTCTCTTCCACTCTTTTTTATTTATGCATAGTATACTACTGTTATTATTTTTTTTTTGATATTTTCGTTTTTTTCTGAATTCTTCTAAAAAAAGTTTCCTCGTTTGTAATTAAATATTAGAACTTACTTTTCTATGTATCTATATACTTTTTATTTATATTTATGTATTTCATATTTTTAATCCAAAATTATTTAAAATTTTTATGATTTACTCAACATTTTAGTGTTTTTTCTTGAATTTTGTTTCCAGAACTATAAATATTACACATAATATCATATGATTATAGTTAAAAATAACCACTTTATCTATATCATAGTAACATTAATAAAAAAGAAAAATATATAAAATAGATTTATTGCCAGCTTAATTATATATTTTATGTACTTTACTTGTAAAATATTATGTATTTCATTTATGAAAAGCTGTTTATTAATCTAAAATGTACTTCTATTCTACAAATTATCCAAATGAAGCCATATTTCATTGTTGAATTCTGATTAAAAATGCTTATTGTTATCTACTATTTGAGGTTAAATTTTTTTTGATTTCAAGAAAAGCCAAAAAAAAAGATTTTTTTTTAATTTCAAATTCCCTACCCATCATCAATACATTATTTCAATTTCATTTGATTTTCAGATTGAAGGCTTTTAGTAGTTTTCTTGTTTTAAAAAATCTTATAATTCTCAAAAAGTTACATGTTTTATCCAATTTTTAAATTTTTTTAACAAAAGATATTCTTGTATATTTCTTTTTTTATTCAAATACATATGTATTGATGTATTTATGCATTTTTTCATATTTATATTTAAAGATCATTCAAAATATCTATTAGTTTTCATTTTTCCGAAGTATTCTTTAGTAGAAATGTTTTTTTAAAGAATGATAAAAAAGAATGTAGCGTATATGATGAGCTACATCAATTACAAAAAAAAGAGCAAAAAAGAGGGGAAAAAGATGGAACAAGTTACACACCTAATATATAATTTGAAGATATTTCAATTAAATTGTTTTTTTTGTGTTTGTTTTGTTTATTTTTTACTATTTTACTTAAATATTCGTTAACAACTTTGTTTTCTTTTATAACTTTAGATTTAGATTTCAATAAGAATATGGGAAGTTTGTTAACAGCAAAGATAGATGAAAGTAGTTATGATGATTTTATCATAAAAGTAAAAATATTTTTATAATAAATATATATTTATAATATATTTTATTTAGAAATCTAGACATTTATCTCGTAATGATTTGATTTGTGTTCTAATTACAATAACTATAGTTGGATTATTCTTAAAAATAATGATTGAAAATCGTCAAATTATAGATTATGATAGGTTAATTATGACAAATATATTAAAATAATTATATAATTATAGAAAATTAGATTCACAGCTATCACAATATGTGTATGTATCACCTAAAGCTCAAAAACTTCCAACAAAGGGACAGCTATTCTGTTGGGTACAAACAGCAAAAATGTATCATGATACAAGGGTATATTTATATTTTAAAATTAAATATTATTTTAAAAATATATAAAGTTTAATATAAAATTCATTCAATGCTTTTATAGAAAATTTTAAAACTTTTTTTCTTCAATCAATTAATCATTGTTATCATTTTTTTTTCAAAATAATTAATGTTTGCTAATAAAAACTTGCATGACATGTAATATTAAAAATATATAATTTAAGGCGTTAGCTGTTAATGAAACTTGGTTAAAACGTTGTGATCATGGACAATTCTTTACTAGTGATTTCTTTGCTCAATTGGATATCCCATATTCTACAGTTTTTGCAGGTTAATATTAATTTTTATTATTATACAAAAATAAAATAGACCTTTAATATCTAAATGAGAGAGAGAGAAGAGATAGAGAATGAATGAACTTATACCAATAATGTTGCGGATTGAATCTAGTACGAGGAGAGATAATCCAGCACAAGTGAACGTTGGTGTTAAACTGTCCTGAATGTGATGAACAGATTACGGGTGGTTCTAGGTTGATACCTGTCAGTACTGAGACGGATGAAATTCTGTGTATGAGGTTGCCAGATGATTGAGATGAGTACAATATTGAAAAAGAAAAAGAATACTGAGAGGTTGATCAAATTTTATTTCAGAATATAAAATATAAAAAAATAAATTTCAATTATTAAATTAAAAATAAATATTATAGGAATACCTGAATCTTATTATAATTTATTTTATAAAAGTCGATATGCTTTTCATTATATCTGGAATTATATCTCAAAAGATTTTGATTGGTATATGAAAGTATGTTTATACATATTTGTATATTTAACTATTTATTTTATTAATTTTTAGGCTGATGATGATACATATGTTATAGTTGAACATTTAAAAGAATATTTAGATACTTTGGATCCAAATAAACCATACTACTTGGGTTATATACTTCGACCATACTTGGTATATCGTTTTGTATTTTTTCATATTTGATGTGACGTTTATAGAAAAATGGTTATAATGCTGGTGGAGCAGGTTATGTGCTATCAAGAGAAGCTGTTCGTCTTTATAATGAATTTCTTTATCTTAATGAAAGTCTTTGTCCTGATGATATCTATGAAGATGTAGGAATAGGAAGGTAATTTTATTAATTTTATTCTTTCGTTATTTTTCTTTTTAGATGTCTTTCAAATCTTGGAATATATCCACATGATACTCGTAATTCTAATCAACAAAATCGTTTCAATACTTATCATCCAACTGAAGTATTTTATGGTTCTAAAAATAATCCAAAATATACATGGTTTCCTGAAGCAAAGGTAATTTTGTTTGAATTTTGATTGATTGTTATCAATTTTTAAATATAATTTTCAGGGTTACAATGCTTTTGCTAATGATATGATTTCATTTCATCATTTAACTCCAGATGAAATTCGATTATTTGATATTTTACTTTATAGGACAAACAATAATCGATAATACAGTATATCACATTAAAATTAGAAACTACATAGAAGCTGCTATGTTGATCTCAATGAAAAGCCGTTTCTCTTACTAACGGGTTCTCAAATTGCCACTGAGTTTATGATGATTGTGATGATTTTTCTTGTCATTATTTGTATTTATTTTCTTAAATTTTGAATAATTTTACAAGAAAAATAAACATTTATGTAATTTATTATTATTATTCTGATTGATATGACGATTTATTACAGATTTTTTCGTGAAAAAATGAACAAAAGAAAATACAATCTGTATAAATTCGGTGAAAAAGAAGGAAGAGGAAGGGAAGAAAGAAAAAAGAAAAAAAAACAAACGAATATAAAAATGCTTAATATGGAGTGATTTGTCGAAAGGTTTCATGTTTTTCAAACTGATCAAACATAAAGTATCTAACTGACTTTATATATTTTTATATATAAATATATTTATATATATGAATATAGTTATGTATGTATAAAATTATAAATATATTTCTTTGCAAATGTGTTTGTAAGTCACTAAGGGTACCAGTTAAACGGAGAAATTTTGAGATGTAAAGGAAACTTGACAAAAAAAAACTTTTTTTCCAAATTAAGAAAAACCTAGCGTGAATTATAAGGAAAAAAAGAGACGTGAGAAAATAAAATAATAAGCACATGAAATTACGGGATTGGGAAGCAATCTTTACGAATAAAAATATCTAAAAATTGGAAAGAAATAACATGCGAGGAATGAATACCAGAGCTTATGTGGCTAGATGACGTAACGAGAAAATGGACGAATTGCTGATGATGATGATGATGATGATGATGATGATGACCACAACTAAGAGTCGGTCAGAATAGTATAGCTGAGGGACTGAATGACGACAACGAGGATCACATTAAGAATGAGTAGTAAATCAATTTTTAAAATTATATAAAATAAAATAAACAATTGGATATGATACTTTGATTATAAAAATACAAAAAATTGAATAAAAATTAAAATGTATTTAATGGATGAACCGGTGTTCTGATAGATACTAAGGCCTGCTTTTCTGGGAATCTTCATAAGCTACAAGAAGTTTATGTAGAAGAGAAGATAGAATTATGAAGGTAAATTCAATCAAAGACTTTGGTTTGAATTCTGGCTGAGCGGATGGGATGTGTGCTCAGGTTATGCATTTTACATAAAAATACATTTGAATCAGAAGATATGAAGGATTTTAAAAGCCAATTGTGGTAGATGATAATATGACGATAAGCATTAGCCTAAGGTTCCAAAACTAAAACCTTCATAAGGGATGAAGTTCAGATGCACTTGTTGGAAGTGATGTTGGCGTCTGGGGAACAAATCCGACGTTTGGAGCAGCTGAAGGTGTTAAGCCTGTTGGCTGATTAAGGAAGTAGTTTTCTAAAAAAGAATTAGATTACTATTAATTCATAAAAGTATTGTTATCACCTCCGCCAGGGAATGCATTGAAAGATAGATTTGTAAAGGTTGCAGGATGGCTCAGGTTACTAGGAGTACTGAGCGTTCCAGCGTTAGAAGACGTTGGTACTGTATGCATTCCGAGTTGATAAGGCCGTTTAGGTATATTTTCGTCCATTTGATTGATCCCAGCAAGAATAGGATCGGAGTCCAATTTTGTAGGTTTCTCATCAGGTTCAAGAAGAGTGATGTCGGATTCCGGTGGTCCGTGTGAGATTGGTCGTCGTTGGATAACGTGTTCCATTCCTCTGGGTTGATAATCATTTGCCATAGGAATGTTCCGATCTAGAAGTCAAAAAGTTATAGATCGAAATAAATAAATTTCAAACCTTCAGTTCTCATAGAACAATTTGAAATGAGAAAGTTATGATCAAGAATACTACTGAGTTTAATCTTAATCTCAGCAGGCAATTCATAGGTCTTAAACAGCGTAGCGATATCCGAAACTTTTTGGCGATAAATTCGAATTTCATCCTCCTTCTTTCTATTCTGATCTGATAGCTTATCAACAGTTTCCTGCAGATTTCCCATCAGATCTAAGCGACGTTGCCGACATCTAGCAGCCGCTTCCTTATTCCGTTGACGTCTTTTAAGCTTCTTTTCCATTTCATCTGGATCATCATCTTGGTAACTCTGCAAAGAATATCATGAATGTACAAATTGTTTCTCGTTTTTTTCGTTTTCATATATCGTTCTTTCGCCTGCTCGTCTTCATGTATTTACATTCGTCTCATGACTCATTCCTCAATACATTTAAAGCTTCTTTTTCTTTACTTATCATTCAATAATACAGTATATTCAATTAAGAAAATCATTTGAAATATGATTGTTTTCCAAAATATATAGATAAAAGCTTACAAAGAACGATGTTTGTAATCTTTTTCATTAGCAACTCAATGGCTATTGTTTGTCTTATTTTTTGATTTCTTTCTATATATGATCTACTTCAAAACGCTTCGTATGGGCTTTCTTAGTTCTACACACCCACACCTATTTGAGCATGTTGAGCCTGATGATATTTCGAAGACGTTGTCTTGACACAAACCCACGCATATTCTATCTCTCTTTTCTTTGTGTCATTGATGTGCAATGATTGTCAAAATGGCTATTCTCATAACTTTCTGGCTTCTGTACTCGTGCTGTCGTCGTGCTTGCTGAACACAATCAGAAGCTCTCGAGTTACCGTTAATCCCTCTCCAGCATTCACTTCAAATGACCGTTATGTTCCTATCTTACACTCGTTTTGTGTCTCCACTATTCTTCAATATGGACTTGTAATGTTAGTCTTCTGAATAGATTTGAAGTCTAGGAATGAAGACGATAACGCGTTGAACTGGAAGTTCTCTGACGCATCAAGCAATCGTCGTCATAACGTCGTGCCTGTTGCTATTGCTATGGCAGTTGTTGTCAAAAAATCAGAAGAATTTTAGCTGATTTGAATTGTTGACGTTATTATCTAGATGGTTTCTAACAAGATGTTCAACATAACCCTTTTTTGACGAATAAATTGAAATAAACAAGAAAACATTAAAAAAAAGAGGAAAAACTATTATTGAGTGGGCGAATAATGGCAATACAGTATCATCTATGATTTTAAAAGAAGAAGTAGATATTCTAAAAGCTTAATAAAAACGCATTTTCATATATTTTTATTCTAACAAACTGAACTTCTTTATGTCTTTTCTCATTCACAAACTACTTTCTCTCTTTTTCTCTCTCTCTATCTGTCTCTCCTTCTCTCTCTCTCTCTAACCCTATTTCTCTCTCTCCTATTATCATAACAGCTCCATTTTTACTCTTCCTTTTTATCACAGTATCTCTTTTCTTTTCTCTTCTAAAACGTTAAGGAATGAAAATGAAATAGAAGGAAATACTAGAGTACTGTGATGTCTGTATATGCATGAGTCATCTTGAAGGTGAAGAATTCAAATAAAACCAACGAACAAGCAAAAACCTTATTCTTTCTATGTTTTCCATGTATATAATATATAGTTTTTAGTTTTTGACTGTGTTTCTGTCTTAATTAGAACATCAACATCTTCTAATCAACTGTAAGAATACTCTAACCTTCATTCAAAAGTAGCATTCCCTAACGAATTTGGACATAAATAAGAATAATTGAAAACTTACTCCAGTTTCGTGATCACGAGGCTTTCTGCCTGTTCGAGCTCCTGATCTTGGCAATCCAGTCATTTGGTTAGTTCCTCCGGTATTACTTGGACAATCGTACTGCAAGTTTCGTTGAAACCGTGAAGGAGGCTGTTGAATCGGTGTCAAACTGTTGGCTAAAAATAAAAAAGATAATAAATAAAAAAGAAAATAAAGAAATATTACCTAAAGCTGTATGCTGAATTATAGGTGAAGCTATCTGACTTGTTATCTGGGCAGGTGAGCAGCTGGAATCAGTTGATGATGGATGCTGGAACTGAAAAAGAAACCGTTAGAAAAATTACTGATAAGATATGATGGGGTGAGAAAGAAGGGATGGGGGAGTAGGTTTTTTTTACAATTTTCATATCAGATTATAATGAAAATATTGTAATTTTAATAAGGATTTTACTTGATTTACCACTGAATGTGCTTGTTGATAGTCTTGGTTCATTACATTATCATAGGTACAACTTGATTGTGGATGTGCAGGAAAATCATGACCATAGTGATAATGTTGCTGTTGCGACATCGTGGAAGACGTCACGAAATTCTTGAATGTCAAGTCAAATAGTTAGAATTATAACCAATATAAATAACTAATGAAGAATCCATCAAAGAAAAAAATAGAAGAAGATTTAGAGAATAATAGATGAGTTGACCATCAAAAGTAAAATATTTAGTTAGTCCAAACTTTTAATAGTTGTCAAATGGTCGGGCTTCTTTTCTGTATGCAGGGCACTTTTTTTGTAAATTGTATTACAAGTTCAGAGCTTAGTGAAGTCGAATCTCTGGTGCTGTCAAGGGTACGTTTGTTGTCACCTCTTTCCTTCAGACATAAGTCTCAATACAGATAGAGACTCTGTTGGAATCTATGTCGATGATTCATAGATATGTTAGGAGAGGGGGGGGGGCAGCAGGACCGGCTTGCTTCTATCTCGGAGGGGGGGTTTGTTTCTCTGTCTCTTTTCGGTTCGCTTTCTCGCCCGACCATCTCTCTTTTAGTCGACCATGTGTACACTATCTAGATTTCTCTGATTGCCTATAATCTCCTGTATCTTTAAAGTATATCATCTATTCGGGTAGTTTGACTGTATGCGCGTGTGTGTATGTGTAGATGGGGGGGGGGGGAGGTGTGTGTGTTTGGCTTGCCGTGATGTAGAAAATGTGTATGTGTGTAAAATAGAGAACGCCTGGCTCAAGAGTTTGATAGGAATCGCAACACAGCAGACAGTCACAGAAATTCGAAAATAGAATGATGCACGAAGAGAGATAACAAGAGAGCGATGAGTCATACCAAGAGGTGTATGTTTGTGATGTGTGTATGTCAATTCACTCAATTAACGCCTGAGGATATATGGATAGCATAACGCTAAAGATCGTTGCGAGATCAGATGAGCCATATGATCTACGTTTCACATTGGCATCATCACAAGAAGCTTTAGAGTATAATTTTGAAATGTCAGTCAGGTATTTGCACTCGATTTTCTTGCACTTAGACACGCTCTCTAAAGAAAAATGATGTCATGTCAATAGTTAAAAAAAGAAAACAAAAATCAGAAGAAAATAGGCTTAAGAGCAAAATAAAAGTTTGAAGGAGTGTATAGTATTACATGAAATATGAAGTAGTATTGTGCAACGATGATAATATTATGAATGAAATGGTCGTGAACCATCGTTTTTCACCAAAAATACTGATAAGATTGCTAACTTTGAAGAGCAAGTCCCGCCCATGTTTAAGTAATTTTAGGGAATAACTTAAATACACAAATGATCATCGTTACCTCTATATTATACTTATTACAAATTGTATATGTTTCTTTTATTCTCTTCATTTACTAATTTGCAAAAGAAAAAAGTGCATAAAAGGAATGGATGGGGAAGTATCCAACAGCAGGAACCAAAAAGAAAATTTTTTTTTCTATCAAAAAGTACGTTCCCATGATGGCTGAGGCTGAAGGCTTGGCTGTGGCCTTTGCATGTTTCACCTAGTGAAGACGGTAGGAATATGTTTTGTGAATGACGTCATCATCTACCGATGCTGTATGCCATTCCAATGAATAGCCTGAGGCAGTTGTTTCGAACATATATATATATATGTATATGTATATATATATATATATGTATGTATATATGTAGAGAGAGAGAGGGAGAGAGGGAGAGAGAGATATATAGAGGGGTAATGTTTTGAAAAGATGATTGAAAGAAAGCAGAGAAACAAAAACTGTTCACGAGCTCTTAGGCGAGGAAAACGATACGAAACTGATAATGTGATTGAGTACAGTAGAATACAAGGGGAACAAGTTGTAAAAGGATTATAAATTACATACTGTAATATGCATATTGTATTTTAATATATAATATTGCAACCAAATCCTAATTGTGATAGATTTTAACTTAATTAATTGTCATCATTTTTCACAATGTCATATGGTATTCTCATGAAATAGTTTATGAGCATACGGTATTTGAGAAAAAAAAATTCTTTTTCTTCAAAAAAATAATGCCTATATATATACATATATGAGTGAAATAAGAGCTAGCCATTATCCATTTATTTAGTCTTTTATGTAAATAAACTTAGTATAAATTCTCCATAAAGGTGCTAACAAACATGTATCTATCTGTCCGTAAAGGAACAATCAAAGTTATGGATTAATCTATGTCATCCATCAGGCGGCATAAAGAGTTTCAGAGCACATCTAATAACATGATCAAACAAATGAAATCTCAATTGTCTAACTAAGAGAAAGAGATAGTTGTCACGTATTTCTTGTTAAAAAAAGAAGAAGAAGAAGATTTTTGTCATTGTTTAAATATAATTTTTCATTGCAGGTGGTGATTGCTAAGAAAATGATGGGAGACAGAGAGAGAGAGAGAGAGGGAATATTTGAATAAATATCATTACAAAAATATTTTTTCTTAAATAGTCTTCAATGAGAAAAACGTTTTCAATTTCGTAACTTTTTGAAATTGAAATCACCAAGTTGGCTAGAAAGAAAATCGATGTTGTACGTTAGAATTGAGCTAAACACAAAAAAAATGAAAAAGCAGTTCACGTGAATAACGTGAGACAATTAAAATTTATTTTTTCAGTATTGTCTTTCAAACGATCGGTTGTTCAATATGTTTTTAGTTATAATTTCAAAATATAAAGAATTATAATTATTACAGTAATCAAGTATAATATTACCATTTTTTTTCCATTTTTTCGTATATTTTTGGGGGAAAAAATGTAATTTTCTTAAATAAAAATGATTTTATTTTAATTTTATATTCATTTGATCAATCGAACTGTATTACATCAGTCAATCACAAACTTCAACTACATTGGAAAGGCACTTAGGGAAATGTCGGCTTTTGTATTTGTGAAAAGAAAAAAAAAGGTTACACCTGATGAGGCATTTTCAGTCAAAAAAATACAAGAGAAATTATGCAACAGAAAATCAGAGAACAAACTAACTAATAGTGTTATCTATGTAATATGAGTGTGAGTATATATTTGTCATTGATGATAGCAAAGGAAAAAAAAGCATTGATATAATATAACCTGATAAGCTGTCAGATGTTCAGCTACTTTGCGTGAAAAATTGGCAAGAGAGGACAAAGTCCTTAAACGGAATTTAACAGCTGTGTGACCTGGTATGAAGAGTCTGTGTTGAGAAGATCGGCAGTTTCAGAAGAGAATACAAAACTATAGATTGGCCATTGGATGAAGAAGAAAATAAGAAAAAAAAAGTTGGGATTGAAAATGGCCAAGCAATGGTTTGCGCAATTCTTGAAACAGATGTGTAGAAATATGGCCAAGCATGATAGAAATACCCAGCATAGAATGAGATAAGCATTGTCAAGTATTTACAGTTTAGAAATAAAGTATTGTCTCAAGCACTATGACCGTTAGGTTCGTTTTATCACGTATATTATCTGAGTTTTTAAATTAAACTTACAAAATTCCATTCGTGTGCTCCAAATAGAAATGGAAACTGCACCGGCTGATAATGCTGATAACTGGGTGCTGTAGAGCACAGAGGATAATTAGCATAGCCATCTGATGATGTTGTGCTAATGGTTCCGTCAACGCCAGGTTCAGATGAACGGACAATGACAGCAGTAGGTGTTGGTGTCACTGATTGTTGCTGACTGGATGATTGGGACGGAAAGAATTGGACAAGATTCGCATTAGCTGTCGTTGCTCCGGCATTCAACGTAGGCACGTCAGAATTTGAATTGCTGACGAACATGAGGATGCCAGAGGAATAAGAATTAGAAAATACTTGGCTCAATCAAGTTGATGCTGATTAATTCTGCTGAAGGGACAGAAGGTTTAGCTGAGTACTGTATTTGATGTGGTAAAAGATGGCTGATGAACAACGTAAATCTTATATTTTCCACCTTTGCCGTTAATTTTTTGAAATTCAATAAGTACAGCAAGTACAGTGCGAATCACGTCTGAATTGCTTCTGGTTATGATGACGATAGCGATGACTAGGATGACGATGAAAGATGGGGTTGAGGTTGGAATAGGGGAGGTCGGGCTGATGACGAACAGGCAGGGGATCTGTATGGTCCCGCCTATAGCTAAGAGGCGGAAAGGTTAGTGGTCCAAGGAACAGGAAGAATTTCATACGATGAGAAAGAGGAGGAGTTGGATCAATCGTTCCAATCGCTCAGCCCAATTTCAAGAAACACCCGCCTCCTTTAGGAAAAAATAACTGAATTTCAGGTTAATTTTCGAATTATTGTATAAAAATAAATAAAGACTATGTGAGTTGTTCATCGAATGTTATGAACTATTTTCAGAAGTTTAAGCTCTGATACACACCCATATTCATATCTCGTGGTACTGAAAGAACAGAAAAACGAGGATGAAAAAACAGCAATCGATTGATTTATTCTTTTTCGTGATATTTGGTGTTTAGTGTTTAGGAAAAATATTCTGTATACCTCACAGTATATACAGTATCAGCAAACGCTTAAGACATTGTTTCGCATATGGCCTCTTGCCTCTTCTACTTGTTCACGTTGTTGTCCATCAAATGATGATGATGATGGTATGTCAATCATAAGCTCATGTTCTCAAAGTTTTAAGAAACGAAGGTGAGAGAGAAGGACCGGTGTAGATGAAAGAATACGGACCGATTGACCGGATAAGCTGATGATACAACAGTCGGCGGCACACGTCATGACCTGCCAGCCAAGCTGATCAAGGATTCTCATGTTTGGTCATAGCGGCTCGGGATTGAATGAAGCTTAAGAAGGGTTGAGACGAGTAAGTTAACTTCTATGCTCAAGCTGTCAACAGGATGATCTGAAACCGAAAGAGGAAAGAATCCTACCATCAGCTAATCCGAAATAATGAATATCATAAACATTAAAGAACATATTGTTTTATACTTTATAATATTTGACTATATATTAAGATTATAAACGTTTCTTATTAAAAGATTTTCTTATAAAATTAGAAATAAATTATATATTTATAGTTATCCTATATACTATATATATATATATATATACATCTATCTATGCATTTGCTATACCAATTGAATAATGCCGAGATCCATATTACCATCGAACCCTCTAAAACTGTTGTGACCTTTTAGATGAAAAGGATAAAAAAAGAGTGAAAAGTATGCTGCAAGAGATTCATATGCCTCAACCAATTGATCAATAGACGGAAGAGTTGAATAGTCGTTTTGCTTGTTGTCATCTGAATCAGCAAACCGTTCTACAACAAATGTCAGCACGGAGGCAATATGACCATTCCGCCAAACGAAGGGTCCCAAAAAGCATTTTGTGGAGCATTCCATCGTTTTTATTTTTTTTCTCTATTCACCTTACAATCTGACAATAGTATTCTTTCTATTCTTTTCAATTGTTCTCCTTTATTTTCCAATGTTCTGGCAGTAATTCGATTGATTAGCTTGTAATAGTAATGTTTCATATTTACAGAAATAATATATGAAATAAGGACATATGATAAAGGTTGATAAGATGGATGAAGTTAATCAAATCTTTGATCCAAAAATAGAGGGAATAAAGATTAAATTATAGAAACTGATTAAAAATATAATTCTTAAAAATAGCTTGAACTTTGTTTTTTTCATAATACTTTGGTGTAAAATTGAAATTATATAATAATAATTCATGTGACACATAGTTAAATATCACAAATTCAATTAAAATCCCAAATAATAACAATTCAACTAATCCTAAAATCTTTATTTCTTTTGATGAATAAAGATGAAGATGATATTTAGATGTGATTAGATTATCTATTATAATAGGTAATCTGAGTATTTAACAATTTATTCTGATCAAATAGGAATATGTTGTTGGAAGCTTTTTACTATTCTGAGACAACAAAACTTCATTGACTATTCTTGTGAATATGAATCTCATTAAGTGATCCTTTAATTCTATTCACATATGAATCATAACTATCTAACATAAATAAATAAAAAAAAACAAAAAAAATGTATCCGAGAAAGAGAATCGAAGTTAGTTTAGTATGATTAGGGAAAGGGGGGAGAGAAGACTGTGTGAATGAGCATGGATGAAATACACTGTTTTCACATCTTTTTTCATAGCTGGAGAGATCATAGCTTTTTTTCAAAGACAAAGAAAATCATCAGGAGAGCAAATCTATTCTCGATCGTTCAAAATCATTCTCCTCTGGATTGTTCTTAAGGCTGTAGAAAAGGTTTTTTTTTTCTTCTCCTCAACTTCTTCGTCTACATGAGGAGAAAGACAAAAAACGGCGGGAGAGGATGAAAGGTGAATCGAATGAAAGACACCGCAATAGTCTGTGCTCGCAGTGTTCTTTTCTCCATTTTTTGGTTTTTTTTTCTTCTGGCAACATACGAAGCGAGCTGGCTAAGCATTATATACATATACATACATATATAGGCATGTACATTGATATGTTGCAGATTTATGAAAAAAAGGAAAAAAAAAGAAAGAATTCATCTACATATCTTTGTATATATTTCTGGAAAATAGTGTGTGTTTGTATATAAATCATATTAAAATTAAAATTAAATTATTCAGTTTATAGATACTATTAAAGGTAGTATCTACAATACTAATAAACTATTTAATAATACGTCTAAAACCCAAAAAGGTTATATCAGTCTTCTTGGATCATATAATAACAAAAGAAAAAGTATAATCCAGATAACAGTTTTATTATATAATATTTACTAAATCGCAAGGTAAGACATTTTTCGAATTTTCCATCTTTATTTTGTTTTTATTAGCGAAACTTTATTTAATTTGGAGGAAAATTTCAACAATAATAATGGGCAGTTGAATGGAAATAATAATAATAAAAATGTTTTTTTTTCCTACAAATTTTTATAAAAACTCTTATCAAGACAGCATGATGCTTTTGGGGGGGGGGGGGGGGGAGAGAGTTTCATCTGACGTTTGTTAGACTCTTCATATCTAACATTCTCTTTTATTCTCACCTTTTATGATAATAAACAGGCAAAATTTTAAATTTTTGAAATAACAAGATAAAAATTTCTGGATTTCAAAACTCTAGTTCAATATTCTCTTCTTCTTCTACTTCTTTTGGGTAGGGCTATTGTCCTTTGTTCTTTTTTTTCATATATAATACAGGCAGATGTTTCTTCCATAATTGTTCATCTTTTTTTTAAACTTTTTAACTGTTCTATATTTCATTTTTTTATTTTTCTAAAAGGAATGCTTGAGAAAATTTTTTTAAAACATATAGTACATTAGCATATTTGTCGTTTCACGTTCCAAACGCAGTACAATATCTCAATAAGTTTTATTTTTCAATTTTAATTTGTGTTGAACGGTTGTATATATTATAAATATATAAATATACTATATATACTATATATACTATATATACTAGGAATATATAACTATTTCATTATATTTAACTAATTGTAAACGATTTCTTATCTTTTCAGATTTATTCACATCTCGTTTTTGTTCCTTTCCCGTATGTTACTCGTGAGCAATTTCTAGACGAAATTATTGAAAACAAGCTTCCTCAGACAGATGATATGACTTTGCAATGCTGTTATTCATTTATCGTTTTCAGACGTTACCATGACAACGAAATCATCAAACGCTTTGTCTGTTTATCTCTGCTGTAACTTCATTATAAGAATAATGAAGAACATGTTGTTACATATACAATATAATAGATATATTCATATAACAGATTGCAGCAAAGAAAAAATGAAGAAACAACGTGTCGAATCGAACAAATAAACTGCTTATTATATGTTTTTATTATAATGAAAAACATTTTAAAAATGAGAAAGAGCAGCAGAAGCCGATAATGGGAAAAAATCAAAAACCATCAAACTGTTCTGTCATGTCAGTAATCAACTGTATCAAAACAATCTAACATAGTATGTTGTGAAACCTGATTGTTAGAATATGTGTATTTGATATCAGAAGTTAATATTTCTTTCTTACTATATGTATATGAATAGCCTAAATTATATTCCAAGTTCGCTTGCCACATAACCAGGTGAGACATAGCAACTTCATATAATTTGTAGAAACAATCAGTTAAACATATGCATAAAATATAACTAACTATACATAAATAATGAATAGTTAAATATTTGGATACCTAGTTTATATTATGTGTATATAGTTAAAGATTATGCAAATAGCATTAACTTCATATGAAAGATTAAAAAGATGTTTTGAACTAGTGATAGATTTTGAGCTGATATCTTTCTCCCTCATGTCAGCATTCCGATCTATTTGGATGATGTGGCTTCTTAATCAATTAATGGATATTATTCAACTTAAAGTACAAATGATGCCCAGATATATGTTATATTATAAATTTAGATTGATATGAACTATATATAAATATAAAAAATATTTTTAATCACCTTAACAAAAATTGTCATATAAATTCTAGTTCAGTTGAGCTAATTATTCAACTCGATTTCAAATTTTATACTCAAATTGTATGTATAGTAGCTAACATGAGAAAACAAGAATATAAAGATGAAAAGGGAATGATTATGAAAAATGAAATAGATAAAGCTTGAGAGAGGAAGAAAGGAAGAGAAAAAGAGAGAGAGAGCATAAACAAGAAAGAGGTAGAGAGAGGGTATTGCTAAATTAACATTTTTAGAAAATTGGTTTTGTTAGATTGTTTTTGAAGAAGTTATCCGTCAAACTATTGTTTCACTTTAGTCTTTAAATCATCAAGCTCATCATCATATTCATCATTATCAGCATCGACAATGTGTTAGTATTTGATGAGCAAAAATTATTTAAAGAACAAAAAAAACTATAAAGATGGCGTAACAATGAGCTTCGATGATGAGCATAATATCATCATAATGAGATTAGTAATTGATTTCAGTTTCTATTAACTTTCATCTCATTCATTGACATCATTGCCACTTCATCGTCATTTTTTTGCTTCAGAAAACTTCTTTATTCTCCTATTATCATCGACGTCAAGCGTTTTACATCATAATGGTGTCTGTGATGCTCCCTAATGATTATCATCATCTGTATTAGTATCATCATCATCGTCTGATGTTATGAAACGTTGATTACATTAAAGGCACTCGTATTTCCAAGAAAAACCGTTTATATATGGGTGTTGTAGTCCCTTTATAGATCATCCGTTGTATTTTAAGCCGAGTATTTCTATTTTACTTGCGCTTCTCGCTCATTGACGACGTTGAGATTCATCGTCATCGTCATTACATTTCTTCTCCGTTGCTACATTTAATGAACAAAATGAATGAATGAATAAATGAATGAATAGGAAGCATTGTTGTTTTGAGGAAAGTAAGTCATTTTCCTGAGAAATCAGAATTACAACATGTATTCAGAATAATCATTTTATCCGAAATGTCACCGGAATTTCCGATGAAAACGAACGGACAAAACAGGACAGGTAGATATTAGAGCCGACGAAAGAGACATCAGACAGTCAGGCAGACGGCGCATACCCCGATTTGTCGTCGTCTTCTTTGGCTAATTCAGATAACTGTAATCGTTTCTATATAAAGACACAAATAATTTCAGTTGGTGAGCTCGAAGAACTCATTTTGTACTTGAACTATACATACATAGTTTTGAGATTTATACATATATTTCAGTTTTGTTATCCATAAATAGTCAATAATTCAGATGATAAATACGGAAAAGTCGCACTTAATATGTACGCAAATAATATGATTTTTCAGTTGTTGAAGAAAAAATCTGAATAAACATTTCTTCTGTATACGTAAATATGGCAGATATTATTATTTTTATTTTAAAATATCTTACTAGTCTGTCTGTCTTCTAATGAGAATCAAATACTATATTGAGCATTTCAATGATGCTCATCTCAAGCTTAAGATTTACGAAAAATCAGAACAGTAGAATTGTGTAATGCTGCTTAGTGAGCTGACATCGTTTCTATGCAAAACATAAATACGGAGTGATTAACCTCATTAGTTAACTGCTGTCGATGTGCTATTGCCCTGTGTCACACAAGATATGCGAAAGCTGATGCTTCACGAGAAATAAGAAGCCTTGACGTTCGCAACATATATAAACTATTTACCAAATGATATAGTTAATTATTGTTCGATTCATCATACATTTATATGAATTGGATTTATATGAACAAGCTTGCAATGCTCATATAAAGCTTGATAGATCCATTACATGAGACTGTATTATGCAGAAGTGTATTCTGGCTTTCGATTTTGGATATGAGAATTTCTATTTCTGCAAAGCAGATCAAAGTGACATTCTTATGAATTCCCTTGTTTATGCTTTTCTACTTGTATACTATGGTGTTGTTTATATCTGTACAAACGAGCAGTTTGATCATCGAAATTGTTTGTTAACATGTTGGAAAGGATTCTGATTCTTGTTCCACTCATTGCTCACACATTATATGTTTTTCTTATTTTTTTTCTTTTTCATATATCTTCGAAGGTGATTGGTGCCTTGATAGAACGCCAAACTAGGAGAGGATATAGTTTGAGAGATGTTTTGATTGTCGATAACTTTGTGGCCGACTTCATCATCATCATCATATTTTTGCTACTCACAACATCTTCATTAAAAAATCGTCGCGAGACTCATGTAACTCCTTACTCAGAAATCAGAATCCGTTCATCTTGATACATACATACATGAAAGATATATACATATACATATATTTATATATTAGTATATTACTACACCTAGAAATCAGATTACCATAACCGGCTGGTCACACGGAATTCATCTTTCAAGCTTCACAACACATTTCAACAAAAACTTTAAATATTTGAATATCAAGAAAAAACAAATAATAAGAATTTTTCTTCTTCTTCTTCTTCTTTTTTTTTATATGAATGCTTTTGTGAATCAAATTTTTTGGTAATAGCAGTTAGCCTACGTGATAAAGTTGGCATCATATTACACATCTGTTCTGAGTATTTGCTTCGCTCTGATTTGAAATTGAGAAAACACGGCAGATACTTTGTCTCTTGAGTATACTACATGCTTTCAATGGAGGTTTTAAGTTATAATATAGTACGATTTGTCTAAAAATGGATTTCTTATACCCTTTTTCAATAAAAAAGAGGGAATGAGAGATGAAAAAAGTAAGCTTGGCTTGTGAGGGAAGTAGAGAGAACGTGGCAGATATTCATGGGAGAACAATTCCGAATAGCCATCATGATTGCTACAGTTTTCCCGGAAACAATTTCAACTTCAAATTTTTTTGGAAAAACAATAAACAATATGAAAATCGCTGATTGTTCTAAGTTTTGTTATCAAACATTTGTAAAAAAAATTCAGCTTGATGAATGCGCCTATTCTGTTGATATTTGCTTTGGAATCACGTGTTTTTCGCTTTTTTTCTTCTAATTAACTGATATTGGAGAGTAATGTGTGGCTGTGAATCAATCTCTCGAGGATATCGTTGTGTTGAATGACATGCTAACCATTTCTTAACGAAGCCTTCTTATGGCAGATTCAGTTTGACGTCAGTTTTTAAATAAACATTGCCTCAGGTGATAACGATAAAGAAGTTTGATAAATGATTTAACTTGTTTTTCGGATGAAAAATTCATATAGATGTCTTATTAGTGACTCATAGTGGAAGCATAGAGTGCTCAGTGAGCCAATATCAACAGCATATACGGCAAACTTGTGTTCATTGATTGAAAAACGACAAGAGCTAGCATTTGTGAAGCAAGGTGACAGCACCATAAGAGGCTTCTTCATCGAATCTGTTCTTCTTGTTTCTCAGTTATGGATTGATGCTGTTCAATCTCAAACCCTGTTCAATATTCGACCAAACGAAGTAATCGAAGTAAGCAAAAATCATCGGAATTCTATTTCTGGCTTCATCTAGCCAGTCTGCAGATAGATTAAAAATTCTTTTTAATCACCATAAAATAAACAGGAACTATTTGAGAAGATTACATGATATGTTACAAGAATTGCTTTAAATTTCATTTCAGAACAATATCTTGTATAACCTCCAGATCTTCAAGCAAAAACTTCCCATCGGATTATTCAGATGAACAGTTAAGCCTTTTTAGACAAGATAATAAAGCAGTGGAATTTATCAGATATTAGATAGAATGTTGAGACCAACATCAATAATACTGCATTGGAATCATATTAAATATCTGATGATGAGGAAGAAGATGAGGATGACGAGCCAAAAGAAACAGTTTGAACAGAAAAATTCTGTAAAAAGATATTTGCATATATGTATATATGTGTGTATGGCTTAGGTATTGAAGGAAATATTAGAAAAATATCAAATAATCTTCTTTTCCGGATTAATGATTAGATTTTCAAAACAAGCCTTACATGCTCAATATGGTTTTCACTGATTTTCACGATGTGACAAATGACTTTAAAGAATTTGATAGACACAACGAAGATGATGCTAGATTAGTTAGAAGAGAAGATGCTACGATGATGTGTCATGGTATCATATTTGAAGGTTCAGACCAGAATTGTAAACAACAATAACAATAATAATAATAGTGTCAATATGATTTTTGATTATAAACTGAATTTTAAAGTTTTGTTTCTTATTTGTGTAGATAAACTTTAAAGAAAGTTTGTCAAAAAATTCTATATCTACACACGATGCATATAATTCTGAATAGAAAAACAAGCTGACGTCAATAAGTCTTCCTTGATGACGAAGATATCAAAACTATTTCAGAAAATTATAATTTTTCTTATTTTCAATTCACATCCAATGCAAGTAAATTTGAAAAAAAAAGTTTAAAAATGACGCACCAACTGATCCATGTCAAAGCCCATCAAACGAGCATGGTTGACAGCAAGCATGAGCGACTGCAGTGATTCCATCATGTTGTTACCCAGAATCTGTTCGATGTCGTTCTCCTGTGCTTCGTAGCCGAATAGGGAAGGTAAAAGAGATGGGGCCGACGTTTTGGACTTCGTTGTGATTTTCGGTTGGGCAGACGTGAGTGAGACAAGTTGGGGGATGAGGCGAATACGGGCTTCACTACTCGTTGCCGTTGTAGCGGTTGTCGTTGTCGACGTTGTCGAGGTAGGCTTATCAATGAAATAATATCATATACATTGCCTCAGGGCATTCCTCAAGGGGCGGAGCCTCAGTGGCTCAGCTTCCCTCCTCTTTTAGTCTAAGCCTGGGCTGGCTCATGACGACTAACAGATAGTTGAGCAACAAATCAGATTCATAAGTTTGTTGTTTGGAAAATGAAAGACAAAAAACAATACTGAAAAATATACTGTCATACAGATAATGATCGCAGTTCGCTCTTGCAGAAGCATCTGGGAAATATTGAAGAACAGAAACAAAAAATTTTTCATTCCTTTCTGCAACTTTTTTTGAGAATAAAAAATTCTCTCTTTCTCTCTTAATTTCTCTCTATTGCTCTCTCCTTTTTTTTCAAATTGAGATTCATTCGATTTCATTTTACTTTTTCCTTTTAACATCCTCATCATCGGCATCATCCACTTCCTAATCCTCATCATCACCCACAGCATCATCTGCGTCTTTGTCATCATCATTAGCTATCTCGACTCTTCTCAAGAATTTCATGCCAAGTGGAGGAAGTATTAAAGAAAAAACGAGAGAGGAAACATAAGAAGAATTAGAGTGAGAATGACTAATACAAGTATGAAAACTCATAACTTTCTCCGAGAGAAAATAGAGAAATTTGAATATATCTCCATATCTCCATATATCTAGATGTATGTCTACTACTAATATTATGTAAAATTCTCTTTTATAATATATATTTTTAAATAAATTGTTGTTAAACAGTCCATATGTGATTTTAACATTAAAATAATTTAAATTATAATATTGAATCATTAC
This sequence comes from Auanema rhodensis, assembly GCA_964057225.1. Lineage (NCBI taxonomy): Eukaryota > Metazoa > Nematoda > Chromadorea > Rhabditida > Rhabditidae > Auanema > Auanema rhodense. Next base: position 14,903,715 of record OZ059894.1, read on the forward strand.
ATAACTTTTTATATTTGTTTTAACAATAATTCTCAATGTTGTATCTGATGTTCTATCGAAATCAAGAATCTTCCAAATAGAAAACAGATTGTTTCATTGTATATTTTGTCTTTTCTGTCAACATTTTGTATTATAACATATATACTATATATTCATGTATAATATATAATATATATATATAGTATATATATATATAATATGTATGTATAGTTACTGAGAACAATAGACTTAGAAGTAGAAGATCAGCATCGTCAAGCATGATTTCATTTTTATAAAATAATTCTAAAGAGGTGTAGACAACAATTTTCAAACAAATTTTTGCGCTTCATGTTAAAATGAATTCATTAGAGATGATTTGTAGGCTTCTCATTATAGTTTCCAGATCATATGGTTCTAATTTTCAATGAAACAAGAGCTTTTATAATAAAATCTCATGAAGATTAATATGAAGACAACCCTAATGTAGTACATAATCAACCGTTTAACGTAATTTTATTCTAAAAAATAATAATTACACGTTTACGTGACGCGTCATTAGAAGAGATAGAGAGTGAGTTGCAAATGCTGCCAAAATTTGGGATAAATTGATTATGAAGAATTTATAAAGAGTAAGAGAGTAAGAGGCAACGAGGGAATATGAAAAGCAAAAAGATAAAGGTAGAAAGAGAGAGAGAGAGAATTGAAAGAGAAAATAAGGGATAGAAAGAGATTGTTCTCAATGCTTGAATGGACTCGAACAATTAAGTACGGATACAACTATCCAATTTTGTGATGCAACTTCCGATTTTACTCTATTAATTTGACATCGAGTTTCAAAATTATCAAAAAGGTATTTGTTTTTCGAATAAACAATTAAATACTTAAATGCTATACAGATTGAAACTATTTTCTAATATAGGAAATTTGCTATTGAATTATTTGAAAAAGACATTAATTATTTGTTTTTGAATGAATCGCAAAATACAAATGAAGAGCAGATTTAATTTGAAAAGTTCGGCATGCTTTATGAACAAATAAAATGATTTCAAATACAAAAATTGTTAAAATTATTATTTTCTATTATCTTCTTGAAGAAATTAGATTGGTATTCTTCCATGATAGGACATTAAAAGAGTCTCAAATCATCACAGCAAATATGGAACAGCTTTAGATAACAAATAATATATGAGAATAAGAAGATATTGAACTCTGTATATCACACATATTCATTACAAGAAAATTTTAAAAATAAATATTAAAAAATTTAGGAATAAACCATAACTATCAACATAATTATTTCTTCAATCAGTAGTATTTCTCAATATTTTTGAATAAAATTAATAGCATTTTCGTATTTTTGAAATAAGAAAGGTGAACTAACCTAAAATATATTTCCTAAAATGAACTCAAAGGCACAGAAATGAAGAGAATCGTCTAAACGAAGCAGAGACAGATAAAGAGTCGTGCTCTGCAAATACATTTGTACAATTGAAATTTTAAGCAAACTCCGAGAACACGAGAACAAAAAAAATTGAAAGAAGAAAAAAAAAGAGACATGAATTAGTTAATTTATAATAAAATACTATATGTATATACATTTTAATATGAAAATAATTTTTGATTGAAAGAATTTCGAGAAGACAAAAGTGAAAAAAGCTGGCAATCAACTAAATATATAAAACAGAATGGTATTAAGAACTGATAAGAAAAAGAACAAAAAGAGATATGATGAATATAAAACAAAAATTTTAGTTAAAGATATCAATCTTTAATATATAATAT